>JANAVB010016797.1:2293877-2465275 GCA_029216955.1 Iris pallida | reverse complement strand
TGATTTACCTTGGTATAGGCAAGGTAATTGTAACGTCCCAGAACCAGAACACTGGAGAGCGGGGGCGGACATAGCCAGCTACGTATAATGAAATGGAATCCATCTCACCATACGGTCACGGCTGTCTAGATATATGAGGGTTTAACTACAAGCCATCAGTCTCTTATGGTCATGAACAAGCCTAGTGTCCCAATCACGAGCAAGTAAGTAAATGTTACAAGATGTAAGATCACCATATAATAGTAAGGCATCCCAAACATTATATATTTAGCTGATCATGAAGCTAGTCGTTACAAAATGTGAGGACTAGCAAGAGTTTCAGTCATACATGATCAACCCTAGGTTGCCAATCATGTTACAGCCCGTAGGCAGACAGTAAGTAAAGGTGCAATCGAGCTAAACAGGTGCTCGTCGGTTAAACGCCTCAAAAGAATATTTTTACAATAAAGTGAGGACAAAAAGAAACCCACTCGTTGCCAGGGTTACGCCTGGTGGTCACCATCTGGCTGGAAGACAGGTGGATCCTCTGGAGCTGCTCTGGTATCTGGCCATACAAAACCAGCTGGGTCAGATCCCAGAAAGAGCAAGTGCCACAAAGGAGGCTTCACTTAGGAACTAAAACCAGCAAATTAGCACAAGAGTATACTTATAAAATAAAAGACAGTAATTAATGAAAAAGTATGACAGGTGATATACGATGAGATAACCATGGGACTATTCAGATAACCAGGTTACAACCCGTAAACCAAACAAGGACCGGGGTCGTAACCCTTCGTCTGAACAGAACTTGGTTTCTTCCACCATATATCGGCAATATAATATAAGAAATCAGGACATGTAACAATCTTATACAGGATCAAGACAAGACTAGACTGATTGAACTCCATCCGACATTTCACGGCCAAGCAATAAGTACGGCTTGATACTTTAACTAACTAGGATTATCACAGGCCTAGTTAGTAGCAAGATACAGCGAGATTGTTCCACAGCCACAAGCCCTGCAGACCATCCAGGTTATCCAGGTCGAATATTAGTACAATAAGGGTACAACACATAACAGTGTGCTAAAAATGTGCCCTACTCGACGGCAGGCTACAGATCCCAAGTGGGGCGCCAGATAACGGGATTGCCTGTAGCTGGAAAATCTCTTCATGACTACTGGATTACTCTAGTTATTAGCCTTAGTCAATTTCAGTAGGTATCCCTGACCGTGGTACTCAGGGGTCCCCGTCCTAGACATGATGCATGACAAGACGGATTCATTTGTACAAGCACAATCATCCGGTGTCCAGGTCATTCATACTGGTCATGTCAGGTTAGCCGTCGTAACAACATTTCGAGAAGTATCATGTTAGGTTTATCATGTCAAGAGTGCGCCACGGCGGGCCACTATCAAGAATTATCATGTCAAGTTATCATGTCAAGTTTACTTGTCAGGAGTGCGCCACGTCGGGCCACTATCATGTCAGGTCAAAAGTGTACCACAACGGGTCACCATCGTGTCAGAGAATACACTTAAATTAATGGCACAAGCATGTAAGTGGTAATTAAATATTAGCAAGAGCCAGGGGCCGTGGGGGGCTCATGTGCTCAAGAAAATACCATGCATTTAAGCTAAGGCCATGCGACCAATATTAAATTCAAAGTCCAAAAGTACAATGGCCATGCGGCCAAGCCAAGCAAATTATGGCCGTGCGGCCATGCAACTGTTTACACATGATTAATAAGCCATGCAAGTGAAGAGGGGCCATGCGGCCAAAATTGTAAAAGAGGCCATGCGGCCAAAAATAAATGTCAAGGAAAACAATGCAAGTAATTGCATGCATGGTCATGCGACCAAATTATATATGCATGGGACCCTCCATGCAATAATGCAAGCTGTGCCTTTCAACCAAGCATTAAATAATGCAGAGGCCAAGCACAAAATAAATATATACTAAGTGGCCAAAAATATCTAAGGCCAAGAGTGGAGTTGACTTCATGCGGCCAGCATGAGTTCTCATGCGGCCAAGCATGAATCTCATGCGGCCAAAAATAATTTGCCAAGCAATAGAATACATAGACCACGCAAACTTGCTCTATGCGGCCTATAGTGCAATATTGCAATATAATGCCTTATGCGGCACAATTTGCTAAATTCAAACAAACATTTATAATGCATGCAGCAGCTAGGCAATTAATGCCATGTCATGCTAATCACTTAACACAGCATGCAAATGCTAATCATTTGAGATAACACGCAAGCTAACTAATTTAATAATGCATACCATGCAACTTTAATTTCTCATGCGGCTAACATAAAATGTTTCATGCGGCTAACTAAAAGCTATGCTTGATAAAATAGCATAGCATTATTAAGAATGCATACTACCAAAATAAAAGCCTATGCGGCCAAAGATAAATTCTTGGCCATGCGACCAAAAGTACAACAATGCATGTGGACATGCAAAATATCGCATGTGACCAAAAATGCAAGCTCACTGCTAAAAATTTCATGCGGCCCACAAACAATTTATTGCAAGCAACTAATGCATGCGGCTCAAAATGCGAACAAGCTTGCAGCTCCAAAAATGCAAATAATGGCTTCCAACAGAGACTATGTCCATGGAAAATACCATGGTCTCCATGCTCTACCGAACTACATTTGGAACCCAAATCCAGATTCCATGGGTCAAATTTGGGTAAAATAAAATTTTCTACAACATGGAACCATCAACTAGCAAAAATATACAAGTTGTTAGATCAGAATTTATGGAAACCAAAATACCACAAAATTAGATCTACAAGAATTTAACCACAGAAATGAAAAATACTAAGTACTAAAGTAGGTTAGAAACACATAAGGAAGACAATGGAACAATAAAAATGGAGTTCTCCCATGAAGAAAGGTGCACTTGCCTAAACCTTCCACTCTCAGTTGGTGGAGAAGTAATGGTGGGGAAGAAGAAGAGTTAATGGGAGAGAGAAATGTTGGTGGGATATTTAATGAAGAGGGTGGTGGTAGGTGGGAGTGGTTTGGTTCACATAAAATCTAGCAAAACCAAACCATGCAAACCGCTGAACCAAGTCAAGTCGGACCGAACCGAACCAAGATAAAACAATGAATGAAATGCCAAAATAAATCAAGCAGGGAGACATGCAATACGGGTCAAAATACGTACGAGATATGGACATTACAACTCTACCCAAAAGAATTCCGTCCTCGAATTTAATCAAGAGGCTAGAGATTGCAATGACAAGCTATACTAAGCAATCAATCAATCAAACAATCAATCATGCAAGCAAGAAATTTTGAAGGCATAAGGAAGAGGAAAAATATCCTGCTAGAAACCTTTCTGCCGGTTCTGAATCTGAGCTTGGACCAGGGCATACTGCTGGGGTCTCTGCTGCTGGAAGACTTGTGTCTGAGGCGGCAATGGCCTCGGAGGCTGGTACTGCTGCTGTACTGGTGCTGGTGCTGGTCCCCTTACCGAGGGACTAGTCTGGGCCGATGAGGAGGAACCGGCTCTATTCGGACAGGACCCTATCTTGTGGTCGATGCTCCACAAGCCAAGCACAATCCCTGTGCTCTACGACACTCCGAAACAACGTGTCCTGGCTTCCACAATGAGTGCAGCCCATTGTGGAAGACTGCTTCTGCTTCTGCTGCTGAGGGGACGTGACCGACGTCACTGAGGCCGCCTGCTCGGAGTTCCAATTGTCAAAGCCCTGACTGCGGGGCTGGTGCTGACGACTGGATCATCTGGCCGTGAGATCGCTTTTGACCTCCGGTCCTGTCCACTATCCTCTGGAGGTATACTCATGCCTTCTAGCTGCTCTCAATACTGCATCGAAGGTCGATGCTCAAACTGCTCCATCCAATAAGATCTCGAGATGGAGCCCCTGTTGGAATCGCTGGGCTCTATCATACTCGGTTGCCACCAAGGTGGGAGCAAACCGACTGAGTCTGAAAACTTGGCCGTATATCCGTCGAGCGTCCTGTCCATCTGCTTCATATTGGTAACTTGGTCTGTAGGTCGTACCGAGCCACAAATCGAAGTACTTGTCCGAAATCTCTTACGGAATACTGTCCAGGCAATAGGCACAACTATCCACGGCCTGCGCCGCCCACCAGCTGCGGGCAAGATCCAGTAACTGCAGGCGCACAACGGCCACCTTCTCGTCTTCCGGAGTCTTCGCTGCCTCTAAAATCACTTCTGTATCCTGGAGCCACGCATCAGCAGCGATAGCATCTTCGCTGCCATCGAAGAATGGAGGGTTCAGGCGCTTGAAACTGTTCGCTGCACTGTTCCCATGACGACCGCCTCTATTCAGAGCATCTTCAACTGTCTGGTGCAAGGTATCTCCTCTACGATCCTGGAAAGCTAACAAGGTCCTGATGAGACCCACCAAAGTGCCATCATCAGGCTCTATGGGCTGGACGGGCTGAACTGGTGGCTCTGGACCCTCAGTAGGCATAACTCTGGAAGCTACCCCTGAATGCTGGGCTTGATCTCTGGTTGCTGCTGGTCCACGGGAGGTGCTTCGCCTTGCTGATCGGCAGGTCCATGAACAATCGCTGAAGAAGACGACATAGGGAACAATAAGGAAGGACCAAGACAAATCAACGATACAAGCATGTGATCAGGACAAGAATTTCAGGGATTCAGAATACGAACAGAGATCAAGGACGAGAGCTGATTGAGACATCTATTCGGTAAACCCTCACATATCTTGATTTACAAGACCTGCATGGGCCACCACTTAAACCATATAACCCCAGAACCAGAACACTGGAGAGCGGGGGCGGACATAGCCAGCTACGTATAATGAAATGAATCCATCTCACCATACGGTCACGGCTGTCTAGATATATGAGGGTTTAACTACAAGCCATCAGTCTCTTATGGTCATGAACAAGCCTAGTGTCCCAATCACGAGCAAGTAAGTAAATGTTACAAGATGTAAGATCACCAAATATACAATAGTAAGGCATCCCAAACATTACATATTTAGCTGATCATGAAGCTAGTCGTTATAAAATATGAGGACTAGCAAGAGTTTTAGTCATACATGATCAACCCTAGGTTGCAATCATGTTACAGTCCGTAGGCAGACAGTAAGTAAAGGTACAATCAAGCTAAACAGGTGCTCGTCGGCTAACGCCTCAAAAGAATATTTTTACAATAAAGTGGTAGGACAAAAAGAAACCTACTCGTTGCCAGGGTTACGCCTGGTGGTCACCATCGATGGAAGACAGATGGATCCTCTGGAGCTGCTCTGGTATCTGGCCATACAACCAGCTGGGTCAGATCCCAGAAAGAGCAAGTGCCACAAAGGAGGCTTCACTTAGGAACTAAAACCAGCAAATTAGCACAAGAGTATACTTACAAAATAAAAGACAGTAATTAATGAAAAAGCATGACAGGTGATATACGATGAGATAACCATGGGACTATTCAGATAACCAGATCACAACCCATAAACCAAACAAGGACCGGGGTTGTAACCCTTCGTCTGAACAGAACTTGGTTTCTCCCACCATATATCGGCAAGATAATATAAGAAATCAGGACATGTAACAATCTTATACAGGATCAAGACAAGACTAGACTGATTGAACTCCATCCGACATTTCACGGCCAAGCAATAAGTACGGCTTGATACTTTAACTAACTAGGGTTATCACAGGCCTAGTTACTAGCAAGATGCAGCGAATTGTTCCACAGCCACAAGCCCTGCAGACCATCCAGGTTATCCAGGTCGAATATTAGTACAATAAGGGCAACACATAACAGTGTGCTAAATGTGCCCTACTCGACGGCAGGCTACAGATCCCAAGTGGGGCGCCCAGATAACAGGATTGCCTGTAGCTGGAAAATCTCTTCATGACTACTGGATTATTCTAGTTATTAGCTTTAGTCAATTTCACTGGGTACCCCTGACCGTGGTACTCAGGGATCCCCGTCCTAGACATGATGCAGGACAAGACGGGTTCATTTGTACAAGCACAATCATCCACGGTGTCCAGGTCATTCGTACTGGTCATGTCAGGTTAGCCGTCGCAACAATTTTAGAAGTATCATTCAGGTTTATCATGTCAAGAGTCGCCACAGCGGGCCACTATCAAGAATTATCATGTCAAGTTTACTTGTCAGGAGTGCGCTACGTCGGGCCACTATCATGTCAGGTCAAAAGTGCACCACAACGGGTCACCATCGTGTCAGAGAATATACTTAAATTAATGGCACAAGCATGTAAGTGGTAAATAAATATTAGTAGGAGCCAGGGGGCGTGGGGGGGGCTCATGCGGCTCAAGAAAATACCATGCATTTAAGCTAAGGCCATGCGGCCAATATTAAATTCAAAGTCCAAAAGTACAATAGCCATGTGGCCAAGCCAAGCAAATTATGGCCATGTGGTCATGCAACTGTATACACATGATTAATAAGCCATGCAAGTGAAGAGGGGCCATGCGGCCAAAATTGTAAGAGAGGCCATGCGGCCAGAAATAAATGTCAAGGAAAACAATGCAAGTAATTGCATGCATGGCCATGCGACCAAATTATATATGCATGGGACCCTCCATGCAATAATGCAAGCTGTGCCTTTCAACCAAGCATTAAATAATGCAGAAGCCAAGCACAAATAATAAATATACTAAGTGGCCAAAAATATCTAAGGCCAAGAGTGGAGTTGACTTCATGTGGCCAGCATGAGTTCTCATGCGGCCAAAAATAATTTGGCCAAGCAATAGAATACATAGACCACGCAAACTTGCTCTATGCGGCCTATAGTGCAATATTGCAATATAATGCCTTATGCGGCACAATTTGCTAAATTCAAACAAATATTTATAATGCATGCAGCAACTAGGCAATTAATGCCATGCCATGCTAATCACTTAACACAGCATGCAAATGCTAATCATTTGAGATAGCATGCAAGCTAACTAATTTAATAATCATGCCATGCAACTTTAATTTCTCATGCGGCTAACATAAATGTTTCATGCGGCTAACTAAAAGCTATGCTTGATAAAATAGCATAGCATTATTAAGAATGCATACTACCAAAATAAAAGCCTATGCGGCCAAAGATAAATTCTTGGCCATGCGGCCAAAAGTACAACAATGCATGTGGACATGCAAAATATCGCATGTGACCAAAAATGCAAGCTCACTGCTAAAAATTTCATGCGGCCCACAAACAATTTATTGCAAGCAACTAATGCATGCGGCTCAAAATACGAACAAGCTTGCAGCTCCAAAAACGCAAATAATGGCTTCCCACAGAGACTATGTCCATAGAAAATACCATGGTCTCCATGCTCTACCGAACTACATTAGGAACCCAAATCCAGACTTCCATGGGTCAAATTTGGGTAAAATGAAATTCTCTACAACATGGAACCATCAACTAGCAAAAATATACAAGTTGTTAGATCAGAATTTATGAAAATCGAAAATACCACAAAATTAGATCTACAAGAATTAACCACAGAAATAAAAATACTAAGTACTAAAGTGGGTTAGAAACACATGAGGAAGACAATGGAACAATAAAAATGGAGTTCCTCCATGAAGCAAGGTACACTTGCCTAAACCTTCCACTCTCAGGTTGGTGGAGAAGTAATGGTGGGAAAGAAGAAGATTAATGTGGAGAGAAATGTTGGTGGGATATTTAATAAAGAGGGTGGTGGTAGGTGGAAGTGGTTTGGTTCACATAAAATCTAGCAAAACCAAACCATGCAAAACCAAGCCGAACCAAGTCAAGTCGGACTGAACTGAACCAAGATAAAACAATGAATGAAATGCCAAAATAAATCAAGCAGGAGACATACAATACGGGTCAAAATACGTACGAGATATGGGTATTACAGTAATGAGGATTATCTTGTCATGGGGTAGGGTATTGGGATACCATGGTAGGGTAAGGTATTAGTTTACCTTGTCATAGGATAGATAACTAGTATGAGTTAGCTATTAGTCTAGGATGGTTGTTGGATGCCTAGGTAAGGGGTTTACCTAGCTAAGTTAAGGGTTTACCTTAGGCTAAGGTAATTGTGCTAAACCAAGATATTAGTATCGGGATACCAATAGGGCCAAGATATATGGTATCTTGGTAGATAAATGCTAAAAATATGATACCTAGGCTAGAGTTGACCCCGTTTGAGCATAGTTGACTGTTTTGACTCGAAGTCAACTAAAAGTCAACATTGGACCTAGAATTGACTAGAACTTGACTAGTTGACCAAAAGTCAAATGTGAGTCAACCATTAGCCTAGTTTGACCTAGATTGGACTAGGAGTTGACCAGTTGACCAAAAGTCAACTGTAAGTCAACCTTTGACCTAGTTTGACTCTGTGTGACCTAGTTGACTTAGTTTGACTGAGCTTGACCTAGATTTGCATATTATATATAGAAATCATGCCAAATACTATTAAATCCTAATTAACTCTTGTATATCTAATATTTAGGTCTGTGACTATCTTTTGAGCCTCGATTCCTGTTGACTGCTCAGGACCGCAGCGAGTACATTCTCTGATAGTTTTTATTGTCTTGATATTTGCTATATCCAATTCAGTTGTAGTGTTTTACTTGATTCTCGATATGATGGTACACGGACTAGTATACATTGGATCTCGTGAGAGGTTATTCCTGGTTTACCTGGTATATGAGTACATTGTTCGGTCTTATTTCCTATACTTGTATAGACACCGATTTGGGAGTGGGCTGGCCCCCTTCTCTTTAAATCCCATGTCATGATGTGTCATGGTTGGATCCATTATACTACTCGAATATGGGAAATTATTAAAGGTTATGTGATCAATACCCCTTATGTATTTCTGTTACTACTTGCATCATAGCTTTACCCTCGCCTCACGTAGGGTAAAGCCTGACCTGTGTTACTACTTGCCTCATAGCTTTCCATTATGGCCGACATGATTCTTATTTTCTTGTATTTCTGACTCATAGCCGGTCAAATGGAAGAGTCTGATCATGTATCCCAAGCCGATCACATAACGCTCTAATATCTCAGATACCATTTATATTTACATTATAAATCAGTTATTACTCTGTACTGCTCTATATTTTCAGTATTTCATACCCTGACATGATATCCAAATTTACATATTATGTTTATATTCCAGTCTTGATATTTATCTTATATTTTATTATAACTGTCTCTTATAGAATTTGTCAATTCACATGGAACTGCTGTTAGCGTTTGTATTTGCTCATATCCTGACAGGATAACTTCGTTGTATTTTATAGAGGATTCAGATACAGACTACTGACCTTCTACGGTTTGGCGTAGACGCAGATTACCACTTGGATTTAGTGGAGCCGGTGCCTTTAGAGGATGCACCACTGGTAGGGATCTAGACTAGTAGGTTTGACTGGACTGCGTTCCAGCTTATCATTTTGGCTTGTAGTATATTATTATTTTGAGATATGTACATTGTGATATACTCTCTATCTCTGTTTGGACATTGTGACTTGCATCTATATATTTCTAGCTTTTCCATTTCCATTATATCTTTATCTTTTCATGCGTATCTTCCTTAGATTTATGTGTTTGAGTTATATATATATATATATATATATATATATAATATATATATATATATATAATATATATATATATATATATATATATATATATTCCTCCGTGCGGAGATGACAGGTACATATATATTGTTGATGTTAGATTTTATAGACGACCTATACAGCGTTCTATCGCTGACACTGCGACGTAGGCTGGACATACCCACGTGCTCGTACCCCTAAACAGGATACGGGTCATGACACCTCTGACCAGTATCGATGACCTTTCGATCAGCTGACCGGAGCGAAGGTTTTCTCGAAGATTGACCTCAGGTCAGGATATCACCAAGTCAAAGTACGAGAGGAGGATATTCTGAAGACGACATTCAACACCAAGTATGGACAATATGAGTTATTAGTCATGCCCTTTGAACTTACAAATACCCCAGCTGTGTCCATGAATCTCATGAACAAGGTCTTCCATGAGTACCTGGACCAGTTTGTCGTTGTCTTTATTGACGACATTCTGATCTACTCGAAGACCCGAGAAGAGCATGAGAAGCACTTACGGATAGTCTGGGAGACCTTGAGGAAGGAGAAGTTGTATGATAAGCTGTCCAAGTGTGAGTTTTTCTTAGATAAAGTGGATTTTCTTGGCCATGTTATCACAGGAGAAGGGGTATCTGTAGATCCCAAAAAGATAGCAGCAATGGAGTCTTAGACAACCCCCAGTTCAGTTACGGAGATCAGAAGCTTCCTGAGCTTAGCAGGGTATTACAGAAAGTTTGTGAAGGACTTCACAAGGATTGTTGAGCCTATGACGAAGCTAACCAGGAAGAACGAAAAGTTTTTTTTGACTGAAGCATGCCAGGCGTCATTTGAGGAACTAAAGAGAAGGTTGACAACAGTACCTATATTGACGCTACCATCAGGATAAGGCGGATTCTCTATCTACAGCGATGCTTCAGGCAAAGGATTGGACTGTGTGCTACAACAACATGGGAAGGCAATTGCTTATGCTTTCCGACAATTACGAAACCATGAGAAGAACTACCCGACGTATGACCTAGAGCTAGCAACAGTCATCTTCGCCCCGAAGCTTTGGAAGTATTATCTTTATGGTGAGAAGGTAGACATATGCACAGACCATAAAATTCTCAAGTATGTCTTTACTCAGAAGGAGCTCAACATGCGCCAGAGGTGGTGGTTGGAACTTATGAAGGACTTTGATATCAATCTGCAGTGCCATCCGGGTAAGGCTAATGTCATTGCTGATGCGCTTAGCTGGTACCCGATGGCTATATTTTTAACGTAGAACCGACACCTACTAGAAGACATAGAGAAGCTCGGACTGGAGATTGTGCTACCAAAAGCAATAATGTTGAAGCTTAGGAAAGAAGCAATTGTACCAGGAGTGGACTCGCCCATGATGCAACCACAAATGCAGTCCAGCCTAATCAACAGAGTCAAGGAGACTCAATTCCAGGATGAGATACTGTACAAATTGAGAGATCGAGTATTAGCGAGAACACTTAAAGGATTTCCATAGCTGGAGATGGAGCTTTGAGACATAGCACGAGGCTTTGCGTGTCGACTGGCGAACTGAGGAACGAGCTGATGAAGGAGGCACATCAGTCGCAGCATTTTATACACCCAGGAGCGAACAAGATGTACAGGGACATGAGGACACATGTATGGTGGCTTGGAATGGAGCGAGACGTGATAGAATTCATCTTCAAGTGCTTGATCTGCCAGCAGGTGAAGGCATATCATCAGAGACAGTAGGTTTGTTACAACTGCTTCCCATTTTAGAGTAAAAATGGGAACATATTACCATGGATTTTGTAACATGGTGTAGCCTCCCTTCCCGGAATTTTTTTTTAAAATATTTTTATTATTATCTAATTGATTTAAATGGTGACTTTTAGATTTTACGAATAATTATTTTGTTAATTATTACGGTAGGTGACTTTAGCCATGGTTAAGTTTTGAAACACCAGTTGATTAGAAATCATGGCACGGATAGTGCAGTGACGTGCCTTGACTAGTGTTTTAGCCATGCCAAGGAAGGCCAAGTCATAGTAATGCCCTAACTAGGAAAACCAGGCTAAGTTGTGACATGACCATTATAAATAGTTTAATTATTTATATTTAATATTATTTGACGTTAGGAGACCCGGTTGTACCAAACCAGCACGGACTAGACCCGTACCAGGTCCAAGCCCATGTAGTCATGCAGGACGTCCAATAACATTTGTGTTGATGTATTCTGGGTATAATGGTGTCGTATTTCGTTTTAATGATCAAATGAATATTTTCTAAGTATTTTTTAATTAAATATTATAAATGTTATTATAAGTTGATATTCCATAATAATTGTATATAAATAGGTCCTTGTATATTTTGGGATTATTAGGTTGTACATAAGGGTATATACACCATTATTGGTTTATTGAATTTCATTATTATTATTATTATTTTATTATCAAAGTATTGAGGTGATTATTGTATAGTATTAGTATTAGTTATATAGTTAAGTCAAATAAATGTTATTAGGATTTATTTGAGTTTATGGAGATTATATATATGTATATTCATATATAAGGATATTCTCTAATGGATCGTATGATTTTATTATTAATTAGAAAGGTTAGCAAATATAGACATCTTATATAAATGATATTTCTGTACACAGGAATATTTTATAAATACTCTTTCTATATATATATATATATATATATATATATATATATATATATATATATATATATATATATATATATATATATATATATATATATATATATATATAATTGTTATTAATTATAATGTTTGTACTTAAATATTTATTAGACTTTGTGATTATGTAATTATTATATAAATTATTAATTATGGATTCATATATAAATATACGTATATACGTATGGATAGATATATACTATAGATATATAGATATAAATTCTAAATATATAAAATGTATGTGTATATATATAAATATATATAGTATATGTATACATATAGGAAAATATAGGGATGTATATTTTGTGTAAATATTTGTATATGTGTGTATATACAGATATTTATAAAGGTAACTATTTGTTTATAATATATATATATATATATATATATATATATATATATATATATATATATATATATATATATATATATATATATATATATATATATATATTATATATATGACAATATTATCTTAATAGGTAAAATAAATAAGGAATAGGAAGAAGCCCAGGCCGGCCCAGCCCAAGCCAGGCCATCCCAGGCCGAGACCACCCCCAGCCCGAGCTGGGAATGAAATTCCTCCCCAAGAAAACTGAGAGCCCGACCCCTCTGTTACAACAAAACGTATTTAACAGAGAACGTGAGAGAGGCAAGGGAATTCTCAAACCCTAAACACCCACGCCGACTCCCTGGACTGGACGACCTCCCTGCCACCGTACGCGTGCCGCCGGGGGCCACCGCTGTCCGGTCGGAGCAGTCGCGGCCGACAGCAACCGCACGAAACCGAGCAGAGCATGGCAGCAGTAACCAGCCGAGAACCCCTACTTCGAGGTCAAGTTCTCTCTCATTTGTCGATCGTTTTTCCTTCTATCAAATCCAGCATGTACCCTATATGACCCTCTATAACTCCCATTAATTGGTTCAATTGAAATCAATCGGGATATTGAGTTATATCAACTCGAAATAGGCGAAAAAAACCTGTCCAAACAGGACACAAGTATAGTCCAGACACTCATCTTGGAAGGCGATTCCTCGCCAATCCGTAGATCGATTCGAGAATCGGTTTGAACAGATTTAAAGCCAACCTATAGGGGATCAAGACCTTTCTTGTAGATTTATTTTTCATCTAATATACATCAAGTTAAACTGATTTGAAAATGAGGAAAAATATGAATTTCTGTTTTCGAAAAACTAGAAATTTGTTCCACACGACGTGCGTCCCGCCAAACCGAGCGACGTGGTCGCGCACCGTAAGCATCGAAAGCTGCATAACGACTTCGTGGTCGTGTGGGCTTTGGCAAAATTCAAATTGGTCGCATGTGCGCGACGAATTTGATGCGTATCCGTCAAAATTTACCGTATCGTGCACTTTGCAAATTCTCCAATTACTTTGTGCACGCTCGTCAGATCGAGACGAAACTTGCGCCAACAGAACCGTATCATTTTTCTGGTCCTATATGCCAAGTTTGGTCCGATTCTGAGACCGTTGATAAAATCGTCGTTTTGTGGGCCCTACGGTCCCACTCAACGGGCGATTTTGTGCACGGCCCGCCGGAATCCAACTTTGGATATACGGTTGGGTTCGTATCGGAAAACCGGATCCGTAGACATGTAGTTTGACGACTTTAGAGACCATTGACCCTGGCACGCTTTTCGGTGCAAAGCGGGTCCAACGGCGGACATCATTTTTGTCCGAAATTACTGTTTTGCCCCTGTGTCCAGAATTGGACTTAAGGACAGGCAATCCTAGCTAATTTGACTATTCCGAGAATGTTGGTAACGTTTATTTCAGCTTTCGGAGACAGTTGTGATGACTTGGACTTTCTGATTTGTGATTGGCGATACATTGTTGGTTCTGCGTGCACCCTCCAGGCAAGTATACCTTGCCAACTTGTACAGTATAATTTATATACATGTTCACCATCTCGCTGCTGTTCTTTTCTTACAGTCGTGACTGCTTTATTCCATGTCTATTACACTTTTCTTGTTATAGTTCACTTTACATGTTTCTAGTTGCCTGTACATTCTTGTTCTTTCCTGTTATGATAGTTCTACCTGTTACACTGTGTTAGTCTCATATGTATTGCTTGATAGAGTCGTCTAGTCCTACACCACGATTTTCTCGACTTGATTATGACTTGACTTGACTTGACTTGATTTGACATGACTTGAGTGGGACTTGACTTTGACATTCTATAGATTATGAGTACTTACCTTGACTATGGTCTATAGGATTTTATACTAGGATTGGCTACCGTCTTGGTTATATGTACTTGCCTTGACAGCGATTGAGATACTATAGGTTGTGAGTACTTGCCTTGACTGCAGTTTATAGCCAGCCATTTCTAGTATGGCATGCCAGTGTCTTAGGATCCTTGTCTTTAGATCTTGTGTCTTAGTTCATCTTGTTTCGTTGGATACCCTTGATTGTTCTTTACTTCTCTGTATATTTGTACTGTTACCTGTTGGCTTGTATATTATGTATCTTGCTAGTCCTCTGAGGACCTGATGATCTCTTCAGGTTTAGCGATTGCATGGGGTTAGCTAGTAGTTCTGGATGGCAGATGTGATGATACGTTTGCGGGATTCAGGTATCATTATTGTATTTATTATCTTCTCGTGCTTTATACTCAGTACCATGATATTTCCTGCTTATTTTATAGACTCATATCATTCTTAGAGTCTAATCGGACAATATGCTAATGGGCTGAAGACCATGACCCATACTTGTTTATTCTTGTTTATATGATTCATGTGGATTGAGATATAGTTTAGACTAGACATGATACCCATGATCTTAACAGCTTATACATACTCGAGTCGGGCTGGGGTCCGCTCGATACGTAGCTGGCTTGCTCACGAACTCGCGTCCGAAAAGCTGGTGCGGGTCATGACACATGGATACCGAGATCCCAAGGAGGGAAGGTTGCTATCTGGGTAATTGTGGACAGACTGACCAAGTCTGCCCATTGTATTCCTTTCAAGGTTGGTTTATCCACCGAAAGGCTAGCAGCTCTCTACATGCAGAATATATACCGGCTTCATGGAGTTCCAGTCAGCATTATATCCGACAGGGATACCCGGTTCACTTCACATTACTGGAAGAGCCTGCAGGAAAGCTTGGGCACATAGCTGAAGTTTAGTACGACATACCACCCGCAGACCGACGGCCAGTCCGAAAGGACTATTCAGACGCTTGAGGATATGTTGAGATCATGTGTCTTATAGTTTGGAGGATCATGGGAAGGTCACCTGCACCTGGTTGAGTTTTTCTACAACAATAATTACCAGGCCATCATTCAGATGACATTATTTGAGGCGTTATATGGACGTCGTTGCCGCACTTCTCCAGCATGGTTACAGATGCCGCTGAGAAGATGAAGATGATCAGAGAGACGCTGAGGATTGCACAAGACCGCCAAAAGCATTGGACGGACAGTAGGCGTTGGATCTTGGAGCTTTAGACAGGAGATCAGGTATTTGTCAGAATTTTACCTACCAGAGGCTCAATCAGATTCGGCCAAGCTGGAAAGCTAAGTCCCCGCTACATTGGTTCGTTTGAGGTACTGAACAGGATTAGAGAAGTAGCGTACAAAGTGGTTCTTCTATCCAGTCTCGAAGGCGTGCACAACGTCTTTCACGTATCACAGTTGAGGCGTTACGTACCGGACCCGAGCCACGTGGAGGATCATTCAGAACTGGAAGTTGGACCTAGCCTCACCGTGCCAGAGCAACCAGTGAAGACTATAGATCGTATGGAGAAGCGATTGAGGCACGCGGTGATTGTACTAGTCAAGATAGCTTGGCGTCACCACTCCCCAAGCGAGGCTACCTAGGAGCGAGAGAACGATATGAAGGAGAAGTATCATCATATTTTCTAGGTATGTTCTAACCCTCTCTTTCATTATTGGTTGAAATTTCGAGGACAAAATTTTCTAAGGAGGGAAGATTGTGAAGCCCATAATTTTTGTATGTTTATTATTCATGTTTTATTATTAGAATTGGTTTGAGCCCAATACCTAAACCCATAACTTAAGCCCATTAGAAATCGAAACCCGAAACCCATACTTAACCCATGACTAACCCGTTCCCACTCTCCCCGGTTCTCCCTCAGATCCACTCTCTACGCGGAACCCCCCACGTCTCTTTTCCTCACATATTGTATACTCTCAGAAACCATTCCTCATTCACAGAAACTTCCTAACTCTCATATTTCCCAATTTCATCATATCACCTTCCCTGCTCCTCCGTTCCCGAAATCGAAGCCATCCCCGCACTCCCTGCGACACCCCGGTCGCATCGACACCACTCTCGCCGTGTTTCTACGTCGACCCCGACCGGCGCCGACAGCCACTTTCGGTCGTGCCAGCCCTGGCCGACCCCTGTCGGGCGTTCCCGCCGCTCCGGCGACCTTGCCAGCCGCTCCCGCCGTGCTGGCGACCCTCGCTAGCGCCTCCTGCAGGTGCCCCGACCGGTGCCAGCCTCTCCGTACGGCCCCCGCCACGCAGCAGCCGCGAACCCCCCTTCCGTACAGCTCCCTCGCCGCGTTAGCGCACCGATCTGCGCACGCACAACGCCCCTGCTGCCGCGTGGCCGCACCCCGTGCCTCCCGCACGTCTCCCGACTTTCCGCGTGCGTTCCCATGTCGTCCGCGTGTCCGCGTGCGTTCCGAGTCCGAGGCATCCCCTCGGTGCTCCATCACAGCTTTCGGTAACCCCACAACCTTCTTTTATTTCACAGAAACCTTAAACAAATTCTTGTTCCGACCGGAATTGACAGAATAAAGCTCTATCAATTTCGGGATAGATAGTTTAGATAATTTCCTATTTTAGACTCGGTAATAATGTTGTTAGCTTTTAATTAGAATGGTTAACGTTAATTAGTTAGCTTCATGGAGTTTAGAGTTATCATCTACGTTTAAATTATGAATAACATCGAATTAACGTTATTTCAACGACTATATCACTTTTGCCATAACTACATTATTATTAAATGATAAAACTTATTCTCAAAATAATTAATTATATAGTAAATCATATTTTAATATAGGAAATGATATTTTATAGGCCAAAAACTATATATTTATGTTTTTAGATAAAAAGGTTTATTTTCGTAATTTAACCATTATTTATATTAATAAAGTTTATGGAAATAAAACTTAGAGATAATAACGTATTTTCTAATAAAATCGTAATTTTTACTAAAATAAGGTTTTACGTATTTTATTATTAAAAATGGGTATTTTTTTACTAAGAAATAGTATTTGTAAAATATTTCGTAAAGTTTATTCAGGAAAATATTAAACTAGATTTCGAATAATTTCGAGTTTACGCGATATTTTCTATTAAAATAATTTACGATAAACATTGCTAGTATTTGTGATAATATTCCAAACTGTATTAATTTTTGCCCTATTTACGAAATACAAATAAAAATAGTTTTACCAAAATATTACATAATTAAATTATTATTTCTCTAAATAAAAGAGCAATGTTTATAATTAAGCGTAGATTTGTTTAGTGGTTTTATTAGCCAACCTTTGGAATAAGTTCTAAGGACAAATTATTTTTAATGTAGGTTCGGATTCCGGACCCTAGCCGATACCTTTCTAGCCGTTACCTTCCACACCAAGGATACAACCAAGGCAAGTTTCATATCTTTCATGTCTATGTTTTATTTAATAATTAAATGTGCTGCATCAGTAGGATCATGTATATTGTAGTGACACTGATTCACAGTGGATCCCTCTCGGACTCCACATCGACTGATTGATTATCTCATTGACTCGTGGATTGATTCGGGGAGTAGTATAACATCTGTGACCAAAGCCATTGTTACCGAATATTGTCTCTCTCGTGCTAACCCCTACCATACAGAGGGTTGAGCCGTACCGTACTATCATTTGGCCAAAATGCTAGTATACACATTGCCTCTATCCAGCCGGTCACCGACTAGTTATATACTCAAAGCACTATTAGTTCATTATAGGTTGCATCATTGTAGCTTCTGAGATTTACTGCCTACTGTCTTTTTATTATTATTATTTAGCAAAAATATATAATGCTTTTAAACTGTCTTGTATCATTTATTATTATTTAGAATGTTAGATGTGGAAATATGTTATTGTTCCCCTCCTGACTGGAGACCAACATTTTTAGGTGACTGCGATGACGAGGAT
Source organism: Iris pallida (assembly GCA_029216955.1). Classification (NCBI taxonomy): domain Eukaryota; kingdom Viridiplantae; phylum Streptophyta; class Magnoliopsida; order Asparagales; family Iridaceae; genus Iris; species Iris pallida. The sequence goes on along the minus strand of JANAVB010016797.1, from coordinate 2,446,825 downwards.
CTCGCTTTTAGTTCTTTCTACGAACCTGGTCCGAGCCCTGACGAGGTAGCTGAACCAGACCAGGGGATCCCAAATTATTAACTGTGCCATCAGTTTAGTTTATTTCCCTTCCAATCGTAATAAAAATCGATGCAATAATTGAATGTTGTTTTGCTTGTGTTTTTATTTCAGACTTTTAGTAATTTTTCAGATTCAATAAAATGTTATTTCTTTCCGCTTTAGATATTGTTTGCTTATGTTCACTGCTTGATACAGTTTACTGCCGTCATCTCACAATGGTGCATGCTGAAAATGATTCGACCGGACCAAGTATATTGGGATCGGGTCTTGACACGAGGCCTACACCTTCGACTTCCTCCGCATCCCCACCTACTACTTCTTCACCTCCGGTGCTGGGGTCCTATCGGCCTTCAAAAACTTCTCCAACCTCCACTCCCGCACCACCGCCAGCTTCTGGGAGATGGGCAGGTCCCCGCTCCACTCCCCCGACATCCCTTCGCGGGGATAGGCAGGTCCCCGCTCCACTTCCCCGACATCCCTTCGCTCCCCGTGAACCACATGCCAGTCCTGATGCTCGACCACAATGACCCGGAGCTTCCTCTACATCTCTAGACGGTATACGAGAGTATTGATGACATTGCCAAGAGGGACGATGTTGAGGAAGGTGGAGGCACGACGGGAGGAGGAGGAGGGGTTGGTGGCGTCGTCGACGTCCTCGTTGGCGAGGATAGAGGTGGCCTGGAGCATGGCCTCCGAGAGCTCGGTCAACTCCTCCTTGGCTTCCATGGCGAAGATCTGGGACGGGGATGTGGTCACTACCCTGATGATGGTGGTGGTGGTGATGGGAACAACATGAAAGAGAGGGAGATATGACTTAAAATTTTGTTTGCACAAAAATTGGAGGTTTCAAATCACATAGCCACGTCCTCGGCTACTCCGCACTAGTTTTGATTTTTTTTTTTTCAGTTCGGTTAACGCTGGCTTTTTCTCCTTGGAGAACACCCTTCATAAATACGTTTTTTCATTAAATAAATTACTTTTTTTTCTTCACTCTTTGTTCCATCAGTTTAACAAAGAGAAACAATTTTTTATACGTCTATGCTTTCTTTGTTATATTTTGAAAGTTTGTTCTTTGAGTGTAATTTATGTAAAGCATAATGATTTGAGCGAAAATTTTCCTTATTATAAGTTAGTCAATAGGAACCTATACTCGGTCCTATTTTTTAAGAACAAACTTTTTCCCAAATATTGAATTTTACGTGAAAGTGTTTTATTCCTTGAGAAATTGGGAAATTAGCTGGACTGTAACCGCAGCCGAACACCGCTCGCGTCTCAACGAAGAAAATGCGAATATCCACTGTTCAACGATCGGTTCATGACGTCACCATTATTGAATTCGGGCCCTAGCCAATTAAGACATGCCACGTCGCGTTGTCAAAAACACAAGCGGTCGCATCGGTGGGTCTTCAACACACACATTCAACTTCCTGTACAGTCGTACAGAGAAGAAAAGAAAGGATGGGTTTGCACGAAAGGGGAGGAGAAGAAGAAAACGAAACCAAAAGAAACGAAATTCCAGAGAAAGAGAGAGGAGAGAGAAACATGCAGCAGAGATCTTCGTCAGCGGCGGCGACGGCACCAGCGGTTGCTCCGGCGGCGGCGGCGGGGCAGAGGAGGCGGTGCGAGGGGACGGCGATGGGTTCGATAACGCTCGACCTCCGTCCCGGCTTCGGCATCGGCCCCTTCACGATCGGTACGAAATTTCTCGAATAGATCTCCGATCCCGTTATCTCTGTGTTGCACTGACACGGACACGGCACGAAAACGTTGGATTTTCGTAGAATGATATTTTTAGTGGAGAGAAAATCTTGATTCTTGTAGCAGAGTGGATTTTAAGGGAAACGTATTACAGTAGTAGAGGGGCATTTTTGGTAATTCTACTTGCATGTTTCGGGGCTTCTTCAGAATATGAGGAATTAAGGTCCGGCAGTGTATTGATGTTGCAACTATTGGACTCAATTATTTACATGCCAATTTTTGGTTGAGGAGTTGAGGGAATCAAGGAATTGTGCCTAATTCTTTAATTCCTACATTCCCCGACTAATTTTGGATGACGATGACCACGAAGCAAATAATTAGCGGAAAACAGAAAACAGAGATGAAAAGAGAAGATTTGAGCAGAATCAAGAAATTATAATTCATGGACCGCCAAAAGGGCGTTTTATTGGAACTATTGCGAATTAGGCAATAATTCCTTGACTACTGAGTATTGAGCCTAACTCCTCCGATCGTATGTTACCTACTTTTGTTGTCTCGAAGATTCTTAATTCTAAACTATCATCTAGAAGTGATATGTTGTTGAATAAGGTTCAAAACTTAATATTAGTACACGGTACAAGACCTGTACGAGCGATGCTATTGATTATTATTGGGGTCTCGAGAAGAGAGACCGTGAAAGGCTGCATTTGCGACATGAAATAGTAAGTCACAACATGGTATGCCCTTTTGGTTCATTTAGTGCTACCTTGTTGGAATTATTCAATAATTAAGGGGCCACACATGTAAAATTAATTGTGTTTAGGCTATCTAAATAATTAAGCCAAATTAAAGTGGTCTATTTGAAAATTAGCTTAAGGGTATAATTGTCATGGAATTAATGTGTAGATACCGGAGATAATTCTAATTTGATGAGGGGCCAAATTAGAAATGTCAAAACATATAAATATATGTGTTCATTAGGGTTATGGTCCCCAACTTATACGGCCACCAAAATAGAGGTTTTCTCTTTTTTCTCTTCTGCATCCCCATCAACAGAAAGAGAGGGACAAAGGATTCAGATTCTTCTTTGTCATTAAGGGTCGTAGCAAGTTGGAAGATCGAACCCAATAAAGAGACGTTCGCTTCAAGATCCATCAAGTCTAGCAATGGATTCAGGTACGCTTCCGCAATTTAATTTATGTTCTTCATCTCATGAATCGACAGGGCACAATAAAATTTCTAACAAGTGGTATCAGAGCCACCCTTGTTTGATTCATGAGTTTCAAATTTTCAGATTCAATTTTTTTGTTGGTGTTCAGAAACCCTAGATCGTTAGATCTAATTTTATTTAGGATTCTGATTGCTCTATGGAAGCTTTTATTATTCACTGAGCATTTTTTTATATATATATGAAGAATCCGGTCTCAATTGCTTCCAGATGTCCATGAATTTTTCTTTCCCAAAAGCTTTCGTTCATGATTTTTTTTCATCTTTGAACAATACGAATTCATTTAACATTGGTTTGTATGCTTTCGTTCATAATCAGCAACAACAATTTGCTGCCAATTTGGTAAGCACGACCATAATAAATCTTCTTTATTAAATGAATTCGTATTTTAGCATTGGTTTCTCCTTCACATTCATGCTTAAGTATTAGAATATGGATTGCATGTGATATTATGTACAGTAATATTTCATATTCACGGTATGGAATGTGATAAAATATTTTATATTTTATATTCACATGTGATATTATGCTTAAATATTCACAGTAAAGGTTTCTCCTTTATTAAATGAATTCGTATTTTGGTATTTTTAGCATTGGTTTCTCTTGATAGAATTTTAATTTATGTACAGTAATGACCTCTCTATTTATGCTCAAATATTAGATATGGACGCATGTGATAATGACCGTAGAAATTCTCCATTATATTAAATATGCATGAATATGCTTATTGCTGGACATGTGATAATATGGAATGTCGGTTAGATTCCAATTACTCATGCTGATAGATATTTGGTGTTACTCAATTTATAGTGTTTTTCAATCTAAGTTAATCATTGGAGGACAAATTGGAATCAAATATAAACAATTTTATGTTTAGCATAAATTTAGTTTCCAATAAATTTATGTTCTAAGTCATATATTTGATGTAATCTATTGACGTACATATCTTCAGCAGATTATTTTAATATAATCTTTATGGGTTATTTGAAGCAATCTATTGGTCCATATCTTCAGTAAAATATTACGTGAATTTTATTATGTTGACAATGCTCAGTTTAGTCAAATTAAGAATATTTGTTTGAATCATGTAAAGAGATTCACATGCTTATGATTATCTTATTTGAGTTGTAATATTTTAATTATGCATGTACATAAAGTTTTGGACATGATTCGGTTTTGTAAAATTTAGTCAACATTCAAAAAATTTTTGGGTGCCTTTTGTGACTAGCAATAGTCGTCTAATATTCTAAATAGATCCATTGAAACAAGATGTCGCCAAAGTGACCTCTCTTGCGTAGATAGTCTATGAGGGATGTCAGATGTTTGTGTGTGTAAATTCATGCGGATATTAGCCGGCCCAAAGGAAGGTTAATACTTGGCCGAATTGTACACATACTTGTGGTGATAAATGTGTGACAATTATACGGTTTACATGTGAATAATAACCCGATCCAAAGATAGGCTTATTATTTGACATGACTTATTGTCAACGTTTGATCACTACACCAAGAGTACCACTTGCAGTTAATATCACTGTCCAAAGACTTGATATTAATGATGTACTAGGTATCTTGAGATGGGGTTCACCATTACTTGAATTTGTTTGACTACATTTTACCCTTTGGTTATTAATTAGAGCATATTTGTTTATTTATTTTTTGTTCTCTTTTCAGTTAGTGTTGCTTCAATATCTGCTAATCTGAACTCAATTCTAATGCTTAACGGGACAAACTTCGAGGACTGAAAAAAGAACATTTATATTGTTCTCGGCTGCATAGATCTAGACCTTGCACTTAAGATTGAGCGTCCCACTACTCCTAAGGATGACAGTTCATCTGGTGACAGCGAACTTCGAGAAGTGGGAACGCTCAAACCGCATGAGTCTAATGATCATAAAGCGCAGTATTCCAGAGACATTCAGGGGTGCAGTATCTGATAAGGTTACCAATGCCAAACAATTCCTTGCTGAAATCGAAAAGCGATTTGCAAAGAATGATAAGGCGAAAACAGCACACTTTTGCTGCGCTTGATTACCATGAAATATAAAGGCAAAGGTAACATAAGGGAGTACATCATGGAGATGTCTCATATTGTTTCAAAACTTAAGGCACTTAAGCTTGACTTGTCGGATGACTTGCTCGTTTATTTGGTATTGCTCTAACTTCCTACACAGTACAATCAGTTCAAGGTTAGTTACAACTGTCAAAAGAAAAAATGGACTCTAAATGAGCTCATTTCGTACTGTGTACAAGAAGAAGAGAGATTGAAGCAAGATAAAACTGAAAGTGCTAATTTGGCTACCACCCCTAAAGACAAGTATAAGGGCACTAAGCGAAAGAATACTGAAGCTACTAAGGGTCTAGTGCAAAAGAAACAACAAACTGAGGCTAATGGTTGTTTCTTTTGTGGTAAGCCGGGACACGTAAAGAAGGAATATACAAAGTATCATGCATGGCGAGTAAAGAAAGGTACATTTCTTAATTTGGTATGATGTTAATTTAGCTTCAGTATCAAGAAACACATGGTGATTAGATTTTGGTGCAACTACTCACATCAGTGTTTCTATGCAGGGTTGCCAGATCTACCGAAAGCCAATTGATGGTGAAAGACACATCTATGTGGGAGACGGCAAGTCAGCAGAAGTGGATGCAATAGGACAAATTTTGGATATTAGTTATTATTGGATTTGATAGACAATTTTATTTAAAGCTTTTATTGTACCGTCTTTTAGACGAAATTTAGTTTCAGTTTTTTTGTTTGACAATCTTATTTATCATTGTTCATTTGGAAACAATAAAGTTTGATCTATCTTTAAATTCAAAATAATGTTGGTATTTTTTTTAAAATGTTCGTGACATGCTATTATCACTTGAAACTATTGCGTCCTATAAAGAAACCTTGCATATGGAACCACGTGGTACTAAACACAAAAATAAAGAATTTTTTTTAGACGAGGGGAGAAATAAAGTCAATGACATTGTCTTTGAGGAGGAATCGATTGCGATTCCTACTATCACTTTTGACGATGTGCAAGATTCTGCACCTGTCATTGATCAAGAAGTGAATTCGGAGCCTCAATAAGACAATGTCGAATTACCTCTATAAGTCGATGTTGAGCTACCTCAACAAGACAACATAAAGGCACCTCCTATTCAAGATAAGGTAATTGTTTCTGAGGAACAAACTCAACAACCTCAAGAGAAGATGAAGGGATTGTTTTTTAAAGAGACTTTCTCTTCGGTTTCTTTGAAAGACTCTTTTAAACCAATCATAGTACTTGTTGTACATTTTAATATTGAGTTACATCAAATGGATGTCAAAACGGTATTTCTCAATGGTAACATTGACGAAATAATTTATATGGTGCAACCAGAAAACTTTGTGTCAGAAGACCCAAAGAATATGGTTCGCAAACTGACAGAATCTATTTATGGACTCAAGCAGGCTTCTCGTCAAAGACACTTTGAGTTTTAACAAGTAACTATCTCGTTTGGTTTTGAGATGAACACTGTTGAAGATTGTGTGTATCACAAGTTCAGTGGGAGTAGAAATAATTTTCTGGTTTTGTATATTGATTGAAATATTTAATGCAAACTAGGTGACACCTCTCGTTAAAGGAGACAAATTCGGTCTTAAACAAGTGCCCTAAGGTTAGCCTTAAAATTAAAAAAATACAATAGATTTTTCCTCCATGATCAGTTGTAGGGAGTCTAATGTATGCTCAAGTATGTACGCGTCAGGATATTGCGTACATATTAGGATATTAGGCAGATATTTAAGCAAATATGGATGGATCATTGGATAGCAGCCAAACTACTTAAGTAATTAATAGAGAACGAGAAATTATATGCTCTTTGTAGGAGATCGGATAATTCTGGAGATCATAAGGTATTCCGACTCCGATTTTGTTGGATGCCAATACAGTAGGAGATCCACATCAGGTTATGCTGACTAATGGAGATATATTTTGGATGAGTGTCAAACATGCACTCATAATTTCTTCCACTATGGCAGCAAGGTTTATAACATGCTGTGGGACATCTATTCATGGAATATGGTTGCAAAATTTTGTCATAAGGCTGCGCCTACAGTACGGTGTTGAAAGACCACTTAAATTATGGTGTGACAATAAATCAGCAGTAATGTATTTCAATAGCAACAGAAACTTGTATAAGTCAAGGATATTGACATAAAGTTTCTAGTTGTGAAGGAAAGAATTCAGAATGGTTAAAGTGTCCATATAACACATTATGACAAACTCCATTTTAGCGGATCCGCTCATAAAAGCATTATCACCCAGAGTCTTTCATGAGCATACTACTCATATGGGTGTTATCTCAATCAAGTATATGGCAATATAGTGGGAGTTTGTATTTTATGTATTTGGGTGCTATTTGATTTTGGACACAGTTATGTATTAAAGTATTTTGGATATTTATCTGATCAGATATATGAAAATTCAGTTCATTCTGTTTTTATTATGTTAAAGTATTGATCTCGTTAAAGTTAAGGAGGACCAGTTGGAAATAGACATATATTGATCACATTGCGTGTAATTTCCATGCTACGCATCCATGATTGATCTATGTCGTTTAGCTATATTGGTATATGTGACCATTGATGGTTTAGTTACGCTATATGTGACGAAGGCCACTTTGATCCTATGTTTATATGATTAATGGACGAGATTGTCTGGATATACCCTAAGGATTAAGATAGCAATTTATGAGCTCACTAAGGTTAACACAATTATAAGGTTACATATGTGGCCCAGTGGGAGATTGTTGGAATTATTCAATAATTAAGGGGCCACACATGTAAAATTAATTGTGTTTAGGCTATCTAAATAATTAAGCCAAATTAAAGTGGTCTATTTAAAAATTGGCTTAAGGGTATAATTGTTATGGAATTAATGTGTAGATACCGGAGATAATTCTAATTTGATGATGGGCCAAATTAGAAATGTCAAAACATATAAATTTATATGTGTTCATTAGGGTTATGGTCCCCAACTTATACGGCAACCAAAATAGAGGTTTTCTCTTTTTTTCTCTTCTGCATCCCCATCAACAGAAAGAGAGGGACAAAGGATTCGGATTCTTTTTTGTCATTAAGGGTCGTAGCAAGTTGGAAGATCGAACCCAATAAAGAGACGTTCACTTCAAGATCCATCAAGTCTAGCAATGGATTCAGGTACGCTTCCGCAATTTAATTTATGTTCTTCATCTCATGAATCAACAGGGCACAATAAAATTTCTAACATACCTCATGGATATATTGTCTTATTAAGTTTCCTTTTTCCACCTTCACTGAAACACAGAAATAGGTCCCAAAATACACGGAAATGTGTGCATTCAAGGTCTCATTTAGAAATAATATATAAAATGTCTACAAGTTTTGTTGTTATTCTAACATATCCAATTCATTTTTGATTCAGGGATGTCTATGGGTGAAGCGTTTTCTCAAGTAGAGCATCAACCCAACATATATGATGTCGTCCATGTGAAATATTATGATGAGGTTTGAGTTCCTTTTTTATTGATTTGATCAATGTGATATATATCAATAGTATAAAGTACTTATTAAAGAACAAAACATGCTAAAAAGTTCATATTGTGCATATATCTCTACATTAATACACGTAGTTAAACACGGTCATAATCATTATTTTAGGTGATTATTTTATAGTTGAAACATTGGTCAGCTGAAGTTTGACCCGAATTTGATTTCCTTTACTTGCTGATTATTGTTGTTTGTGCTGTTGCATCATTGGATGTATTACATTTCACGTGCCAGATCTGCTTGCACAGAGGCCTCTAAGGGAAGATAGTTGCATCAATCAATTATAACTGTTTCAAAAGTAGAACTTTAGGTTAGAGTTGGCTTTGTAATACTCAACCTCTAGATTGAATTTTCATCCATAAAAATGAAGTAAATAAATGATTTCGGTTTCATCTTAAGGTTACCATGAAGTAGATTAAGCCCTTTTGTCATCTTCCTTTTTTGGTTTAGATTCTTGTCTAGCCCACATTTGGATCAACCATACTCTAGTTTCCTTTCTCGTGTCTTGCAATCTTGGCGGGGGACTATATCAAGGACCTGTATATAGGTCTGTAGCAATGTGATCAAAACCAAGAACTTTATCTAGGTTTCAACTGAACATTGTCTATAGTAAGAAGTGGAAGATCAAGCCATGACATTGTGAACCAACTATCTTGCGGATCACTAATGGATAATGGAGATAGGGAAGTACTTTTTCCAGTAGACTTGCATATCATAATTCCTACACATGTGAGGATTTCTACCAATGTTGTGGAAGACAATAGTGACTTCTAGGCAGTTAGGTCTTTGCGCCTAGGGGTAGGTGGAGCTAGACGACGTTGAGAATTTTATAATATTAAAAATAAATAGGCATTTATATACTATGTTGTAAAAAGTAAACTTGTTCAAAACCATAATGCAATTTAATGAACTACTAACAATTTTTTTAATGCAATTAAACACATGAACCATACTTCATTCATCAAGCATCCACTTAACAGGATAAAGAATAGCAAGTTAACAAACTAATCATTGGTTAATCCAGGCCTAGTTCCGAGTTAGGAAGACTAAGGAGGGGCCAGACAAGCTTGAATGGGCCTAGAAAGGCTTTGGCGGTGTCTAGGCAGTTTTAGTGGGGCCTAGGCACAAGCTTGTACAAGACTATGCCGGTGTAGGCACCTTACTTAGTGCCTGAAACTGGTCTGATGATTCGCGATAGATAGCCTAGGCGTAGACAACATGTATTAAGGGACACATGCATCTTAGGAGGCATTTATTAAAATAATGAACCTACCAATACAACACATTTGATCAAGAGCCTGTCACTTCTTAATAAAAGTTTTTAAGTATGCTAAATCGAAGAGCCACCTAAGATGTGCATCTTTATGTTGATGAGCAATAAGGGCTTTCTATACAAAATCTTTACGAAGCTAAATCATTATGACTAATTTATCTCTGTAATTTAGATTTATACAAATTTAGTATTATGCTGTTGGGTTTTAAGTCTAACCATTAAACTTTTTCAAAATTTTCCTCCATCCTTGCAGGAACCGTTGAAATTGGACACTGTGATTTCCTTCCCGGATCATGGTTTTCATCTTCGTTTCCATCCTTGGTCACAAGTATGCTTACTTCATCTTTGTATTTCATTCTTTGTAGTTCATGTTGAGTATCCAAAGTTTCTTACCTCCCTTCCCCCTTATGCCAACTACTCAACCCATACACCCATTCTACCATACATACAAAGACCACACATCTAAGGAGAATGGGTGTGCTTATGTAATTAGGACATAAATATGTGGTCTTGGTTGGTTTTCTTATTTGCCTCTTGCCATTTATTCTAAGGTAAAAGGTTATACATGTCTTGCAGAAAACAACACATTCTTCTTAGCTATATATTGATGTATCCAATGTTTGTATTACCAATCCAGAAATTATCATTCTCATGCAGCTTATGTCCTTGTTCAGATACGCCACAAACAAGTCTCTGAATATCTATGAAGTGTAACCCATGCTAATAAATCTATCATTAGACCGCCTTTGAGATACTTAATAATTTGTGCTTTTTTGCAACATAAGAGGACCCCATGTTACCGCTGCTAACTGCTCTCCTTGACATGAACAACATCCTTATCTACTTCCTTAGCTTTATGTTTGAATATTTTTGTATTTAAATCGAATAAAAAGTGCTATGTAAATCTGCTTCCTTCATCCAGTCAACATCTATTTTCCAAATGCCTTTTCAGCAGGCACTAACTAACTATGTTGTATTGGGCGCTAGACGAGGCGAGGCGAGACCATGCCCGCCTCGCCTAGGCGCCCGCCCAGATTTCTGGGTCTCTAAACTTGTGTAAACATTGTAGGCAGCAGCAGTAGCAAAAATCAGCAGCAACAGTAGCATAAGGCCGCAACAGTAGTAGCAGAAGGCTGCAGTAGCAGTAGCAGATTGCAATAAGAGGGAAAAGACAACAATAGCAGTAGCAAAATGCAACAATAGCAGTAGCAGAAGGCAGCAAACAGCAGCAATTTTTACAATAGCACCTGTTTTAGCAACAATAATAACCCTAAAGTCCAAAAAAAAATATTAGTAAAAAGCCCATAGCCCATCCTGAGATCCACCGCCTAGGCGCCCGCAGTTGTCTCCCCTGGGCGAACCTGGGCGCCCGCCTAGGCGGCCCTCGCCTTACACTGCAGTAAAATATGCAGGTCGAGGCGACCTGTTCAATCGGGCGCGCCTAGGCGTCGCCCGTAACAACATAGCTAACTAAACAATGTTTATGTTGCATATCCAACTTTATGCTCAAGACCTGTCAAAGCAACAAACAGCCCCACACTTTTTGTTTTATAAAGAGCTATTACATTTCCGAACAGATTGGAATATGCCAATATGTTGATATAGAAACTTCTTAATGTTGTTTTGCCTTTGATGGCTAAATTGCTATGAATGTTATACATGTGTTTGTAATACTCTAACAATTTGATTTTTGTAAATGATTGGCTACCTTTGGTAAATGCTTTGTGCCCTTGTCCAAGTGCAATTATGAACACTCCCCACACTTATTGTTCTGCAAAGAGCTCATACATTTCAGATTGGGCTGTAATGGTTTAATATGTTGATATGGAAACTTCTTAATGTTGTCTTGCCTCGATGGATAACTTGCTATAGATAGTATAGCTGTGCCAGTTAATATTCTAACAAGTTGATTTCTCTTCCAAATATGTGGCTACTTTAGGATATGCTTTATATTTTGTAGGTTTTATACAGCAGTCTTATTATTTATTTATGGTATGTATATGATTTATTATAGATTGTTCTAGTTAGTTTATGTTTGCGGCAAGATAGTGCAGGTGCTATGTTCAAAAGAATGCATCACAAGTAATGATTTACTAAAAGCCCGAGGGAGTAGTAGACTGAAACAAGGAGCAACATTACAGAGCATAAGAATAGAGGAATTTGAATGTCCAGAGCATCTTAAATATCATCAACGATCTTGCACTCTTATACACATGCAATGTAGGCTAAAGATTTACCAGTTAGGAGTGATAAGATTCTAGATATAGGAGTTAGGACTACTTTAGACCAAAATGAACATGGGATGGGACTCTAAAAAGGATGCAATAGTTTCTGGTATTATAGATGTGCTGATTCATAATAGACTGAATGGAAGCAAAGGATTCATTACAGAGCATAAGAATAGAGGAATTTGAATGTCCAGAGCATCTTAAATATCATCAACGATCTTGCACTCTTATACACATGCAATGTAGGCTAAAGATTTACCAGTTAGGAGTGATAAGATTCTAGATATAGGAGTTAGGACTACTTTAGACCAAAATGAACATGGGATGGGACTCTAAAAAGGATGCAATAGTTTCTGGTATTATAGATGTGCTGATTCATAATAGACTGAATGGAAGCAAAGGATTCATGTACCTGACCAACATTTTGGGATAAATGATGTATTGTTGTTTTTAATGACAACAATTGCGAAATGAAGTGAATTGTTAAAGATATCCATATAACTCAGAAAAAGTTCCTTTGTTGTATTTGTCTCAATGATAAGCAGAGGAGAGAGAGAAGCTGTTCTTTCATGAGTTGGGTGAGTGAGGTAATTATTGTTTTTTAGGAATAAAAACTACCCATGTTAAATTTAATGAATAATTTTAATTTGTAAACATATATAAGGGTATTTTAGGAATAAAAACTTCCAAAGCTTAACTTTTCTTATATATATATATATATATATATATATATATATATATATATATATATACACTAGCATATATGCACGTGCGCTGCACGTATTTATTATTGGAAAGATTAATAGACACATGTAGTTAAAATTTATTCATTTTTCATTGAATAAATGATATTAAACAAAGTCCAATTTTCAATGTCTCATTTTTAGATACTCAATGCATTTAAGAGCTGTTGTAATTAAAAATATCAAAGGACACTTGTATTTACCTAGATACCTCTTATTAATTTTAATTAATCTGTTTAATTAGTAAATATAATAATGGATATTTTTGGAAAGAGAACTTTCATGGTGAAGCATACTTTTGGCATTATATATATATATTCTACTATATATATATATATTCTACTATATATACACACACACACACATACATGCTCACCTTCATCTTTGTAGAAAAAAGTGGCAGGGAAACCCCTCCTCAGCTTTAATATGTTTGTTTGGAGGGCAATACAAAGCCCGTTATATATATATATATATATATATATATATATATATATATATATATATATATGGAAAAAGGTAAATTTTATTCCAAATCACTATGTAATCATACAGTCATACACTCAGAGTGGGGAGGCCCACTCATCAGATATCCACCGATTTTACATCAAACTCAATGTTATGGAGGATGCCAACAAGAGGGGTGATAAGCCCCTCGAAGATTCGGCGGTTTCGTTCCCTCCATATATGCCAGACAACAGCAGCCAGCCGGACTCTTGCGGTCTTGAACCAGCCCTGCCCTCTCCCTCTACTATCCCGAAGCATAGTGATAATATCACCGATCCCCCTGCCAAAGTGACATCCACCCAGCTTCCTGCACTTATCCGTCCAGATACGCCAGGACACCTCACACTCGAAGAATAAGTGCCCTATCGATTCATTCTCCAAGCCACATAACACACACTTTGGGCCAGGGACCTGAATTCCAAAGGAGATAAGGCGATCCCTCGTCAGTAGGCGGCCCAGTAGGAGACGGTAAACACAAAGCTGCATCTTCCTGGCTAGGCCCTTGCACCATATGAAATTATAGTCAGTGCTAGGAGGGAATGTACGATGAATCAGATTATAACAGCTGTGGAACCTGAACTTTCCAGAACCCATAGTATCTCTCGGCGGATCCCAGATCCAACAATCAGCAGGCAATGCTGGGTCAATAGCGACTGTGCTGATAACATCTCCAAGCTCCTCGGTATGGCGGTAGGACTCAGGACTCCAACATCCATTCCGGATAATACATTGGCAAGTCGGCCCCCTCCCAACCTCCTGGTGCGTCGTGACTCTCCTGATCTCTAACAGAGATTGCCGATCTATCCACGAATCCCGCCAGAGGTCCGTTCCAGTTCCATCCTTCATGATCCTCCGAATGGCAGACTGAAGGACCCCCTTGTGCCTCAAGATGCTCTTGAAGGAGACGGAATAGTTGTTATCAGAAGCACAAGTCCAGAAGTTGTCCCGCTTCACATATCTGTTGTGCATCCAGTCCGTCCAGAGTGACCCCCTATTGATGAATCTTCACGCCAGCTTCAGCGCAGAGGTCTTCCTGATCTCCAGCAATGGTCGAAGTCCCACACCTCCCTCTTTCCTGGGCCGACAAAGCTGCTTTCAGGAGATCGCATGCATACCTCCCCTCCATATGAAGTCGGCATATATCCGCTCTACTTTTTTAATGGTGGCAACAGGAATCAGAATAGACTGCAGCCAGAACTGAGCCAAAGCCGAAATAACCGATCTAACCAACTCAATGTGGCCTCCAAATGAAAGACCAGCGGCTTGACAACCTTCGACCCTCCGCTGGGCGTACTTTACCAGGCTATGGCAGCCCTGGTCCCGAGCATAGTTGACAGTCAGAGGAACCCCTAGATATTTCACCGGAAGGTCACTCCTCTCAACTCCCAAGGCATTGGCTCGCTCCTCCTTCTGGGGACAGAGGGAACTGAAGTAGACTATGCTCCTCTCTGTTCATTTGGAATCCAGATAGGAATTCAAACTCATCCATAATCTCCGAGATCGTGTGCATGCCATCCATAGACGGCTGAATTTTTATAAAAACCAGGAGGTCGTCAGCATAAATAAGGCGGGTGGTCGGTGGCTCGATTCTCCTGAACAGTGGAACTAGCCTCCCACGATGTACCGTCATGTCCATCAAGCAAGTGAAGTATTCCATGACAAGCGGGAATAGGTAAGGTGACAGTGGATCGCCTTGCCGAAGTCCACGGTTGCTATGGAAGAACCCATACGGGTTGTCCTGAATGAGGACGGAGAAGGTGGGAGTCGTGATGCATTTCCGAATTCTTGCTACCCAGCGATCATCGAACCCCATGGCAGTCAGCAGGTGGCACAAGAAATCTCTGTTGACCATGTCATAAGCCTTCCTTAAATCCATCTTCATACACGCCTTCTCCCCTTCAGATTTATTGAAGCCCCGTACCATCTCATGCGTCAGTAGGCTGTGCTCCGCAATCGACCTCCCCTTAATGAAAGCTGCATGGGTAGGTGTAGTGCCCCGTCCCGTTCAGTCAATCGGAGGAATCGAAATGCCGACGGCGTTCGGACTTAGCCTTACAACGGCGACTCGAAGACATCACTCGGTCAAGGCAACCGCTCGCTCAGGTGGGGTAGTTTCGGTGAACTTGCCTCATCTTAGCCTTTACATAATAAATTGTATGTTTTCAACTTGCACAAGTAGGCTTGATAATAAAAGAGACGAATCCACATAGCTAAAGGGAATAATCCCGACGGGTCGAATTGAGTTAGAATATGGAAAGGTCCAACGGTCGGCTTAGAGTTGGTGCACGGCGTGCTTTGAAAATGACACTCGATCCTTCGTCCCGTGGCTTGGGAGAAGAAAAGTTGGTTTGAGTTGGCGAAGTTATGAACGTAGCCTAAGTCTTAGGCGTCGTCCGCATGAATGCTTCATAAAGCATGCACGATCCCATCGTCCAAGGCTTGGCATTGTCTTGACCCGCCCTATGAGTTAAGTTGCGTCGCACGGCTGCTGGCATAAGTCTAGGCGCCCAAATGACTTGATCGTTCAGAAGTCGAATGCATGCGCAGCACGTTTCCGCAATGCGAGGCTTGACGCAGCCTTTGCTCGTCGAGTCGTTGTGCGTTTAAGTCAGGCAAGTTATGTTAGGCTATCGGAGTGGTAGCAAGCACGGTCCTACGAGTTCTACGGTTGGGTATAACCACATAGTCTTACGGTCTCAAGGTCTGTCATATAAAGTATGAATTGGACGATAGCGTCGCGTAGAACGTAAGTCGGTTTAAGGTACGATGCACGGACTTAGTGTTTAAGGCATGAACCACGGTTGATTTATTGAGTTTTGGAGAAAGGACTATCGAATAGGCATTGAGTTGAATGAAATGATATGGTAACATGGAAAGAATGCTCGCGACCGTGGGTCGTCGAGGGGTCTCAATTGATAGAAGTCTTGATATTGGTTTGAAAGAGATGGTAACATTGGAAGAGGAATGACTGTGTGAGACGTCAGTTTGTGTCGAGTCTTGCATGGTCATTGGACAACTTGTCGACAAGGGCGATTTGTTTCCTCGGACGACAACCCGGGACCACGGGACCGTTCTGACCTAGGAGGAAACCGAGGGTGAATGTGAGCGGGATAACTGAGCCGAAAGGTAAGTATTCGGTGGACGCTCATCGGGGCTAGCTACTTGCGGTGACCGGTCTATCCTATACCAGCTATGTGTCCAAGATAGCTTGCCATGCTAGTGACCTCATATAGATGAGTCGGCACGGGCGGCAATCCGCGAGTGTACCTTTGGATTGAGTCGAGTATTGAGTGCACTATATCAAGGAGTCGAGTTGAATGTGTGCGTATAGTTTGAACACAATGTTGGGCCTAAGATTTGGTTGCAACGTAGGCGACGTGCTTCGGCACGAGATGTGGCATCGAGTCTTATGTCGTCGGCATATAAGTTGCATAGTTATGGTTTGAGTTGTCTTGAGTTTAAGTCAGGAAACGCCGCAAGGCAAAGTTGGTCGAGTAATACTTAGTTCACAAGTTGGATGGGTCAGTTGATGATTTAGTAGCGAAGGGCCGCGAGGCGTCGATATGACTGAGTCTCATTTGAGTTGCGAGGCACGACCTCAACAAGGACTTATAGCACGGTCACACGGGAATGGAGTCTTATCGCGTAGTTGCGTCTCCGATTATGGGCCGTAAGGCAAGCACGACTTGATAGGTTAACGTTGTTGAGTCGACGTTGTTGTTGCAAGCACGGGATGGTCTAGAGACACAAAATAGGCCAAGGCGTCGGTCATAAAACTAATCCTAAGGTAAGAGTAGGAAGACAAGCATAAAAGGGACTATGTTGCACAAAGTAAATCTAACGTGTTGGTTTTGTATAGGTGGGCGAGCAGCTCATTCCACTAGTACAGTTGAGTACTGACACCCACATAGTTTCCATGTGCAGGCACAGGTAGAAGCTTGTGGCGCGGAGCTCGCTTGGATGCGTCGAGACATGGAGTTCCTTGGCGATTCGAAGCGTGCGACCGCATGGAGTCAAGACTTATACGGGACATAATGTATGGACGTCGCCTTCCGTAGCTTCCGCTGGCTCAAGCGTTGTATCGAGAGATGAGAGAGAGCAGAGTGAACTTGTAATATGAGAAAAGTGCGCTCGAGAGACTTGTAATCTTGGCCTTGCACCCTTTGTAATCTTTGTTTCAATATAAAGAGCTTCTTTGAATAACTTGTGTTTTGCTTTAAAATTTTCGCTACTATTATTCAACGTCTCTGCATGGGACTTCTGTGCGACGATCTCGTCGCAGCCGCTGAAATCGGCCGTTATGGAACCCGCCTTGCACGAGCGCAATCTAGGCTCGTGCGGCATCACGCCTTAGCGAGCACGATCGCTCCTACGGGAGCGGGGCGTGACATAATGGTATCAAAGCACGGCTTTACGTCGTTGGACTATCGATTGAATTCTTTAACTTCGATGTTTCCGCAAGTTGATATCGTTGGTGCGCTCTCTCTCAAATGTCCCACGGATGTCCATACAATAAGTCTAACTATTTTGCAAAACATAGGAGAACAGTTTTTGACAAAACAAAAAGATGGTTCGCGTAAGCACGGTTGGCTAAGTCGGGCTGGACATATACACCAAAGTTGCGTCGACCTTAGAAAAGTTGAGTGCGGGAATTGAATAGTGTCGAGCAAGAATGAGTTAAACTCGATTGAGTAAATTGAGATGACTATTGATAGGGGTGCTATCAAGCGACGATAACGTCGGTGCGATATAGATGAGCGTGCTTGGAATTAGAGGAATAGTTCGAACGGGATTCGAAGAAGTCAAATTTTGAATTCGAATGATGGTTTTGAGGATTTGTCGAATGACTTCATCCCTGAGTGGTGTATGCGATAGCCTCAGGGATGTCGATCGATCGATTGAGGATGCGGGGTATCGATGAGTCTATCAGGATGCGTCGCGTCAGATTTGGGATGATCGTTCCACGTGAGCGCTAACATGGTGATTCATGTCGCGGGAATGATCGAACTCAGAAAATCAGGACGCGGCAACTTTGATTGTCCCGACTTGTTGGTTTGATGCGAAGAAAAATTCGAGGATGTTTGGACTTGCGATTGAGGAATAAAATAAATTTGAGGATTGAGTAGGTCCAATCCGCGCATCGGGAATGAATTAGTCTAGACACAAAACAAGAATTACGTCCCGATGAGGATGATCATTCCGCGGGAGCGTGCATGGTGATTCATGCCCATCGTGGATAATCTGAATCGCGTGAGATCGGAACGCAACATATTGTTAAGCTAGACGACCTCATGATCGAATACGTGGATTGGAACGAATGACTTAGGGAATATGAAATGTAAATTACGGTTTAGCGATAAATTGTGTCGTAGCGTGTTTGATTTGAGAAGGATTGATAGGCAAACTATATCGAACGTGTTTAGAGGGATGACTATGCAAGATGGTTTGTTGAACGAGCGATATTGATATGTCGAGGAATTGGTTGAACGCGAGTTGTCGTAGGATGGCTTTGCTGAATGACTCGGACCCCGTACGACGAATGTTGGGATGTGTGTAGGAAATCTATGCTCGATGTTTAGAAATTGGAGTGATGCGAGCTTGGGTAGAAAACCCCGTACTATCAACTTGGTTTGACCTTAGGATAGGGTCAGTGTTGATATCGTTGTTTGGGAACTATGATTCCAATACTGACGGAAAGACATAGCCTAGCGGTTAGGCAGACGTCCGAGTGTGAAGTGGTAGGATTTGTGGAGGCACCACTCACGAGGCTCGGTTGACATGCACGTATATCAGGGACGTCCGAATATGTGCACGATCCGACTCGAGTGGTGATGACGGATTCTCTGTCACGAGGCTTGGCTTAAATGCATGTATTTCGGGGACGTCTGGAATATGTGCACGATCCAACTAAGTGATATATTGAATCAAGTGAGAACTAGAGGAATGGAAAAGTGTTGAGGATTTCAAAATAATGTTTCAAAGAAAAGATTGAGGGTAGTGCGAGCGTGGCTCGGATTGAGGAAACGCATAGGCGTAGCGTGTGCGAGAGTTCTTGAATGTTGAGTAAAATGATAAGTTAATAAGTAAGTATTCAGTTAGTTTCGAGGACGAAACTTTTTCTGAGTGGTGTATGATGTAGTGCCCCGTCCCGTTCAGTCAATCGGAGGAATCGAAACGTCGACGACGTTCGGACTTAGCCTTACAACGGCGACTCGAAGACCACTCGGTCAAGGCGACCGCTCGCTCAGGTGGGGTAGTTTCGGTAAACTTGTCTCATCTTAGCCTTCACATAATAAATTGCATGTTTTCAACTTGCACAAGTAGGCTTGATAATAAAAGAGACGAATCCACATAGCTAAAGGGAATAATTCCGACGGGTCAAATTGAGTTAGAATACGGAAAGGTCCAACGGTCGGCTTAGAGTTGCTGCACGGCGTGCTTTGAAAATGACACTCGATCCTTCGTCCCGTGGCTTAGGAGAAGGAAAGTTGGTTTGAGTTGGCGAAGTTATGAACGTAGCCCAAGTCTTAGGCGTCGCCCGCATGAATGCTTCATAAAGCATGCACGGTCCCATCGTTCAAGGCTTGGCATAGCCTTGACCCACCCTATGAGTTATGTTGCATCGCACGGCTGCTGGCGTAAGTCTAGGCGCCCAAATGACTTGGTCGTTCAGAAGTCGAATGCATGCGCGGCACGTTTCCGCAATGCGAGGCTTGACGCAGCCTTTGCTCGTCGAGTCGTTGTGCGTTTAAGTCAGGCAAGTTATGTTAGGCTATCGGAGTGGTAGCAAGCACGGTCCTACGAGTTCTACGGTTGGGTATAACCACACAGTCTTACGGTTTCAAGGCTCGTCATATAAAGTATGAATTGGACGATAGCGTCGCGTAGAACGTAAGTCGGTTTAAGGCACGATGCACGGACTTAGTGTTTAAGGCATGAACCACGGTTGATTTATTGAGTTTTGGAGAAAGGACCATCGAATAGGCATTGAGTTGAATGAAATGATATGGTAACATGGAAAGAATGCTCGCGACAGTGGGTCGTCGAGGGGTCTCAATTGATAGAAGTCTTGATATTGGTTTGAAAGAGATGGTAACATTGGAAGAAGAATGACTGTGTGAGACGTCAGTTTGTGTCGAGTCTTGCATGGTCATTGGACAACTTGTCGATAAGGGCGATTTGTTTCCTCGGACGACAACCCGGGACCACGGGACCGTTCTGACCTAGGAGGAAACCGAGGGTGAATGTGAGCGGGATAACTGAGCCGAAAGGTAAGTATTCGGTGGACGCTCATCGGGGCTAGCTACTTGCGGTGACCGGTCCATCCTATACCAGCTATGTGTCCAAGATAGCTTGCCATGCTAGTGACCTCATATAGATGAGTCGGCACGGGCGGCAATCCGCGAGTGTGCCTTTGGATTGAGTCGAGTATTGAGTGCACTATATCAAGGAGTCGAGTTGAATGTGTGCGTATAGTTTGAACACAATGTTGGGTCTAAGATTTGGTTGCAACGTAGGCGACGTGCTTCGGCACGAGATGTGGCATCGAGTCTTATGTCGTCGGCATATAAGTTGCATAGTTATGGTTTGAGTTGTCTTGAGTTTAAGTCAGGAAACGCCGCAAGGCAAAGTTGGTCGAGTGATACTTAGTTCACAAGTTGGATGGGTCAGTTGATGATTTAGTAGCGAAGGGCCGCGAGGCGGCGATATGACTGAGTCTTATTTGAGTTGCGAGGCACGACCTCAACAAGGACTTATAGCACGGTCACACGGGAATGGAGTCTTATCGCGTAGTTGCGTCTCCGATTATGGGCCGTAAGGCAAGCACGACTTGATAGGTTAACGTTGTTGAGTCGACGTTGTTGTTGCAAGCACGGGATGGTCTAGAGACACAAAATAGGCCAAGGCGTCGGTCATAAAACTAATCCTAAGGTAAGAGTAGGAAGACAATCATAAAAGGGACTATGTTGCACAAAGTAAATCAAACGTGTTGGTTTTGTGTGGGTGGGCGAGGAGCTCATTCCACCAGTACAGTTGAGTACCGACACCCTCATAGTTTCCATGTGCAGGCACAGGTAGAAGCTCGTGGCGCGGAGCTCGCTTGGATGCGTCGAGGCACGGAGTTCCTTGGCGATTCGAAGCGTGCGGCCGCATGGAGTCAAGACTTATACGGGACATAATGTATGGACGTCGCCTTCCGAAGCTTCCGCTGGCTCAAGCATTGTATCGAGAGACGAGAGAGAGCAGAGTGAACTTGTAATGTGAGAAAAGTGAGCTCGAGAGACTTGTAATTTTGGCCTCACGCCCCTTGTAATCTTTGTTTCAATATAAAGAGCTTCTTTGAATAACTTGTGTTTTGCTTTAAAATTTTCGCTGCTATTATTCAATGTCTCTGCATGGGACTTATGTGCGACGACCCCGTCACAGCCGCTGAAATCGGCCGTTATGGAACACGCCTTGCACGAGTGCAATCTTGGCTCGTGCGGCATCACGCCTTAGCGAGGACGATCGCTCCTACGGGAGCGGGACGTGACAGTAGGGGAAACTAAGTCCTGCATGATCCCCTCCATCCGCCGGCACATGAGGTACGTAATTTTCTTGTATAGATAATTACAGCACGCAATAGGTCTGAAATCCGCTAGCGATGTCGCTCCCTCCTTCTTTGGCGCAAGTGTCAAGAAGGTGTGGTTCAGCTCCTTCAGCAGCTTCCCTTTGGTGAAGAATTTCTGTACCGTCTCAAGGACCAGGAACTTCAGAATCTTCCAGTGACGTTTGTAGAACCCACTGCTGAAACCATCCGGTCCTGGAGCTTTGTTGGGTCCGCCATTGATATAATAGTCTCTACCTCCTCCATAGTAACAGGGGCAAGTAGTAGGCTATTCCCATAGGGAGTCACCAACTTCTTCGCAACTACATCCGGGAATGCAGACATATAGTCAGTCTGAGAATATAAATCAGAGTAGTACCTGACAGTCTCCTCTTGGATCTTTGCCGGCTCCCCCACCAGAGTACCCTCTGCATCAAGAAGTTGGAAAATGTTGTTCCGATGCTGTCTTGTCCGAATGACGTCATAGAAGAACTTGGTGCATCGGTCACCATCCTTAAGCCAGGAGCATTTAGCGCTGTGCCGCACTAATCTCTTTCTGGAGACGCAGGATGTTGACTTTCCCTATCAGCTCCTTCTCTCTCGCCGTCAGGTCCCCGTTCATTATGTCAGATTGCATGTCCTGCTGGATGGTCCGGAGCTCTGTCTCCTTGTCTTCTAGCGAAGTCTTGGGCAAACCCTGCACCCAGCTTCGTAAGGATCTCTTCGTGGCTTTGAGCCGGTGCACCATACGGAACTGAGTCGTACCTTCCTGGCGGCTAGAAATGCCCTCCGTAACAGCTTCCAAGTAGCCTTCTGAGAGATACCAGCTGTTGTTGTACCGGAAGGGGCGACCTCACAGTGGGCCGGTATGTGAAGCCAACCCTGATGGGGGAATGGTCACTCGTCCCAGCGGCCAGACCCTCAGCCGAAGAGTTGGGGAAGCGCCGAAACCACTCCCCGTTGCCCAGGGCTCTATCCAACTGGCAAGCAATCCTGTTACGGACTGCTTTGTTATGCCAGGTCCAGATAAATTTCGAGCGCGACAGCCCCTGAAGCCTGTAGCAGGCATCTCTGGAAGTCATACAGGACCGGATCAGGGACCGGTCTGCCTCCCACCTTCTCCCCTCTGTGTAGGAGGACATTGAAGTCACCCATCAGAAGAAGCGGCAGGTATGAAGAATCAGCAGCGGAGGCTACCCTGGATATGTCGCTCCACAGGGTCTCCTGCCGCCGCCTGTCGTTGTGGCCGTACACCGCTCCCAGTAAGAACCGAAAGCCACCCTTGTTCGTAAAAGAGATGGCAATCAGCTGTTCCGTCATCAAGATCATGTCCCTATCCCAACTCTTTGAATTCCATCTGACCCATATCATAGCCATGTCGCAGAGTGCCAGGTTGTGGAGTTGGACCCAATAGGATGGGGTCCGACGAGCTAGAGTATTCTCCATTTTAATCTTCGTCTCTAGCAGGACAGAGATGTCGCACTTCTCTCTGTGTAAGATCCCACAAATCTCTCTCCATCTTCCTAACGAACATGCACTCCTCACGTTCCAGGCGATTACCGTCATTAATTATTGGGAGATAAGTTCCCCTGGACGTCACCTGGACTGGTACCTGGGGGTGGTACCACATCCGTCTATGTCATAACCTCCTCCATCCCAACAGCAAGAGCATGCTGGATCGCTGCTTGAGAGAGCACCAGGGCCCAGGCCGGGTTGTCCACACAAAGCACCTCCTCCCTATTAGGAGAATGTCCCCCCCCCCCCGGCACTTGGGGGCCATCCCGTAGTGGTCCAGTCCGTCCCTTTCTGCTATATACTTTCCCCTCTGAAGATCCGCCATCGCCCTCCTCCTCTCTCCCCAAGGCCACCATCCCTCTGGTGACCATACTCTGCGCCGAGAAAGTGATCATCGTCCTACTAGTGGGAACCGGCTGGGACGAGATAGTATGGCTCAGTCCCCCAGCCTCCTACATCGTACGGTCGCCCTCCTGCGTGGTATCCTCAGCTCTGTCGTCTATAGACAAGGACTCCATCTCCCGTGATGTGCCCGACACCTCAATAGAGGACGGGATCGGCCCCAACTGTGATCCTCCTGCTGGGCAAGCACTGTCTAGATGTCCGAAACAAGCACACTGTGAACAGGATGGGGGGAACCCATTCATACTCCACCTTCTGGGATAGTACCTCTCCAGAAGACACTTCATACTCCAATAACCTCGGAAGCTCCCCTCCAGCCCGGATCTCGACGAATATCCGGACGTACATCAGCCTCGACCGAAATGCTGTAGCATCATCAACCTTGATTGGGGTGCCCACCAAGCTGGCTAGCCGCATCAGCAATGGGATGCTCCAAAACCTAACAGGGAACTCCGGAAAGCGTATCCAAACCGGGATGGCATTCAAGACTTCCTTCTCGCACCGCAACTCAGGTGTCCACCCCTTCAAAATGATCAGCCTGCCATCAAACGTCCATGGACCACCTTGTAGAATCCTGGCGACATCCTCTGCTAGTCCAAACTTCACATAGTAGAAGCCATTTTTTCTAGTATATATCTTCATACTCCCTTTTGGCTGTCAGACCCGCGCCGCATACCCTCGGATCTGCCCATAGAATGGCTTGTTCCCTAGGACGTACAGAACGAGCGTGTTCTCCCAGAAGGCAGTCACCTTCTCAATCTCCTCAGCAGGGAACGAGGTCCGGAAGTCGCTCCCTACCTTCTTCGGCTGTACGTACTCCATAAATGTGGGACTTTTAGGACCCACTGGCTTGCATATATCAACCCAGGACCTTCCCGCTGGGCGGGGGCCCACCCCCTGTGACCAAGGGGCTATCCCAGTAGTAGATGACCCAGGGCCTTGACCTCCCAGGTCTACCAATTTACCCTTCCCCTTCTCCGCCGTCGTCGCCTTGGGGCGCCAGCCCACCGATCTCGCAGTAGACTCCACCGGCCCCGAGACGACGTCCGCAACCCCGGTCTCACACTCGGTCTCCTCTCCGTAGAGAAGCGCGCCTTTTGGGGGGTCTGCACGCCCCCACCTTGCCTCCCGTCTTTGCCCCTCGTCGCCTTTGCCCCTCGTCGCCGCGTAACCGTCGTCCAACCGCCTCCCTCCACCTGCCCCCCTATGGCTGGCCCCAGTTTCCGGTTGGAAATATGTGGTACCCGAGAGATCTGGGACCCCCCGAGCCGTCCTTCCCGTCGAGCCTCCCCCGACACCCGCCATCGGCCCTTCCCGTCCGCTGGGGGCTGTGCCCGCCGCCGCCGCGATCGCCTGGCCGCCCGCCTGGCCACCCGCCACCTCCTGGCCGTGCGCCAGACCGCCGGCGACCTCTCGGGGGCCGCCTGGCCGCCCGTGCCCATTGGAGCGTCCCCCAGGCCGTCGGCCGTGGCCGTTCGCGCCTGGTCATGCGCCGCCGCCGCCCTCCTTTCATCCGCCACAGTCCTGGCCGCCGTCGCCACGCCGCCGCTGCACCCCCCCTCCCCCCCCGGCGTCTGGGTCCCACGGAGGGGACCCTATAGGGCCGGGGCGCGATCTCTCCGAGGTCTCGGAAACCCTAGCAGAGCTCATCCGCAATTTTGTTATATATATATATATATATATATATATATATATATATATATGGCAAATTGCGTTAATTACCCCTATGTTTTACACTTATTACAGAAATCGCCCCTACTTTGAAACTGATTACTCGGTCCACCCCTATAGTTTCTATTTTCTATAGAAACTTATAACACTGACCACTCCTATGTTTTATAAAATTTCTGAAGGAGAGAGGTGGTCAGTATATATATATATATATATATATATATGCGAACGCTGCATAGCTCCAGTGGGAGCGCAGCAGGCATCCGGCCTGGTCGGGGGGGGGGGGGGGTGGGGAGGGGATGTTTCGAGCCTCGGAACCGCTAGGGTGTAAGTGTGTGCGAGTGTTTATATATATATATATATATATATATATATATATATATATATATATATATATATATATATATATTCTTGCTCGCCTTCGCCTTTGTAGAAAAAAAGTGCAAGTAAACCCTCAGCTTTAATATGTTTGTTTGGAGGGCAATACAAAGCCTCCTTATTGACAAGAACACGAATAGATTTTCAAACTCAACTAGCTATTCTAGCGTGCGAGCATGTGTGTATATATTTTTTCTTCTATAGACTATATATATAGTGGACCTCATTCTAATGTGAGAAGGCTTGGATGATGATGATGATATGTATATATATGTGTGTGTATTACGGCTGTATAAGAGAGATCCTTGGAGAAGTTTAGGGATAGTAGTACACTCATTGTTTTGTGTTTTATGTTTAGGCAACTTTAGATATAAAGTTATGCTATATTTTTAAGGCAACTCCAATACAAGATTAAGAGTGATATAATACGATTTGCTCAATAGTATAACTTTTCTTTGAATCTTATATTTTCTGTAGAGATTGCGTCTAATTGAGGTTTATGATGTCAAAAGACTGCAGATGCACTATGCAACTTCTCTGATTGGGTGAGTAATATGCTCCTTGTTGGCATTTACTCAATTTTGTCTTTGATACTCAAGTAGCATTATCTCTTCAGAGGCCCCTCCAGTTTGGCCACTTTTGTGGCAGTGTATGCACTTTTTGGGCCGACATTTCCTGGAATTTACGACAAAGAAAGAGGAGTATATACCCTATTTTACCCGGTATGTTGGCTGATATGATCACAATTTGATTTGTTAATTTTTTTTTAATACTTTCATACTGGCTTATATTGGTAAGTCTGTTGTCAGGGATTATCCTTTGCTTTTCCCATTCCCAGTCAGTATACAAATTGCTGTAATGAGGTGAAAGGTTTGTCACTCACAAATGAAAAGTATTTTTAAAAAAAATCATGGTGCTCTTATAACTAGCATGACATCTTTCTTTCTAATTATCATGGCAGTATCAGCTGAGCTGCCTCTGGAATTCCCTGATGGAACAACTCCAGTAACATGCCGTGTCTCTATATACGATAGCTCCTTAGATAGTAAAGTTGGCGTGGGATCCTTGATGGATAAAGCTTCTGTTCCTCCATTGCCTGCTGGCTGTTTATACATGGAAGAGGTTCATGCTAAGGTTGGAATTCTGTATTTCAGTTTTCCTTTCCTTTATAATGTGACATGGGGCATGTCTACATCATTGATGCTACCAACAACAAATCCATAATCCAGATCTTTGTTGGCTATACGAATCGTTTTATATTCATCTTGTGTAAAATGTCCACATTTTACTACATTCTGCATTATTTCGTAGGTATTTTTTTTCTTACACTTTGTATATCCACTTTTTACTACCTAGGTTGCACGGATGCAAATACAACATAGCATGACAAGGACACGGTGAAAGAAACACGACACCTATTTTGGTTTCTCTTGGTGTATTTTGGAGTGTATGTCTTGTGTCTTATAGGACACGATGTGATACACATATGGCACCAAGTTTTGGAATGTCTTGCTCCCTACTTTGCATATTAACGTATTGATAATTCTTATTTTTCTGACAGTCTGTATATCCACTATTTACTACATTACTCTGTTTCATGGTCATGCTTTTCTTATGGATTGCATGACCCTATTTATATTTAACATCAATGAAGGTTTACAGGTCGTACGATTCAATACTAAACATAATTGGAGTTAATATGAATCTTTTTTTAACTGCATGTGAATAGTGGTTTCTTGGTTAATCATCGAGCCAGTTTCTTTTTATCTAATGTATGATATGGGTCCTCCTGTAAATAATGCATATGATACCCGGTAAGTATAAATGTTTATTCCTGGAAAGTTACATTTTAAATGAGTTGCTTATCATTCTGTGCGCTCTTTCTTGTTCAGCTTGGAGAAGGGCTGCGGTTTACAATTGGAGGCCAACTTGTACCTTTCGGTGCATCACCACAGGCAAGTCTCTTAATGTAATCGGAAGATTCTTCCTTCTAATATGTTTGAGAAAACAACTGAAACAAATATGTTAGTTTTGAAGCCATAGATGATTTGGATTCGGTGAAAAAATGTGATTTATGGGATAAGTCTGTGCTATAGATAGTTTTGGCCAGGCCAAGACTAGTGAATTGATAATTGTCATGTGAAGGCTCACATTCGCTATGACTATGGTGGGTTCCTTCACTCCTGCCAATGCCTATGAGTCGTTGCCTCATTCTTCAACATGCACCGGACACGTTTTGCTTCTATTGCTTATGTGCTTATGGTTTCAAGTTCTATTTCACTCCCCGATGGGGGTTTCTTTTATCTTTCAGCATGGTACTACTTACTATTAGTTACCATGGAGTGTTTAGCCTTGCAAGGTGGGCCTGGCTGGTTCATACGGTTCCACATATCCCATGCTACTGGTCCGAGTATGAGCTAATGATTAGGGCTGAAAATCGAACAAACGAGCTCGAACAAACTTTATTCGTACTCGGTTCGACTAAACTATCGAACGAGCTTTATTCGACCCGAGCTTAAGGTCGAGCTCAAAAATGGTATTTGAACTCGGTTTGATTATAGGCTCGAAACGATCGAGCTCGACTCGATTTAGCTCTCGAGCTCGGACGAACACGAACCGAGCCGGAGCCAAGACCGAGTCGAGGATACTAACCGCCAGTTGACTTAATCATGCCCACTCACATGGTAGAAATTCAGGAGACTGCAGTGGACAAAGGAGAGGTGGTCTTTCCACCAGGAGCTACCTTCAAGGGCTACTAAGATGTCTGGATCCAAAAACTAGTACCCACGAAAAAGTGCTACGGATGTGGAGGATGGGGATTTGTCGGAGTGTAGCCATTCGGAGTGTGACACGCCGTAGTATGGAGATTTGGCTGCTATCAATGAAGAATGGCTCTAGATAATGCAAGGGATGCGTGAGCCACTGGTTCGAGAACGACCGAGACGTAAGGGTATCACTTCGAAGGCCACAAGGACTAGTACTCGTAACTAATGAGGCTTTGTTAACATGTATCTTGTAGTAGAGTGAGTTATTGGTGTAGGGTGCGATCTATGGTAATAGGCAGTCAAGTTCTATTGCCCAATTTTGGAATTATTCAATACACTTATCTTTTCCCAAAAAAAAAAGTGTTTACAAGCACCAGCTATAGTGGCAGGTCTTGGAGACATAAGGACCCGGAAAACAAGATCAATGGTCTCAATTCCCATGGACGCGTTATACGCTTAATTAAAAATGAGAATGAATCAAGATATCGAGGTAACAACTGATTGAAAGTGGGACTTGGAGGAACGATCTATGCGGACATAGAGGATCGTGAGACTGGCGGTCGGTCTGGATAGAGTGTGCATTGGAATTGACTCAAACTGTGGATCGAGGAAGGATGCATCGGATACATAAAAAACGTGAATCGACGTGCAAAAGAATAGACCCAAGCCTGCTCTGGGTAAATTAATGTAATAGAAAATACAAGGACTAGTACTCGTAACAAGTGAGGTTTTGTTAACGTGTATCTTGTAGTAGAGTGAGTTATTGGTGTAGGGTGCGATCTATGGTAATAGGCAGTCAAGTCCTATTGCCCATTTTTGGAATTATTCAATACACTTATTTTTTCAAAAAAAAAAAGTGTCTACAAGCACTAGCTATAGTGGCAGGTCTTGGAGACATAAGGACCCGAAAAACCAGGTCAATGGTCTGAATTTCCATGGACGCGTTATATGCTTAATTAAAAATGAGAATGAATTGAGATAATCGAGGTAACGACTGATTGAAAGTTGGACTTGGAGGAACAATCTATGCGGACATAGAGGATCGTGAGACTGGCGGTCGGTCTGGATAGAGTGTGCATTGGAATTGACTCAAACTGTGAATCGAGGAAGGATGCATCGGATACATAAAAAACGTGAATCGACGTGCAAAAGAATAGACCCAAGCCTGCTTCGGGTAAATTAATGTAATAGAAAACCCATGCTTACGCTAGATAGTAGGAGTTGTTCTATATCGGAAGCCCCTTCCGCGGAGCCCTGCGGGAGCCCCGTCGCCCTCGACCGTTGGATCGAGCGGACGCGCGCAGGGGCCCCACGCTGCTTCCCCCCCTCGATCCGATGGTGCGGGGGGTTGCGGGGCTCTTGATCCGGCCCATATATATATATATATATATATATATATATATATATATATATATATATATATTAGCTCAAGTGGCTAGAGTGGGAGACATAAGACCCGAGTGGACGGTGTTCGAATCCCAGTGGGAGCGAACATGAACAATTACACATCGTCAAAGAGAGAGGGAGGGAGAGAGAGAGAGAGAGAGAGTATATACCAAGGTTGTGAAAAGCGCTAGGCGTTAGTCGGGCATGCACTTAGCGCCTAGCCTGCCTAGGCGGCCGCCTAGATCTAGGCGGTTAAAAAAAATAAAAAGAATCCAAAAGAAGCTACTAAAAATTGCAGAAAAAATCCATGAAATCCCAAAACATGCATAGTCGGACGTCGGGGGGACTAAGCAGATGCCTAAGCGGACATCGGACGGGCACCCGGCGCCTAGGTGCCGCCTTTTAGAACAGAGGTATATACTAATTGTAGCTATTATTCTGAGACGTGGATCCCCTAGAAAGTTTCTACGGGGACCACTTGGGAACATATATATATATATATATATATGTTCATCTTGTTCATGTTCATATACTTTCACAGCCCCTGCTTAAATAAAAAAGTTGAGTGTATTACTTTTTCAGGTTTATTATTAGATTTATAAGTAGTTTCATGACCTAAATAAATGGTTTTCCATGACAGAGGCAAAACCTCAAAAATGATTTCAACATTGTACAATACATATATTCATTTCGGATAGAACCTCTTTAGAAAAAGTGAGTCTATGCACCAATATCTGACGTCATAAAAGGTCACTACCATAAGAATGATAAGGTATACACCTATGTTGCAACATAATCACTCTAATATAACTAGCTCTTTAGGTACTTGATCTTCTAAGGCCTAGGCATGGATTAAACAAAGGTAAAAAAAGAATCAAATCACACCCATTTTTTAGAATAAACGATGGGAATATACCCCCCTCCTTATTTCATTAATAATCATTCACGAAACAAAGACCCAAGTACAACTAGGTAATTCCAAAAAGTAGCAGAAAAAAACACAAGATACAAACTCAAAACAAAGAAAAAATGGAATGATATGCTAGCCAGTAGCAACCTTGCAGCAGCTAGAATCCATTGTTGTAATTGATGCAAGTTTTGAGACGATTGTCTACATCTCGACCTTACTCTTTTCTTTCAGAGCTGCAATCCCGCTTCGAAGAAGGAGGGATCCTTATTCTCAATTTCGTGACGCATATAGGTCCCCCATTATGATCAGACATGTTCTGATCCCTGTACTCAATATGTATTTTGGTCCCTTATTAATCAAATGTGAACAAATTTTCATGCCCATAGTATGTTGATGCCCCTTGTATCTAACATCCTTTCCCGTATGTAAGACCCTCAATGATCTAACACAACCCAATCTAATTATTAGTGTGTTTAGCCTTTGATATCAATTCCCCTTCACGTTAGCTCACGATCTAAATAGATTTGTAAGTATTCCATTGCATCTTTCTCTAAATAATAATATTCATAATCACTTACAAAAAGATCATCTTCATCACTATTGTCCTTGGAATTTTACATAGAGGTGTTGTATCTTTGTGGCGACTCCTCTTCTGGGTTGACCTTTTTGACATTTTATCCCATATGTATTGTTGATGATGTTCCCTTCACGTGTCATCCTTACTAGTGTTTGCCTGACCAAGATGATCGTGCAAAATGAACTGTTTTCCTCTTCTCATATTTTGCAGTAGCAGA
This sequence comes from Iris pallida, assembly GCA_029216955.1. Classification (NCBI taxonomy): domain Eukaryota; kingdom Viridiplantae; phylum Streptophyta; class Magnoliopsida; order Asparagales; family Iridaceae; genus Iris; species Iris pallida. The sequence continues at coordinate 2,415,121 of JANAVB010016797.1, read as the reverse complement.
CTTATCCTTGAAGTGGAACATATCACATCTTTCCCCCTTATCACCCCAGGAGACTGCTGGTTCCAAAAGAAAATATGGAAACAATTTTTCTACCAACTCGTTGGTTTATCACTGATGTGCCCCTATGTCCTTCGAATCTAAAGTCCCTTTGATTTCAGTGTCATACGCTTCAATTTCCTTCCTTTAAAAATAACAATTCTCGAACCACTTGGTAGTTTCATGCGTTCTCTTTTCCTTCTAGTTCCATTTTTACCTTGCTCAACTCAACCAACCATTCCTAAAGGCACGGTTTATGTAAATTCTCAAGGCTTTGAACAGTCGACCTTTTTAATTGTTTATAATTATCCTCATCAGCATCATCCACTGTGCTCTGTTGCCTTTTATTTATTTGACCCTCTTCACAACTTCTCGTTTGGTCGAGACTACTAACAGTCAGCCTAGTGTCTTCAGGTGTTGCCCATGAGTCCCTTTGATTCAATGAAAGAATTTCTTCCACCCTGTTAGTCACCAAACCCAGCTCCTCCTTAACTGAATCTTCTATAGACTCAGTCCCATCTTCATTTAAACTATTATAAATTCGGCCAAGCCCATATTACCCATCAGAGAACCAGAGGAACACTGATCTTTCCACCGACGTGATTTTCTGCTACCTCTGGAAGGAAGAACGGACATTCAATGCTAGCTCTTCCGTTTCCCAAGATACGGCCATATTAGCATCCAAATCTTTCTCTTTAATCTTCCGCCGTCCATCACTAGCGAATAACAACTTCTCCAAACACACGTGACCTCCTCGATAATCAAGCACAAATGCTCCTTCATTTGAATTTGAATTTGAAGTTTGGTCCACCTCTTCATGCCAGTCTGACCCCGATTTAATATGCGTCTGAAACCACCCTCCATTTGCATCCTTAACCCCTCTCTTGTTCATTCTATTAGCCAACCGGCTCGGCTCGGTTCTTCGTAAATCACCATTTTCAACCTCTTCTATTTGTTGTAACCATAAAATTTCAGAAAGATGCACCTTATTCACAACTTGAAATGTTGTCGGTGGGTCCTGACAATCCTCTATTGCTAGTACGACGACTCTTTTCCATCTACCCCGAATGCAAATTTTTACTCCATTAGGAATAGCTTCCAACATCGCGCAACCCACTTGGATTCGAGCAAACTCTACCTCCACTTTGTTGTTGTATTATCCACCTTTAGCAGCGTCCCGAATCCTCCCTCTAATTTAGGGAATCCTTCCATACTCCAGCAACTCAATGGAATATTTTTAACTTTAAGCCAAGCTGCTATCTTGTAATAAGACTTGTCCGGCTCCCCTCCCATGATATTCCAAGGTTTAAACGCCACCTCGAACTTCACTTTGTCAGATTCATCAACATCAAAATTCAGTTCATTGATCCTTGATGTTGTAGGAAGTTTGCTTTCTGATCGGAAGTGCACCAAGAAGTCTGACTGAAATTTAAGAGCGAGGCAATACCAATTTGGCATCTTTACTCTTCTCCCTCATCCCCAACTCAATTTCGTGCTCCGCCATCTCCCGACCAGCATTTTGGCGTATCCATAGTTTTGCGACAGTGTGATATCCATGACTTTCATTTCGTGAGAGAAATTGATGTACTTATGCTCAACATCTTCCCACAATAATTTTTTCCTCCTCTTTTGCGACCGTGCTCCTCCCCTCGTCTTTTGCTTCTGGCACCCTCAACTTCCACCCGGGCTCTCTTCCAGTAGCGAGGAACTCTCGACATATAATCCAGTCGATTATAGATGCAACATACAAGCTCGAGTGGGGAATTACGTTGAATGTGTCCCTTCTTTTTGCAATTATAACAACTTGCATCTATTTATCCCTGTGAAGCCCCTTGTGATCTCTCTATACCATTGCTCGAGTTTCAGGAGTGGAGAGCAGGAGCGCTGGAACTTCTCTCAATCACACCATTATATAATAGGTAAATATATTTTTCTTCCTAAAGTTGTCGGAATTGTTCGTGAGTAAAGTATTGGCTACATTTAAGGTCTAATGACTCTTATCATTAAAATTTATGTTTACTCGAGATCTAGGCATTATTACCAAATCACATTATGTAATATTGAGGTCTTAATATTTTCTTTATAGGGTATAATTCTTTTTTACTTGTGAATATTTTGTATTTATAGGAGTAAACAAGTGTCTCACGTAGGTATACACATCCTCTTGCGTCGAACACATGAACTTTCAAGCATATTGAGGTCTTAATATTTTCTTTATAGGGTATAATTCTTTTTTACTTGTGAATATTCTGTATTTATAGGAGTAAACAAGTGTCTCACGTAGGTATACACATCCTCTTGCGTCGAACACATGAACTTTTCGATAGGGAGATACGCCCTAGTTCCTAGTAAAGTTGCCAACTTTCAAGCATACTCTACAGTGTCAGGCGACACCAATACGATACGGTCGATACTGTCAATACTGATACGATTTGGCTATTCGTGGTCCGATACTGACCGCTACCGAAACTGACAGATACTGACGTTGGAAATCTCTTTTTCAGTCAAATTCGGTAGAGACCAATCAACAAGTGAATAACACAATAAGATTGTGAAAGTATGTAAATGAAAAAAAAAACTTATTATTTATCGTAGGTAAACCAATCTACAAGGCTGACTATTATTTTCATTCAATTTCAAAACTACTAAAAACAAAACTAAAAACACTTAAATTATGCCTAAATGTACAAAATATTTTTTAAATTTGTAATAATTTATTAATAATTATTTTCTTTCCGAAACCAAAACAAAAATATGATATTCCGATTTGAAACCGCCGATATTGCCGATTCCAACACTCATAGGAAAGGTTCGATTTCAAAATATTGGTATTGGAATCGATATCGGACCATTCTATGAGTATCGGGATCGACGGTATCGACAACATCGGTGGTTTCGGATCGGAGTATCAGATTTTTTTGTTATCGGAAAGAAAACAATTATTAGCATTTTAGAAAATATATTTTATACATATAGGAATAATTTTAAGTATTTTCAATGTTGTTTCTTAGTAGTTTTGGAATTGAATGGTATATTAGTCACCCTTGCTGATTGGTTTACATGCAATAGATAAGCTTTCTTCTTTTACAACCTTACTATGCTTTTTATCCTTGCTGATTGGTCTTTTTCGTTTAATTTTTTTGCCGAATTGACCGGAAAGGAGAACTCCAATGTCGGTATCGGTCAGTATCGGGTATCGGTTGGTGTCAGATCGGGACATGTCAAACCGTATCGGTATCGGCCGATACTGCAAACTATGTTCGATACCGATTCCGATATTGCGAACCTTGCTTTCAAGCCACTGAAATTTGTGATTTTGTGCTAACTTGTACTTGTTCAGTTATTCCACTCTATTTTTCTGACAGCGCATTCTTAGTTCTGTTGTCCATGTGCATTTTGCTCTCTTGTCATGGGTGCTAGAAATTTGCTGTGACTATATTAATACCTCCAATTCCATTTACAGGATGTGTGGACTGAATTAGGACGCCCTTGCGGAATCCATCAAAAGCAGGTCAGCAAGTTTCACCACTAAAAACTTTAAATGAACTTTACCCAGAGAAAACCAGTATGTGTCTAGGTAAAACTAAATAATTTGAAATCTTATTCTGTAATCACATTTTGTATATATGTCATATGATCTCAGTATATCTATTGAACAATAGGACTTGTAACTTCAAAATGTCTTCCCAGATTATAACTATTTGGTGCATGAAATTCCAGTAGAATTTTGGTTGAGCTCAATAAGTAAATTTACATTACTACATATTTGGTTGACTGAAATATAACTCAAGTTACATAGAACTAGCTATTTGTATGGAATGACTCATTGACTGTACAGATTCGAACAAATTAGTAGTTACCCCATTCAAACTTTTTATCTCCATCATTGCTGCACCGAGGAAATCTAGCTTTGATTGTATGTACTGGTAATCAATTATTTTTATTTTATTTTTACAGATATATAAATCTTCGCATGGAACTTATATGCATGAATTTCATTTCTTAATTGATGCATCAATAGTCTTTTTTAGATATATTAACCCACTCAAAGTAGCATTTACTGGAAACTTGGTTATTTGTGCCGTGCTCCATTTCCCTTGTATAAACATTTTACCTTAGTAATTCTAATTTCCACTTTTTTGTATCTAGAAGTTCTAACCACGATAACTATTTATCCTGAACTATGGCTAGATAATTATCTCTGCTCTAGATCCTACATCTGTATTACATGTTATGTCCTTGTCTGACCTAGTTACTAGCATCATAAATTGAATGTGTAATGACGAAATTTGAAACTAATGTTGGCAAGATAATTTGAAATAGAGATTGTTACGAGAAGTACACTGTTTCTGTCATATAATTTCAATGCTCCGTTTTGTTTTCATTACGATGGACAACAATGTGGCAGCATGAGGTAGGAGAGAATATTATGTAGGGCTAATTCCGGGATTTTTCAGATATTAAGTGGTGTTTGGTACGTGGAAAATATATAGCCGGGAATTCTATATTCCCGGAAATCAAATTTCCTGGAATTAAATCCCCTGGAAAATTATTTCTCATGTTTGGTGAACATATAAATATTCCCGAGAGAAAAAAAAAAATGAAAAAGTAAGGGGGGGATGAAAATAGGATTAAAAAACTGGGGAAAAAACCCAAAAAGATTTCTTAAAAAAATGAAAAAGATGAAAAAAAACCAAAACCAAAAACAAAACCAAAACCAAAAACCAAAACCAAAACCATTCTCAAACAAAGTGAAAAAAGATTAAAAAAAACTGAAAAAACTAAATAAGTCTTCAAAAATGAAAAAGACAAAAAAACAATTCTTAAAAACATGAAAAAAAACTGAAAAAAGCAAAAGTCATTCTTAAGAAAAAAAAACTGAAATAAAAGTGTCTAAAAATGAAAAGCTGAAAAAACCCGAAAAAAATGAAAAAGACAAAAAAAAACCAAAACCAATTCTTAAAAAAATTGAAAAAAGAACAAAATAACTGAAAAAACAAGAAAAGGAAAAAAAAAAAAGAGTTAAAAAGGGTAGGAAAAAACAACATAATTTTTTACCAGGGAAAAAATTACCCACCTATTCTTAAGAGAGATGATTCCCATGTTTTGTGGGCAAATTGTTTACCCGTGTATTCGTAATTCCCGGGAATAAACTTTTTTTATATCCTAAACCAAATATGGGAATATGTTTTCCACCCTAAACTTTTCTGGGAATAAAAAAATTGCGTACAAAACGCCCCGTCATTTATACCCCTAGTTATTTCACGATATACTGAACAAGCTGGTCCCACTAGCCATTCTGAATCCTTATATTTGATATTTGTTTCTTGAAAAGGGTCTGCTGCTTTGTAAGAAAAACTAGGCCTGCTATATGATAATATGAACATGTATCATTGATTGGCTAATTGTCTGTGTTTTAAGTTCTTTAGGGGTAAATTTTTGGATGTTAATGAAAATTGTGTATTTCGTATTTTAGGTTGATCAGATGGTGATTCACTCTGCTACAGACCCACGTCCGAGGACAACTCTATGTGGAGATTACTTTTACAATTACTTCTCTCGTGGTCTGGACATATTATTTGATGGACAGGTAATTTTTGCAACTATGGCATTTGTACGTTTTCTTTCATTTCTTTTTAATTTCAAATAATCTCAAGACTTTCTGATGGACTCGCAGACTCATAGAATCAAAAAGTTCGTTTTACACACAAACTTCCCTGGACATGCAGATTTCAATTCCTACACAAAATGCAATTTTGTTATCTATGATGCTGAAGGTGAGTGTTAAGTGTTTTTAAGTGTATGACATGAGTTATTTCATAGATAAAGCATCCAGTTATGATGTATTGATGTTCTTTTTGCAGTTGAAGAACCTATTCAGGCAGGAAGTGCTCCTAAGAATTGCATCACGCCAGGCACAAAATGGGAACAGGTGAAGGTAAGAGCAAATGATCTCTCTATGCTGGTTATTTTCTTCTGTTCCATTTGTAGATGAATTTGAATTCCTAGACTTCCAGTTCCGTCCAACCAAATGCAGGGTTTGGAAGTTATTGGGTTTTACTGTAATTAGACATCACAAAATGAATTGTAATTCTCTGTCTTTCTTTCAAGAATTTGATTTTTTATAGAACTTCCAACAACAAAGAAGTCCTAAATTGAGAATTTTCAAATTTTGTATCATACTTTTACATCATCTGACTTCTCTTTACTAATCTGTTAGTTAGTTTTTCATATCTCATATCTGTTATTTGCCAAGGCCCAAAACTTGGTGAATGATTTTAATGCTTGATGTATGAAGAGCTGAAAGAATATCCTTTTAGGAGATTCTTGGGGATGGTGGCCGAGCTGCAATTCAAACACAAGGCTCCATGAATAATCCTTTTGGGTCTACTTTTGTTTATGGCTATCAAAATGTAGCATTTGAGGTGAGAAATTTGTCAGTGTGATTTTATGTTTTTAGTTACTATGGAATGATATAATTTCTTTATATTTCTATTTTGATATCCTCTATTTGTCATGCTTCAGAAATAGATAGCTAATTTTAATACCTTAACCTATGTTCACTTTAATACCATGACCTTTTTGTTCACAATGATACCAACAGCCTTTTTCATAACTCTAATACCATGAAACTCTGCGAAATTGTCAAGGAAAAGATAAAATGACAGTTGATACTCTTTTCACTTTTCTTCCTCCACCTTCCACTGACCCACGCCTAGGGCTGGTAGAGGGTTGAGGGGGCCTAGCCATCGCCACAGGGAGGGGGGACTGTGGGGACTGGTGAACAATGGGAGCAAGATGGAGAGGAGCGGAGGAAGAAGGTAGTGGTGGCGGGTTTCGGTTTAGGGAGGAAGAAGTAGATGGTGATGGTAGGTTGGGGTTTAGGAAGGAGGAAGAAGGTGATGGATCAAGGTTTAGGAAGGAGAAAGAAGATGTGGGGACAGTGGGTTAGGTTTTATGAAAGAGAAAAAGATGGTGATGGTGTTTAGGGTTAGATCTGGAGATTTGTTTTTTTTTTTTAATCTTTAGGGGGTTAGATCTGGAGATTTCGTTTTGCTACCCACCACCATCAAACTTAACAGATTTGGGACAATCCTACCCCTAAAGATCTGGAGATTTGATTTTTTTGATCTTTAGGGGGTTAGATCTGGAGGTTTGATTTTTTTTGATCTTTAGGGGTAGGATTGTCCCAAATCTGTTTAAGTTTGATGGTGGTGGGTTACGGGTAGCAAAACGAAACTATGTACATGTTGTTGATATATATATATAGTGTTATTGGGCTTTAGTCCCACATTGGCTAGAATGATAGGAGAGGCGGCTAGCCTCTCCTATATATATGTTGTTATTCCATTCACAATAAAATCACTTCAAGTCTCAACATGGTATCAGAGCCTAAAATTGCTTAGAATACCGTTAGAGACCCCTCCTCCACACAAACCCTCCCCCTTCTACGCCGCCGCTGCCGCCCGCTGCCACTGCAGCTGCTGCCGCCCGCTGCCGCTGCAGCTGCTGCCGCGCCGCCGCCGGCTGCTGCAGCTGCCGCGCCGCCGCCGCCGCTGCCGCGCTGCTGCCGTTGCTGTGCCGCTGTTGCGGCTGCAACTGCTGCTGCTGCTGCCGTGGTTGCCTTCGAGCACACCACTTTTAGGGCACCTACGCTGTAGGTCAGCCTGAAAGTTGCTGTACCGTTTTTACGGCTGCAGGATTCATTGTACCGCTATTGCGGGTACAAGATTCACGCTCGTTGCTGTACCGTTTTTACGGCTGCAGGATTCATTGTACCGCTATTGCGGGTACAAGATTCACGCTCGTTCTTGAGATCAATCTCAAGGAGATGCCTATAATCCCTAGATCCGATGAAATCAGACATATTCGGATTTAGGAGAGGACGGCAAGGACGAGCGTGAGTCGTGGAGCAAGTGTGAAGTGATCGAGAAGAAGCATCGATGGAGGAGATTCTCAAGAAGCTGGATGCTGACGATGTGGCGACATTGCTGAAGTTGATAAAGGTGTCGGCTGGTGAAAGCACGACACGAGCACCGCCAAAGTTGGAGCTACCCTCCATCGATCTGAAGTTGGATGGACCAGCCACCTATTTGAGTTGGTCACGACGGGTGAGAAGAACCCTTGCAGGTAAGAACCTGGAGGGATTCTTGACAGGCGAGAAGACAGAGCCGGAAGAGGGCTCGACAGGACGCGACGAGTGGAAATCCACTCATATGGTGATTTATATCTGGCTTCTCAACTCCTTAGTCCAGTCTATTGCTTCCACAGTAGATGGCATTGAGATGGTGAAAGACGTATGGGAGAAATTGAGAAGAACCTATGATGGCATAGGTAACAATCTACGGATCTTCCAGATAAAAGGGGAGATCGACGACACCGTACAAGGCGAGAAGACGGTGCAGGAGTACGCTACGGAGTTGGAACGTCTCTGGCTGGATTATGATCACCATTCCAAACGGGCAAGCTGCGGGGACCCAAAGTGCAAGGAGAGACAGGTGTGTCTGCAGGAGAGGACGATGAAATTCCTTAAGGGACTGACTGCAGCATTCACACAGAGGACAGCCTTACTCCTCGCCCAGCCAGCGATCCCTAGTCTCGAGGAGGCTATCTCAGCCATGATTCAGGAGGAGACGCGGATCAGATTACAGACAGAGACAGGCGCATCATCGACATGTGCTTTACCCGAAGTGAAGTCAGCACTAGCAGCTACCGGTTCGGGGGATACAGGATCCAAGGGAGAGCTCTGGCAACAGAATCGGCAGTGCTACAACTGTGGGGAGATGGGCCACCATCGATATGCTTGTACCAAACCACCTAAGGAGGGAGACTCAGGTGGTGGACGTGGACGAGGATATGCTGGACGTGGACGTGGTCGAGGAGGCCGACGAGGCGGTCGAGGAGGCTATCGGGCAAACCTGCTGGTGGCAGATGGGAATGGAGGAGCTGGCGGCGCCTTTACTGAGGAGGATCAGGCGCTACTGGACCTGCTGGAGAGAAAGCAAAAAGCGTCAATCGAAGGAGACAGGAGGAGCGTAGCAGAGGAGGCATCCACTCCATTCTTCAGAGGCAACGCCGCTATGTATGCCCATCCATCAGAAGGTACTGACGAGTCTCACGCTCTTGCATCTATGTCTTCCCTTAAAATGTCAGACTGGATTATCGACTCAGGAGCATCTCGGCATGTGACCGGAAATGCTAGTAAGTTTTCCTCGTACACTCACCTAGCATCGACAGACACCATTCAGACTGCGGATGGTACTTTCCAACCAGTGGTCGGTAAAGGTACTGTTAATTGTACGGGTTCAGTAAGGTTATCCAATGTTTTGCATGCTCCATCCTTCCCAGTCAGTCTCTTGTCTATTAGTTCTATAATTCTCCAACTAAAATGCATTGTTTCTTTTGATATTCCTAAGGTGATCTTCCAGGAGAAAGGGACGGGACGAAGACTTGGGACTGGCACTTGGCATGATGGACTGTGGTACCTAGATCAAGACGGACTGGACTCAGCATTGGTGTCTATGGCAGAGAAGGCTGGAATGGAGGAACTGCAGCAGAAGACTGAAGACACTTTGATACTTCATCATAGGAGGATGGGGCATTCTTCCTTTGATACTCTAAATAAGTTGTATCCAGATATGTATGCAAAATCAAATAAAAGAAAATTAGTATGTGATGCATGTGAGTTAGGAAAACTTACTAGGAGTTCATATGTTGGAAATGGTCATAAGAGTTCTTCAGTCTTTGAGGTAGTTCATTCTGATGTTTGGGGCCCATGTGCTACTAACACTATGAATGGGTATAAGTATTTTGTTTCGTTTATCGATTGTGCATCTCGTGTCACCTGGCTGTATTTGATGAAGAACAAAAGTGATGTATTTGCTTGTTTTCGGGACTTTCATAAATATGTCCAGACTCAGTATAATGCAGTGGTGAAGATACTGAGATCTGACAATGGGACGGAGTATACCAATAGGACACTTGCAGAGTACTTGTCAGCACATGGAATACAGCATCAGACCTCTTGTGCATATACACCAGCACAAAATGGAGTAGCAGAAAGGAAGAACCGACATCTTCTGGAGACCGCAAGAAGTATGATGATCGACATGAATGTCCCACAACACCTATGGGGATATGCGGTGTTGACAGCAGCTCAACTTATAAACAGGATGCCTTCAAAAGTCCTGGGATGGAAGTCTCCATGTGAAGTATTCCAAGGTAATAATAGTGGAATACTTCCACTAAAGGTGTTTGGATGTGTGTGTTTTGTGAAGGACAACAGACCATTCGTTGGAAAACTTGACCCTAGAGCAGTCAAGTGCATCTTCGTGGGCTACTCAGCAACTCAGAAGGGGTATGTATGCTGGAGTCCAGTAGAGAAGAAGAAATTTGTTAGTATGGACGTCCACTTCCGGGAGCATGAGCCATATTACCGCCAGGATGGAACTTCGTATAACACGCCTCATACTACAAGTATAAGGCGAGAGGGGGAGATAGAGAACTTGGAGAACCTGGTGGTAACCGATTTAGAAGTTTGGCATAGAGACACGGTTGAGGAGGAACATGAAGGTGAAGCGGAACAGAGGGAGGAGACGAGAAGTGTTACACCTACGGCTCAGGGGGAGTTACTGACCTACAACAGGAGAAACAACAAGCAGACTACAGGACCAGTACCTACAGTGTCAGTGCCAAGTCCCTTGCCTGCGCCTGTTCCAACTCCTGAGACACCTATACCACCATCCTCCTCATCTACACCACCATCCTCCTCATCTACACCACCACCCTCCTCAGGTGATATCGTTCCTCCCATACCACTACCTACACGAAGGACTACTCGCAGCAATGCGGGAAATCCTCCGGACAGATATGGTTGGGATCTTGCTAAGTTTGTTTCTTATGATCATATATCTTCTTCTCATGGAGCATTTATAGCATCTTTGGATAGTATTACTGTACCTAACAATTGGCAGGTTGCCAAGAACGATCCAAAGTGGAAAGCGGCAATGCACGAGGAGTTGGGAGCTCTTGAGAAGAACCACACTTGGGAGCTGGTGAGACTGCCAGAAGGGAAAAGAGCAGTTGGATGTAAATGGGTTTTTACTGTGAAACAGAACCCAGATGGACAGGTTGAGCGCTATAAAGCTCGACTGGTGGCAAAAGGATACAGTCAGACGTACGGCATCGACTATGACGAGACCTTTGCACCAGTGGCGAAGATGAGCACTGTCAGGACCTTGATCTCCCTGGCAGCCAATGGAGGGTGGAAGCTACACCAACTGGATGTGAAGAATGCATTTCTTCATGGAGATCTAGTAGAGGAGGTGTACATGGAGATACCACCAGGATTCGGCACAAAACAGACAGAAGGCAAGGTCTGCAGACTGAAGAAGTCTCTCTATGGACTGAAGCAGTCTCCTCGGGCATGGTTTGACAGGTTCAGGAGAACAATGATAGGGATGGGATATCAGCAGATCAATGCTGATCACACTGTCTTCTTCAGACGGAGTGGAGGCCATATCACCATGCTTGCAGTATATGTAGATGATATGATTATCACAGGCAATGATGAGCAGGAGATCGCCCAACTCAAAGTAAAACTTGGCAAGGAGTTCGAGGTGAAAGATCTTGGCCCCCTTCGATACTTCCTTGGGATTGAGATTGCTCGAGATAATGAGGGAATCGTTCTTTCTCAAAGGAAGTACGCACTGGACCTGCTTACGGAAACAGGGATGATGGGATGTAAACCAGCTACGACACCGATAGACCAGAAGTTTAAACTGGATGCTGAAGCTGGAGAACCAGTTGACCGGGATAGATATCAGAGATTGGTGGGCAAGTTAATCTACTTAAGCCACACTCGACCTGATATCAGCTTTGCGGTAAGTGTAGTAAGCCGCTACATGCATGACCCCCGGAAGGGTCACATGGACGCAGTGTACCAGATTCTGAGGTACTTGAAGGGAGCCCCCGGGAAGGGACTGATCTTTAGAAGAAATAATCATGTAGGCATTGAGGGCTATTGTGATTCTGACTGGGCTAGCTGTGCTGACGACAGGAGATCCACATCGGGATACTGCATATTTGTAGGAGGCAACTTGGTCTCTTGGAGGAGTAAGAAGCAGTCAGTAGTGGCCAGATCAACAGCTGAAGCAGAGTATAGAGCGATGGCCTTGGGAGTCACAGAACTATTGTGGTTGAAGAATATGCTGACGGAGCTAAAGCTGGACCAGGGAGCAAAGATGAAGCTATGGTGTGACAACCAGTCAGCTATTAATATTGCCAACAATCCAGTACAGCATGACAGGACCAAACATATTGAGATTGACAGATTCTTCATCAAAGAGAAACTGGATAAAGGAGAACTAGAGCTGGGCTATGTTCCAACCAAAGATCAGGTAGCAGACGGACTGACAAAGGGGCTTAGTTCTATCAACATGATGAGAGGATGTGACAAGATGGGCTTAGTGAATATCTTTCGCCCATCTTGAGGGGGAGTGTTGTTGATATATATATATAGTGTTATTGGGCTTTAGTCCCACATTGGCTAGAATGATAGGAGAGGAGGCTAGCCTCTCCTATATATATGTTGTTATTCCATTCACAATAAAATCACTTCAAGTCTCAACAGTACAAAGTTGAAAGGTATCATTGTGAACAAAAAGAGGTCATGTATTAACTGAGCAAGGTATTAAAGTGAAAGCTAATAATTGTGAAGTAAGCACTTACATTTTTGTGATGTAATTTACTAGCAGGTTATGAAGAATGGCTACATAGCTACTGTTACTCTATTCCAATCCTGAGGTATGATTATATATCAAACATCATGCTCCACTTATGTGCGTATTTAAGGAATTAGGGTTCAATATAGAGTCTTATTACATTGAGAAAGACAATTTTGGTTAACGAAGAATATCTTATTTGTTATTTCGACCATGGACAATAACACCAATAGGAGAAATTAAATATCAACCAAAATATGGTATATTCAGGAACTTAATCAACTATGTTTAGTCACGTTCCCATACATACACATTTCTTTAATGTAGCTGATAAGTAATAGGTGCGGTGGAGTTCATTATTGTTTAAATCTTTGATTCTCCTTGTATATATTCATCAACACCAGCACTGCCTTTGAATGAGCTGCTGTTACAATCCTAAATCTAATTAATGCCTTGTAATATGCCATGTAAGTTATTACTTATTAAGATAAAGGGCCCAGTGCTATGAGGCTCACTTATGCAGGGTCTGCGGGAGTCAAGATGTACGCAACCTTACCCTTGTATATACGAAGAGACTGTTTTCTTGACTCGAATCCACATTTTCTGGGATGTAAGCAACAAGCCTTACCAGCACGCAAAGCTACGCCCTGCTATAATATTTACTTATAAGATGATTAGTGAAAATATTTAGAGAGAATAGACCTTGGCATATAGTTTTTGTCCTAAGGGTTGCTAGGCAAAGTTATGCGATCAGCTTTAGAGACTAATTTTCAGTGCGAGATCTGGGGCAGATAGCTGTCCACTTTTCACTTGTGAATTGTTAGTCTTAAATCAAGGGTTAACATTTAGGACAGGGTTGGTTTGCAGGGTTTGATAACGTAATGTTGTCAATCTAATCCGGGTGTTTGGTTGGACAATTTTTTTTGGATGTAAAGTTATCGCGATTACAAGCTTGATTACATTACAGTAGAAACTCTATAAATTAATACTCGATTATTTAATAAACTCTCTAAGATAATATTTTTGGCCGGTCCCGACTCGGGGATAGGGTGCTAAATTAATAATTCGCTAAAATTATAAGATAATACATTTTTGATAATTTCTTCAGACCCCATATAAAATATAAATTAATAATTCCTTATATATAGCATATTACATGAATGATTTATGAAGGTTTCTTGAAAAATGACTCAATTGTCTTTTGTTTTTTGTTGAAATCAATTTCCCCTTGAATCTCGTCTCTAATTTTCCTTAGCATGGTAAGAACTTCTGGTGTTGTTTTCTCATAGCTCAACAAGAAATTGTTCAATGTGATTGCCGCTTTAATAGCTTCGTTTCGCGAAGGGGGCTCCATTGTAGAACTTTCATCATCTTCTTCATCGATATCATCTTTATTAATTTCAATAACGCTTTCAATAATTTCTTCATCAGTCAACAACTGTGCAACTACATTTTCTTCTGGGTGAGTCAGAACATCTTCGACATCCATTGCATTGCGATAACCCAACTCTTTTAATTAATAAAATATTAATTAATAATTATTAATTTATCGATTAATTAATAACTCTTTTAATTAATAAATTTTGGTGGTCCCAAGTGTATTATTTTATAGAGTTTCTACTGTACATCACTTTCCAGGCATATATTCTAGCTGAGGTTCTGTTGTGTGCTGTTGTGGTCCTTGTGGATGATATCAACTGATTTGACTATAAAAGTACTACTTTGTAAGATAAAATGTGGATGGATGAATGATTTATAATCAGTAGGCAACATTAATGGTGGATTTGGAATCGGGTCTAGCAAAGAATTGAAGAGGAGATGAAGTAGTATAAATTGATCTCCAAAGATCTGGTAGTGTTTTTTTCTTCTTCCAATTACAGATAATCTTTCATCGCGATGGCAAGATTCAGATGTTATAGAATTGAAGCACGATGGTTGAAGTGGAGAATTGAGTCCTTAGTGACTGTGGAATACTCTTGAAATGTAAGGAAAGCTTTTTATGCTATGGCTATATATATATATATATATATTATTTGAGTACCAGGATTAGGCAATACACACAAAAGTGTTGTATAAACGAAATTGTTAGATAAGTGGCAAACACAAGGTAATGTAGAAGGTGAGTGCACAAGGAGAAAATTGTTGTTGGCTCTAGCATTTAGTATGACAGGATGCAAGAAAATTGCTTGAAATGGTTTGAACTTGTGTAGAGACCAATGGTGCACTTGTTTGCAGGAACTTTCAATGGGGGGTTAGACCAAAACAAGGGTTCAAGTAAAAAAAGAAAAGAATATATGATGGTTGCTGATATTATCAAGGATATGACCCTTAGTCTGAATGAAAGAATTGGTTCTGTTGCAGATACCAGAAATTTGGGATAAAAAGCTTGTTTCACTATGAGAGAAACAGATAAATTATATTCATGTTAACTTTCAATATCCCATGAGATCTCTAAGTAGGGGAAGTGGTCATTCAGTCCTCCAGGTCTGGCTTTCCAAGAGTAGAAGAGAACAAGCCCGACCAAGCTTGTAGATTTTGGGCATGAGTTGATGTCCTTTATATGTCGATACTTGCCCTATGCTATGATTACGTGATTCTGAATGACTTGTTCGACACTTATTCTCCAGAACTTGATATAATTAATTTCTTTAAATTGGAATTTGCTCTTGCTCTCTTGTATCTCATGTTTATTTGTTGCAAGATGAATTTTCTTCACATGATCATAGTTTTCGGCTCTTTCCCTCTTCATTTTAACAGGAAAATTTGCCTCTGTACGGTGGGTTCATTGTAACGATGCCTGATCTTACAACTAATCAGAGGTTGCTGGCTGATGTATATAACTCTGTTAATATACAGCATCAGTATTAACTTGTACTTTTCTGTAAATAAAATTAATTACTAGAAAAATGGGCTAAGCTCTTTTGGTTTATTCCATTATGATTTAATAGCCAGCAACCAGCAACCATGTACTTGCTGCAAATTAGCTAGTAGCACTAGTTCAAAGCACCTAGGCTCTCTCTTGTTGTCCACTATCTGGAATGTTTCACATTACTCAGACCTCGTTCACTGTAATGTAATCTTAATCGCAATGTAATCAATATTTTTTTTTTGATTACATTGCGATTACATTACAGTATACCAAACGAGGCCTTAATCTCTCTGATTGCTGGAAATATGGAGATTGTTGTATTTGGAAGGAGGAGGCTGGTTGGATATATATTTGGTGCTTCAATGCGCACTGTGGGTCATGGATTATCGATTTAAGTACAGTTCAACACACGATGGATGCAAATGGGTTGAATGTCTTCACCCATGAAAACAACTCAAAAAATGCAATTTCAATTTCAAGCTTCAAATTCAGGTATTGAATATTACGCCTAATAATTGTAATAGTATTACTTGGTAGTAGTAGTAAAAACTTATTTGTTAATCCATGCTTATGCTGTTTATTAACCTTGTAATTTTTTGTCACTATCACCATCACTAACCGAGTTTAGCCTCCCCCATCAGAGAGTATGGTTGGTTGTTATTTTTCATTGAAAGTCTTCTTTTTGTATAAAAGTAACTATAGCTACTAGCATCAATCTTTTCTTTCCTTTTCTTATTCTTAGGTTCATCATCATGATTCAGATCTACGTTTTGGTTGTCCCCCACATGAATGACAAAAGGGTTGATTAATATGTACTCATACCCAAGAAGCACCATTCAATTGATGTTAAACCTACTAGCATCAATCTTCTCTTTCCTTTGCTTCTTGTTATCTATTATAAAATATGCAATAAGAGTTTCTTAAAACATTTAATCTAAAAGGTTCATATCCAAACCAACATTACAATATAAAAAGTACCACTTCAAAATGGTCCAACTAATATGAAAACAAAAAAAAAAGATCCAAATTCAA
Source organism: Iris pallida (assembly GCA_029216955.1). Classification (NCBI taxonomy): domain Eukaryota; kingdom Viridiplantae; phylum Streptophyta; class Magnoliopsida; order Asparagales; family Iridaceae; genus Iris; species Iris pallida. The sequence goes on along the minus strand of JANAVB010016797.1, from coordinate 2,398,462 downwards.
CTTTCAAGTTTCAACATCTATTAATCATCATTAGCCTCAAAATCGATATATCAGTGATTTAACTAAATCTAACTGTGATATATCGATTTTTTTTTCTCTCCCGTATCCCTTTGTGTTTTAACTAAACTTAATTGTGATATATCGATTTTTTCAAAACCGATATATCAGTATATATCGGTGATATTGGTCGATAATATCGGTATCGATATTTGACCGATTTTTTTCCAAAAAAATAATAATAATCGGTTTCGAACCGGTTATAAGACCAATATATAATGGTTTTTAACTACATAGTTCTTATTCTTAGGCTCATCATCATGATTCAGATCTACGTTTTGGTTGTCCCCCACATGATGACAAAAGGGTTAATTAATATGTACTCATAACCAAGAAGGTTAAACTATCTATAAAGAGTTTCAACAAAGACATGGCCAACCCTGGCCCAGGGCGACCGCCCAGGGTCTCCGGATCATGAGGGGTCCAAAAAAATAGTTTAAAGATAAATATATTAATAATTTTGTATCTCAAAATAGAACTACTATTTACCGGTCCTTTTAGACACAAAGTTATTGTGGTGTAGTGGTTAGTACTTTAGACTCCTTACTAAAGGTCCTCTCCTAAGTTCAATTCTTGATTGTAGCTATTTTTTAAATATTTTTTACATTATGTATGGGGGCCTTATTTTGAAAGTTTGTCCCGGGCTCCCATGAGCTCAGGACCGGCCCTGAACAAATAGAAGATAATATAAGGCCTCGTTTGATGTGTGGAATCATGAAGTTGGAAAAGAAAAGTTATTACTTATCTGTGTTTGGGTCCAAAAGGACTGAAGAAAGGAAAGTTATTCCTAATAGAAAAAAAATTAGGAAAAAAAGTGATTCCATCCATCAAAGCAAGGATTCACTTTTCCACCTTTAAGTATTTAGTTTTCCTTAATTTCCTTGACGTTTTCAAACACAGGAAAGAAAAATCGATAGAAATTGTAATTTTTCAAAGTAAAGAAAATACCAAGAAATTGATTTCCTTTCCATTCCGCAAACCAAACGAGGTCTAATTTGCAACTAGGAAAAGTGAAATCATCTTAGAAACATTAAGCCAAATATTGGAAATCATCTACACTAAACATTACATCAAAGAGTGAGAAAAAAGACGAGCAATTCTAGCCCTACCAATATGGTCATCGATTGAGTGTACCTTAGAAGACATGAGATGTAACACACATTATAGAGTAAACCAAAACTATGGTTGTTTCTTAGGATGTATTACCTATGTATGTAGTCCTACCAAAAGTTTGTAACTATAATAATTAAGTTGGGTAAAGTGCATTTAAATCCAACTTTGATGTTACGAAAACGCAATTAAAGACTTCCTGATTTGAAAAATCCAAAAGGTTACGAAAATGCTCAAATCACCCCCTAAGCTAACTTTTCTGTTAACGAGTGTTAAAATGGGGTTGTGTTGACCATTTTATCCCTGGGCTATCTAATATTAACTTGTTAAAAACGGTTAGTTCTAAAATTATTTTGTTAAAAACGGTTACGCAAAAATACTTGTTAAAAAGTGGATAAATGTTAACAAAGGGAAAATGATCTTTGCTAGTAAAATTATTTATTAAAATTATTTTAATTAATATTAACTTGTTAAAAACGGTTAGTTCTGTCAAAAAAGTGGATAAATATTATTTAAAATTATTTTGTCATAAATTATTTTTTATTTAACAAATATATAAATATTTTTGGGAAAAACAAAACTGGTAAATACAAAAAAAATTAATTCTTAAAAAATAGAAATGATGAAAAACTGGAAAAAAAAAAACCAAATAAAAAACAAAAAAATACTATTAAAATATGGAAAAAATAAAAAATAGACAAAATATTCCAAAAAATCAAAAAATGAGGATAAATCTTAAACAATGAAAAAAGACAAAAACAAAAACTATACAAATTTGAAAATAAAAGTCACTCTTAAAAAACTAGAAAAGATTTTTAAAAAGATGAAAAAAAATGAAATAAGAACTAAAAAAATGGAAACAAAAAACAAAATATTAAAAAGATTATTAAAATAACCTCCCGTTCTTAAAAAGATAGAATTCTCATGCTTGACGTCATTTTCGAAAATAAATGTTTATAATCTAAATAGCAGGTTTTCATCTTAAATTTTTTCTGGAAAAAAAAAAAAATCTTTTAACAAATGTCCGGTTAGTCCTGAACTATACAGCCATTTAACTTAGGGCATGTTTTTTAAACCGTATTTGGAGCTAGATAACTGTAACTAATATTATATTATTTAATATTTTATAAGAATTATAATCTTAATTAATAATTATAATCTTAGTTAATAATTTATTAATTACAATTTTATTATAATATTAATTAATAATTTAGTAATCATCATTATAATCATCATTATAGTGTTACTTAATAATTTATTAGTCATGACTATTATCGTAATTATTTATTTATTAATTCTAACTGAAACTGTAAATCTTGGTACAAATTTATTTTCATCACATGTATTACTTAAACAAATAACCTAAATATTACTAAACGTGTCAAAAATCCAAAAATAAATTGCAAAACATGTATGTCGAAGTATGGTCCGGGTTCAGTGGCTGCCACAGCCTTTGTCGATTATCTAGGAATAGGCTTCCATAATTTCTATTTGGACGTCTTGAGAAAAAAAGGAATAAGTAAAAAAAGCTTCAAACATTAAATGAGAGCAAATAAAAAAAAAGGGAATATAAAAAAATTTGCAGTTGGATTTGAGATCTGTAGGTAAGAAAAAGCTTTAATACATTAAATGAGAGTAAATAAGTAAAAAAAAAAAGGAATATGAAAAAATTAAATATTATTTTTCCTTCCAACCAACCGGTCAAAAAATATAAAATATAAAGCTTAGGTTTTATGTTTCAAACAAACATTCTTATATATAGAGAATGAAAGAGAGCCAATAGCCACAATGTAAGCATTAGGAATATTTTGGGGAGTGCACATTTTTTTTATCCAAAATATGGGCTCTAACGGCTAGTTCTAACGTCATTTTGACGGAAAGGGGCATTCCGAGCAAAAACGGTTTTGCGGGAGGTGCAAAGTGCTTAAGTTTTCTAAAATGTCTTATTTTGCGAACGAGGCAACTCTAAGGAGGGTTTAAATGCACTTTACCCAATTAAGTTAGACAAGAGGTCTAACAAAATTTAACAGGTTTTTGTTGTTGTTGATAAATGTGGATTGTTAGTCTATTGCTAATTAAGTTTCGTTAAATAACTCCTTAGTTACACACATTAATATAGGACTACTTTCAAAAGATGGTGGAATATTAATTTAGGATTAAATTGTACATCAGTTCTAATAAATTCAAGATTATAAGAATTGTTTTGGTTATTAATAATAAGAAGAACATTGTGAATGAAGTTCATTAAAAGTTCCTTTAGACAAATCTATCACACATAATCAAAGTGAAATCCACGAACAACCCAGCTGAAAAATCAACATCACAATAGTATCCAAAGTTCTAAAGAATATGACCATTTGCAGAACAAGTTATAACTCTGCAATCACACTTGATTTTTTTTTTTTTTAATTAGAGGTTTTCAGTTTATTTACTTATTCATTTAAAACTCCTTTTATCAGTGGCTAGAAGCAATTTTCAAGATTCTTTGATTTCTCTATGGAGACTGCTATTTGGCCCGCGGGCGGACCAGCCCGCCCGCCACGTGGCCCTCCCCCATTGGCCGGTCAACGGCGTAGGCCCCATGCTAACAGGGGGGGTCAATGGGGGAGTGCCACGCAGGCGGGCGGGCTGGCCCGCCTGCAGGCAACAAAACATTTCCGTTTCTCTATTCCCAGATTCACCATGAAAACCATGAAGAAGAACACTCAGAAAGAACCTTATTAGCATACGAATCAAAATAGTCTCTCGAATTACTTAAGAAATCATAGGAGATGGGACATGAACCAAAGCCCAAGAGTTTGCAATACGGTTCTAACTAGGGATGGCAACGGGGTGGGTTGGGGCCGGGACCATATCCTCCATCTCCAGTCCCGAGTAGTATTTGAATTCCCATTCCCGTTCTCCGTCGGATTTTATTTTTTACTCCCATCCCGGTCACCGCTAAACAATGCATTCCCCTTCCCCATCCCCGTCTCCGTCCTAGCCTCATTAACACTTTCGATGCCAAATTTTCTCGTCTCCGTCTCCCGTCCTTTAACAATTTTTTATGTACATTATAAGCTGAAAAAATTATTTTCGTTCCAAAAAAAAGTACAAGGTATGTTAATAAAACATGGTTTTCATAAAATATATACTAGATAGATCATAAATCATACCATTTCCAATGGGTTGCACATATGGATATGTATAAGTAATCGGGGTCGGAGATTTACCGGGGCGGGGAGTACTATACTCATACCCGTCCCGAATCCGACCGGAAAATTATTTTAATCCCCATTTCCGCCCCCATCTCCGTTTTAAAATTTCCAAATCCGTCCCCATCGGATAAAAAAAATCGAATCCCCGTCGAGTTCGGAGGGACATTGCCATCCCTGGTACTTCTAACAACTAGAAGTCCTATAACAATCCAATGGATATGCAAATGATGGATTATTCACCCTTAGAATAGAAAAAGTCTAGTGCAGAGAGAGAGAGAGAGAGAGAGAGAGAGAGAGAGAGAGAGACCTCTCATTTGCAAATCGTTCATGAGTGAAAATTTTGTAATTTAAGACTAGTCATGTTAGAAGAATTTGACTTCCGTGGAATACAAATAGATAAGCATGGACCATAAAGTACCTAAATCATTAAGATTTTATTTATATAGACTTAACAATATAAAAGCATATAAGATTTTAGGAATTTTGATGAAAAATTACAATTAAGTGTGAATCTAATCTGCTTTAATTTAGAATTAGATATTGTTAGATTGTATCTCGTATTCAGTTGACCGCTCAAGGCTAACAAGACCTTGTTACAAAGTTTAGTGCCACATCAGATGGAAAGTGAGAGATGACACGGAATTGCTCTAGGATTTAACAATATATTTAATTTTTAAGTCATATTGTTCAAATTCAATAGCATATCTCATAGATCTAACTCTGATTTAGGTCTCCCAGCTTCATGACAAGTGATAACAGGCAAGTGATAACAAGTCAAAAAGGATTGGACGCTCTAGTTGATTTAAGACAGATTATACTAAACCTTCATGATATGTATAATCAGATTATACGAGTTCTGAAGATGAAATTAGGAACATTCTTCGTAAGGTAGTTTGAAGTCTTGTTAGCAATTCGGCAAACGAAAAAAATTCGGGACGACAAAAGTACGAGTATAAATCGGTTCAGTGCAAATAAAATAGGTTCAAAAATTCGGTCAAAAATTCAAAAAATAAAAATATTGGTGTTAGAAACTCCACATTATTAAATATGTTGTCAAATTTGGTTAATTAAATAGGTTCCCAGCACGTTTTTTGTTCCAAAATTTTCAATAATTTATACGAAACACGTTTAAAATTTCGCATGCTTAAAACTTATGTGCTGATTTAGATATGCCAAAAGTACGCAAGTATTATACTTTTATGAAAGATACGAAAAAATTTGCGTATAATAAGAGTTTTATTCGGATGATTGCTAACAAGGGTTCGAAGGAAAATTAAATCCGGCAAAGACGTGCACGACAGATACTTTGACGTTAGCCACCTAACTACTACTAAGACACATCCAAACACGAGCGTATATAGTGATTTTTAATTATAAAAAGATTCTTGACCTGGAGAATGGGTTTCCGAATCAAACAAAACCTTTGGGAACACGTACGAGTATTTGGTTTAGGTTCTTTGCCTGGGGGCCAAATATTCTTGATTACAAGAAGGACGACTGGATACATAATCGGACACGGGAAATGTGTCCAAGTCCAATTTGTAAATTGACACCCACCTCCTTTGACCACGCAGAAAGAATATGGTTAACAATGGAATATGTCAAAAATAATGAAGAAAATTTTCGTCCCTATATTTTGCAGTTTTTTTAAAAGTAAATTTCTACGTCACCGCTCTTTTATTCTTCAGTAGAAGGCGATGATATAGTAGTGTAACCTCTTTGCTATTTGCTAGAGGGAAAGAGCTAAAATCGTCTACAACCACATGTTTACAATTTTCTTACAACCTCTCTCCCATCCCTTACACAGGGTCCCATCTCTCTTCTTACCCCCTGCTACATGGGCTCCATCCGATTCCACCACTTACCTCTCTTCTCCAATCAAAATCCGACACGTGGCGCTTGTAGGAGGGTTGTAAGCATTTGGTTGGAGGCATAATAAAGCTCTTGCTAGAGTGTTGCCTTATGTTTACAAGATAAGCAAATGAAATATTCAAATAATAGAGTTAGACCGTAGTCTTAATCGGATTGATAGATGACCATCACTGTATTAAAATTTAAAAAAAAAAAAAAACACTAAGGGTTATATAGTTCTAATGCTATCTGCATTAGCAGTCCCTTTAAATTTGAAAATTTCTTTTTTGGTCAGTTCAAAGGAAGGTTCTCAACCACACTCCACTTGATCACTTTGCTTAAAAAGCTAACTTTTGAGTTACAGTGCAAGAGAAACACAAATCAAGAATTGGTACGAAGCAAAATGAAGCTCCCTTGTGGCGTGTTAAGTAAAGAGGCAGAGATTTGTCTACAGAGGGGAAGAGGTAGAAGTTGAGGGCTGGGGTTACAAAATCTAACTCTAATAATGTATTAAATTTAAGAGATTACATTGTGAAAATTGTTGTGATTCCATTCATTAGACTCAAGGCCATCACATATATGAAAGAGACTACATGATGGGCTAGCTAACATAGCCAGCCAAGAACTATTTGTAACAATAAGGACCTAATCCATCCATCCAAAGCAAGGATTCACTCTTCCGTCTTTAAGTATTCACTTTTCAAAATCGATATGAATAATTTTCCAAAAGAAAATAAATATCAAAAAATTGATTTCTTCTTTCCTTGAACCAAACGAGGCTATTTTTTTTTCCCATTAGAAATCATTATCTTACCTCCTCGATTCAAAATAATAACTTTTTTTCTAGCCGCATGATTCCGCCAACCAAACGAGGCCTTAGTTGTGAGAGGGTCCGCTCCTTAATTACCATTAATAATTAGTACATGTTTGAGAGATGAGATCTGTTGTTCTAGATTTGGTGTCCACTTCCATGTCCCCTCTCCTATAGCAAACCATTTAAAAAAGTTTTTTTTTTTTATTTTACAAAAATCAGAGGGACACACATATATATATATGAGAGGGGACAGAGAGGTGGACACCAAATCTGGGACAGCAGATCCCATCCCTATGTTTGAATAGAGGAAACTCGTCTATTTTATAACGGGGACTTGACATAATTTTATAGCAGACACCATACAAGTACGAATATAAGCACAGATTATAATCTCCATTTTATTGTATACAGTTACACATTCTTATTGAGCAAAAATCTAGACAAGGCCTCATATAGCAAATAATAATTAAGCATCCAAATAATTCACTTCTTACATATATTAATTTTGTATGCTGCTGAAACTGTATACACTATATATCTATAGTCGTTACATGTCTTTTCTTTTACTATTTTTCCTCCATCTCTTTTTCCCCCTTCTCCTCAAGGATGATTAAAGATCCATTTATATCCTAAAAGCAAAATCCTTGTTTTACAAATCTCCACAATTTATATATATATATATGTCTGTATAGATCTCTATTTTCACAATGATCTCGATCATCATGTGATGGAAGTCAAGCCCCTTGCTTCAGATCCTTTCATAATCCTCAGCCTCTTGCACGTTGAGAAGAACATCCTATAAAAATAAAGAAAATTAAAGAATTAATTAAAACCTGTTAGCTTATGAACAAATTATATATATATATATATATATATATATATATATATATATATATATATATATATATATATATATAAATAAAATATTAGGAGCTAGAGAAATATACAGGACGCTACTATTTTGTTCGCCCTTTGGGCGTGACTGCCACTAACCCGTACTATGTGGCGGAGCCACCCATTGGCCCTATGGCTCGGTTTAAGAGGGTGAGTCTCGGTGCTAGCAGGAAGGTCCAATAGGCCGTTGCCACGTAGGTGCGGTCAAGTGGCGGGCACGCCGAATGGTGACCAAAATATCATTTTTCAAATAATATACTTACCCTGATCTTATGTTTAATATTACAGAGACTATCCCTATTTCGAAAATAACTACACTGGCCAGGGCCGGCCCGGAGGTTGGATTGCTCTATCTTGGAGCTAATTTTGGTTGTCCCTACCTTATTGTCAGCTGGTCCTGGTGGTCATCCGTGATCCTGACATTTGGTAGCCGGGAGGTTGTCCAAGTCCAAAGTCTTGTCCGGCCCAATGCCGGCCCTGACACTGACCATCCTTTTTTTTATATAAATTTTAGAGATATTTAGACTTTGGCTCTCAAATAAGTTCTGAAATTTGTATTTGGGTCTCCATATTATACATAATTAGTGTTTGGGTCTCAAAAGTGTCACAAAAAATAATTGGTGACACTTTTGAGACATTAGTGACACTTTTAAGATCCAAACACGAATTATATGAAGACCAAAACACAAATTTTGAAACTTATTTGAGATCCAAAGTCTAAATATTCCTAAATTTTATAAAACATAGGAATGGTCAATGTTATAAGTTTATATAGAAAATATAAACTATAGAGATAGCTTGTGTAATTAGTTTTAAAATATAAATAATTTCTATAACAAGTGTAAAATATAGGAGTAGTCAAAAATAAATAAATAAATAAATATATATATATATATATATATATATGTGTGTGTGTGTGTGTGTGTGTGTGTGTGTGTGTGTGTGTGTGTGTGTGTGTGTTTTGATTAAACTTACTGAAATGGGACGTCTCCAACCATCATCCAGTCCCCATCTTTGTCTTGAAATGTGATGACATACTCTCCTAGAGCGAAAGAGTTGCTGAACATGTCCTCCAAGGCCACCCTAAGTTCCTTGTAGCCCTTGTAGACCTTGAGATCTATCTTCCTCAAGTACGGGGCTCCATCCATGCTAACCTTCACATAGATCCCCGGCGCCGCGCTGCCGTCCTCCCCGCCCTGCTGCTCCGCCTTCCTCGTCCGTATAGTAGTGTTTCTCCGTCCGTACGACCTCACCGGCGGCCAACCGACTACTTGTATCCTGCCAAAACAAGATCATAAGTTTATTATTCTCCTTAGCTTACCGAGCTACGGACTATATATAAGTAAAATGATATTTTGTTCAGGTTTGTGAGAGGCATGACCACATGTCCATGTGGCAGCCAAACATTGATCTCTCTTGCTTTCACCGATATCCGAACCAGGAGACAATGGAAGACCACCACATAGCTTACAGTCACGTCTGCGGTTACAAATTGCGGACAACTTAGCCGCGTCTCTCTCTCTCTCTCTCTCTCTCTCTCTCTCTCTCTCTCTCTCTCTCTCTCTCTATATATATATATATATATATATATATATATATATATATATATATATATATATATATATATATATATATATATACACGTACGTACGTACACATTCCTAGCCATATGCATGCATGCAGATTTACTTACTTGGCTTCGCCCCTGTTCGAAGAGCAATTGTCGTCCATCTCGTCCGACGCACGCTTGTTGCCCCTGGCAGTCGACGCGGCGGTCCCCGGTAGGCCGAGCCGCAGCTCGGTGGCATCTAGGAGGTTGTGCTCGTGATCCATCGATGGCCGGACAGGACTAGACTACTACTTGTGTTGGTCAAGTGGTGAGATGTTGCAAGCGGTCCAAGAAGAAGAAGAAGGAGGAGGCTAGTTTTATATATGTAGTAGTGATGATGATCACACGAGGAATTGAGAGAGATGTGGTATGCGTGCGTGAATGGTCATTGTCCACATTTGGACAGGTGGGGCGGTCGGTGGGGTGGGGGGCAGCTTTGATGAGGATGCCGGTGGGGGAGGGGGACAGGGGCCGACCGGCCGTTTCGACCGGGTCTGGTCCGGGCCAGACAGCCGATATTATTCCTCATAGGGCGGTCCGGAAGAAGACCGGTTCCCCCGGGTCAGGGCCAGCACATGTGGGTGGGTGCGTCAAGGATCCAGCCCAATATTTTGACAGCTTTGTTTGGTGCACCACATGATGTGTTGGAACCCTTATTAGCAATTGGGCAAACTGGAAAAAATTCGGAACGGCAAAAGTACGAGTATAAATCGGCACAATATAAGTAAAATATGGTTAAAAATTCGGTCAAAAATTCGTCTAACGAAAAACATTCGGATCAGATTTAATTCATGTTTAGTACGTTTCATATGAACTAATTCGGCACTAAAATTTGTGTTTATTACGCTTTTATAGCAACTTTTTTCTGTTAAAATTGTGTGTATAATTTTTTTTTTATTTATAAAAATTTGCAATCCTTGAGTAGCCCTAATTAAAGGCGATTATTGTTTTAGAAATAAATGGGATGAAAACTTCTAGCAGATGGCAGGCACAATATGGTTGACGCATGTGTGCGCTTATTAGAAATGATGTGGTAACGTGGTGCTGTGAGGCTCTCACAGTTGCCTTTTTAATGCATCACACGTGTTCGTGTTCCTAAGTCTAAACAAATATTGTCATACTACATAAATTGTTACATTTGTTGTAATAGTTGGCGTTAATTTACAACCAGGACCATTTCAGATATTCTCAGATTCATGTATAAATATTGAAAAGGTCTATTTTCTCTCTCTAAGAAAAGATTTTTTTTTAATATTTTAAGTCGTAGTTTCTAAAAAAACAAAAATATCTAAATTTTAAAATAAATTTTTTTACATTTGTAATATATATATAGAGGTTAAAATATTAGGACCTTCCGATTTTTGGACCTATACAATCGTATAACTCATACATGCTTAGAAATAGTCATGTTTACAACGAATCCAAACCTATCAGTTTTTCTTAACTATCAAAACATTTTTTTTACTAATAAGTAAACAATTAAAATCTAATATACTAATCGATTCTGCTAAAAACAAGGTTGCTTCATTTTATTCTAGAAAAAGAATTGAAGGGGTCTTGTCATGGCAATCTTGGACATGGTTCTTTTTAGAACTTCTAGTTGAAGCATGAATTGGTTTTATTAATAGGGAAAGAGAGTGTTTGTTTAATATGACTTTTGTTAAAATAGCCTATTAATTAGTGTTAAGATCCAAATGGAAGCATGATGCAAAAAAGCTACAAGTCTTCAATTTCGTTTGTCAAGCCGGTAGGCGTGCAAAATTAGTCTCTCTTCGTACTGCATGAGCCCCTAACTAAGAATAGTAGGTTGGCTTTATTTGATATGTCCCTAACCTAACAATTTTTAGTTTTGTCGCAACTTTTGTTTGGAATTATCATCTTTAGAAAATATTCTGTTCACAGTCCGGAAGTTGTGTTTGTCCCAAAACCAGTTTGGTGGATCATAGAACCTGTGTTCCGGTGCGCGGAATAATTCTTAAGCATTGTTGACCATCCTCATGTATTTTATTTTAAATATTTTAACTTACACACACACACACACACACACACCGAAATCAACTCGAGCGCTTCCACCGGGAATCAACTCGGGTCGCATGCCTCTCCACTACCACTAGGTTAGAGGGTCATTATATATATATATATATATATATATATATATATATATATATATATATATATATATATATATATATATATATATATATATATATGGAAGAAGAGTCTTTTATTGATGTATAAGGCGCAAAATGTCGAAACCTATACAGGTAAACGTCTCACGCGCGTGAAGACAGCAAAAACCAAAAAAGCCGCAAACACAAAAGGAAGAACAAAACGACACGACGCCATCACGGCGCCATGCCTAAGTGGCAGTGGAGTAGAAAGCCTCCCAAAAGCTAGACGGGGAGTGACGGCAGCGCCGAACAGCTTTACGCACTTGTCTGACGGCCTCCCTGATAAGTAGGTCTGAATTATATTGGCGGTCTTCATATCTCCATTTGTTCCGATTTTTTCACAGGACCCAAATACCGGCGACCACGACGATCTGATGACCATGAGACCTGCTCCAATAGACCAGGAGATCGTTGAGGCCGTCTGGGCGGTGGACCTGCCGGCATTTGGATGATAGAAACGTCCACAACGTTGTTGCGAGGTCGCCGACGAGAAGAATGTGCTCCGCGGTTTCTACTTGGGGAGTAGAGCAGCAGTGGCACCGCAATGCCAGGCTGAAGCCGAAGGATGTAATGATGTCGTCGGTTGGGAGTTTCCGCCTATGGGATCTCCATATCAAAATGGACCATTTGAAAGGGACGCACGCCTGCCAGAACGGAGCAGTATAAGGGGCCGGAGTACCAATGCCTCTAGCCACAATCCTAGCCGAAGCTAAGGAGAAGGTACCGCCGTGGTTGAGCGACCACCGCAGAGTATCCGGTGTATCAACGATCCTTAAGTCCGCAGCCGCAATGACGTTGACCGCCTCAGCGCCGAGCCGAGTGCGGACCCTGTCCCATCTCCAACCAGAGGCACTGTCCCACAGCTCCCGGATTTCACGAGGATGTAAGTGAGTCCGAGGCTGCTGGACCACCTCATCCCCAATCCAACGTTCGTGGAACATCGACGAGCGGCCGTCTCCAAGCTTAAGACGGATTAGGGGTTCAGCGAGGCTCCGGCCATGAAGGATACGCCGCCAAGAAGCCGAAGATCTGGAGTTGGCAACCGCAGACACCGGGTAAGAGAGTCTGAAATATCTAGCCATCATGAACGTAGTCCAAAGAGACTTGTCCGAATGCAGCTTCCACGAGAGTTTTATAGAGCAAGAGTCGGTGATGTGCGTAAGTCTGCAGAATCCCAGACCTCCCTCCTCGGTAGGTTTGGCCATGGAATCCCAACTGGCCCAGTGGTGTTTATCCTTTCCGTCAGCATGACCCCAGAAGAAGTTAGCAAATAGGGCTTCAAGGGAGTAAAGGAGTTTTTTCGACGGGACGCAAACGGCCAGGGTGTATATGGGGATGGAGGATAGGACGTGCTTGATCAGAATCAACTTGCCACCCGGGGATAAGGTCGCGTTGTGCCATCCCTCGATTTTGGATCTGATTTTTCTAACCAGATTTGCGAAGATGCCTGTATTGGATTTGCCATAAACCAATGGGCAGTCCAAGTAGGAGAACGGAGGATACGCAATCTCAAATGAAGTCAGGGTGGAGAGCATCGCCGAGTGAGCCCTGTCAGCTTTGTGGTGAGTGTAGATGACGTTTTTGCTGGCGTTGATGCGCTGGCCTGAGCATCTAGCGTATTTCTCCAGCGTGGTGTGAACCACCTCGACAGATCCGATATCTCCAGCTGAGAAAATGAGAAGGTCATCAGCATATGCCAGATGCGTGATCAGCGGGTAGCCAGTTGTAGTGTGGAAATGATGAAATCTGGAAGTATTGGCCATGCTTTTGAGATTTCTGCTGAGGACGTCTGCCATAATTATGAAGATGGTAGGGGAGAGCGGGTCACCTTGTCTAACCCCTCGGTTGGCAGTGAAGAAACCTGCAGCCTGACCGTTGATGACTGTAGAGAACCAAGAGTTGCTGACTGAGCGGAATATGATGTCAATCCAAGCTTCAAAGAAATCGAAAGTCCTAAAGATCTAAATCATAAATTGCCAATCCAGGCGGTCGTATGCTTTCTCCATGTCAAGTTTAATGGCGACATTACCCCCTTTGGATAGGAATTTCATGCATGTTATCATTTCTTGAGCTAGGAGGATGTTGTCGGTGATGTTCCGGCCTGGAACAAAACTACTTTGCTCTTCGGAGATAATCTTCGGAAGAAGAGTGGACATGCGTTTGTTGATGATCTTCAAAATGATTTTGTTGGTGAAAGTGCACAGGCTGATGGGTCTAAAGTCTTTGAATGTCTCCGGGTTATCTTTTTTGGGTATGAGGATGAGGTTAGCACTGGAGATGGCTTTAGGGTATGTAGCCCCTTGAAAGAAAGCGATGGGGGCCTCGAGGAAGTCGTCTGCGATAAGATCCCAGCACGATCTGAAAAAAAACACCCGAGAAACCATCCGGCCCGGACGCGCTCTTTTCATCGAGTTCCCAGACAGCATTCTTGAGTTCCTCGGAAGATGGAGGGGGTGAGAAGCAGCTCATTATCCCCATCGGAGATCAAATTGGAGATTTTAGCCAGAACTCTTCATCCTTTGTGATGGGTTCTTTGGAGAATAATTTAAAGTAGAAGCCGGTGGCCTCCTCTTGAATGCGGTTCTGATCCTCTAACCGATTACCGTTCATGTGGTTGATTTGGTGAATATAAAGTTTATGCCTGCGACCCTTGACACAAGAGTGAAAATAGCTCGAATTGCGGTCTCCCTCCGAGTCCCATTTTAATCTGGCCTTCTGCTTCCAGAATTTCGTCTCCACTTTCAGACGGGACTTGAGAATGGCTGTGGCCAAGTTGAGTGTGGACCGGGCCTGCGGGGATCTATTCGTGGCAAACTGGATCTCGGCCGTGTTGACGTCATCCTCCGTCGTTCTGACCGCTTGAAAAATTTTACCGAAGGCGGACTTGCTCCACGAAGCGAGTGCCTTCCTGGTTGCTTTGAGTCTAGCCGCAATCCGGGTGAGGGGATCCGGGTCGTCCTTAGAGAGCCACGCCGATGCGACGATGTTTCTGAATTGTGGGTGATGCCTCCAGAAGTCCAGGAACCGGAAAGTTTTTTGATGGGGTTGTTACTGGTGCTGAGTTCAATCAGGAGGGGAGAATGATCCGATTCAGTGGAGTTGAGGTGGGATAGTTTGGTGATGAGACCCATGTTGTTCCACCAAATCTTGGTCAAAGCACGATCTAGGCGAGAGTATTGTCTTCTAGCCCCTTCCTGCGTGTTGCACCAAGTAAAAGCATTTCCGGTGAAAGGAAGAGTGGTGAGATGGGCGTTAAAGATGAAGTTGTTGAAGTCATTCATGGCCTGTTGTGGTGGCGGACGACCCCCAGACTTCTCTTCGCGGTAAGAGATCGTGTTGAAGTCGCAAATGTACAGCCACGGTGGGTTGTTGCTTTGAGGGTAAGTTTCCAGCAGCGAGTTCCAGAGGATCCTGCGTTCCGGGAGGTCACAGCTTCCGTGCACCGCAGAGAGGATGGAGCGAGTAAGGAGAAGCGGATGTTCCACCCAGTAGGAGAGTGCCTGTCTAGTGTCCTGTACGATGCCGAATCTGATATCGGCAGCGAAGAGTATCCATATGTCGTTGCAGCCATAGGCCGCTGCCTGAAATCCGAGTTGGAGTTGGATGGCTTTAATTCTTTTTGTGGGAATTTTTGGTTCAATAATGACTAAAATGTCAATCTTATGCATCTTCTTGAGGCTAATGATTCTATTCAGCATCGGTTTATTGGCCAGCCCTCGAACATTCCAAGAGAGGATGTTAAGCATTGGAGGGGGGAGGTGGTGGGTGGTTGGTGAGTTTCGCGGTGGCCCTCGTGGTCATGGCCGATGTCAGCTCTGTGTCGTGTTTTTTCTTCTTCTTGTGTAGGTTATTGGGGGCACCCTGAGTGGGATTGGTGGCTTTCCCCTCTGAGGCAAGCGAGCTTAGATAACGGCAGTCAGAGATCTCCAGCCGCAGGAAGGGGTCTGCTGGATTTGTTTCTGTCAGGGCACTCAGAGGGTTATTAGGATCCAGAAAACCCGCGTCCTTCGCTTGGAGGAATCTGTCCGACTGAGCGAAGTCAGAGCTATGGGTTTCGCCGGGGATGTCGGTGTTGTGAACGACAATATCTGAGGAAGGATGCTCTGGGGAGCTGGAAAGCGCCGATTGTTCCTCCTTTGCACTTGCCTGGGTATTTTTGGCATTCTGGCCGTGGTCAGCCTCTGTGCCCGAGCATGGGAGTAAGGGGCATTCCGGATCTGTAGGGATAGATGCGAGGATGGTGAATGGATTGTCGAGGGTTATATTTAGGGGGTTGTATGGGACAGTGGCACCGTCCTGTGGTCTAATCCGGCCGGGGGGGGGGGGTGGCGGGCTGCTGTTGTTGGAGGGAGTGTGGAGATTGGGTAGCTGATGGGTTGGGGATGTGGGAGCGGCGGGAGTCTCCTTCATATTTTTTTGATTTACGGGTGGCAGCCCTCTTCAGCTCGGGATGCGCTCGGAAACAGTACTGAAGGACGTGTCCCCTCATTTGGCAGTGTTTGCAAAATTGGATGTTGTTGTCATACTCAAGCTTCTGGTGGTGTTTACGATCCCTTAACTCAAGCTGAATCTGGGTGGGTGGGTCGTATGCAAGGTCGAGTTTGACACTGTAACGCCCCAGAACCAGAATACTGGAGAGCGGGGGCGTACATAGTCAGCTACGTATAACGGAATGGAATCCACGCCGCTATACGGTCACGGCTGTCTAGATATATGAGGGTTTCACTACAATCCATCAGTCTCTTAAGGTCATAAAATAGCCTATTGTCTCAATCTCAACCAACTAATAATAGTTACAAGATGTCAGACCACCAAATACACAATAGTAAGGCGTCCCATACATTACATATTCGGAATGATCATGAAGCTAGTCGTTACAAAATATGAGGACTAGCAAGAGTTCGGTCATACATGATCAACCCCCGGGGCTTGTCAATCATGTTACAGCCCGTAGGCAGACAATAAGTAAAAGCTGCAATCGAGCTAACACTTGCTCGTCGGCTAAACGCCTCAAAAGAATAATTTACAATATTACAGTGGGAGAACAAAAAGAAACCCACTCGATGCCCTGGTTACGCCAGGTGGTCACCATCGGGCTGGAAAACAGGGAGATCCTTTGGTGCTGCTCCGGTATCTGGCCATACAAAACCAGCTGGGTCAGACCCCAGAAAGAGCAAGTGCCACAAAGGAGGCTTCACTTAGGACTAAAACCAACAAATCATTAGCATTCAACATGTAAGAAAATAATAAGTAACACAGATTGAGGTTTGTGCACTACCAATGCACTTGTCCCAATCAGAGAAAATAATTAAGTGAAGCATCAATGACATAAGACAACTGGAGAATTATGCTAAATAAAATATAGCTGGGCAATATATGAAGAAAAGACGAAGGTACTATCCCGGAAGCCAGGTTACAATCCTTAAACCAAACAAGGACCGAGATTGTAACCTTTCGCCTGAAAAGAACTTAGTCTCTGATCATTTATTGCTAAAGGTGACAATCATTAAGGTGAAAATGAGAGAGAGTACAATGATAAAAGTGACAATGAAGAGTACAATGCGCTAGAGTGACAATAGAGTACAATCATTATAGTAACAATCTGGAGTGACAATCATTCAATCATTCTGGTACAATCTTGCAATCAATCACTTCTAGACAATACTATACTAGACTAGACTCCATCCATTCAATCACGGCCAATCATTGCCTACGGCTTTCTACATTAACTAACTAGGGTTATCACAATCCTAGTTACTAGCAAGATGCAATGAGATGCTCCAAGTAGTCACAGGCCCTGCAGCTATCCAGGTTATCCAGACGAACATTATAGTGACAATTTAGAGAGTTCAATCATTAAAGTGGCAATCAGAGGGAGAACAATACACCAGAGTGACAATAGAGTTCAATCATTAAAATGACAATGGAGAGAGTGCCCCACATGACAGTGGGCTGGAAATGTGCCCTGCTCGTCGGCAGGCTACAAGTCCAAACATTTGCGGTCGGAATAACGGGATCGCCTGTAACTGTAGAACATCTCTTCATGACTAGTGAATTATTCTAGTTATTAACCTTAGTTTATTTCAATATGTACCCCTGACCGTAGTACTCCGGGATCCATGCCCTAGACATGATGCAAGACACACTGGTTCATTTATCAATACATTCACAAGTCACCCACGGTGTCCAGGTCAATATTACATTATCATGTCAATAGAGTCGTCGTAACGGTGCTCAATAAACTATGCCATTCACTTATCTGGAGGGCACCACCACGGGTCACTATCAAGTTGTGCACAGAATTCATTACATCAACCATACTATGCTCACATCGTGCTCATATCAATGTCGTGTCAAAAGGCGTAAGGATATAAACAGGAAATAACAAGTACTAAAAGAAGATAAAACATAATGCCATTAGGTGCCAAGACTAGACTGCGCTGGGCAGCCAGGGTCAGGTTGCGCTAGCACGAGGAGTGCCAAGTTGCGCTGGACCACAAGGGAGCAAGGGGCGCCAAGGTCAAGGGGCGCCAGGCTAGGTTGCGCTAGGGCGAGCTGCGCTGGGAGGGGACAAGATGGACTGCGCCAAGCTGGGTTGCGCCAGGCTGGACCACGCCAGGCTGGATTGCGCTGGGAGGGGGCAAGGTGGACTGCGCCAAGCTGGGTTGCGCCAGGCTGGACCGCGCCAGGCTGGATTGCGTTGGGAGGGGGCAAGATGGACTGCGCCAAGCTGGGTTGCGCCAGGCTGGACCGTGCCAGGCTGGATTGCGCTGGGAGGGGGCAAGATGGATTGCGCCAAGCTGGGTTGCGCTGGGAGGGGGCAAGCTGGACTGCACCAGGCTGGATTGTGCCAGGGCGGATTGCGCCAGGGATGGAGAGCGCCAGCACGAAGAGGCGCTGGGCTGGGCAGCGCCAGCGCTAAAGAGCGCTGGGCTAAACTAGGTGAGTGGCGCCAGCGCTAAAGAGCGCTGGGCTAGCTGGATTGCGCCAGGGACAGGAGGTCTTCTTCCCCAAAGCCGAGAGCAAATGGACATGGAACTCAAAACTTCAAAAGACCATAACTAGGTCAAATCTCAAGGAAAATCCACTTTGCAAAGGTCTAAGTTGTGTAAAATTAAATTTTCTACAACATGGAACAATCAAAACATGAAAATGAACAAGTTTTATAGATCAAAACCACCAAAATCCAAAAATACTTCAATTCTAGATCTACAAAATTCCAAGCTCCAAATGGAGAAAACCCAAGTTCTAATGTTGCTTAAAATGAGCTAATAAAGCTATTAGACAAATAAAATGTAGCCCTCAAGTGATAGCAAGATGCAACTTGCCTAGGTTGGTGGTGTGTTAATGGAGGAGAGGAAAGAGTAATGAGGAAGAAGATGAAGAAAATAAATGAGGAGAGAGAGAGGGAAATTGCTATTTATGGTAGGGTGGTGGTGGTTCTCCATGTCAAACCCAAAATAAACCAAGCCAAGATAAACCAAGGTGAACCAAGTCAAGGCCAATAAACTCTCTCTCTAGCAATTTAAACCAAATGAATCATAAAATAAACCAAGCCTGACTAACCCAAAAATAAACCAATGAACCATTAAAACCAATTGAACTATCAATGCCAATAAAACCAAGCCAATGCAAAATAAACCAAGATAACTAATCATGACTAAATAAATATGGGTCCAAAACACATATACGTACACTAAATACGTATCACAAATTTGGGACATTACAGACACAAATCTTTGCGTAGTTGCCTTTTGAGAGGTTTCTAGTTTCTTCGGCTATCGCCACCAGCGTCCCGAAAGAGCTAGCGATACGCTTCAGCGCAGCCGGTACGAAGCATACAAGGGGAAGGTTGGGTAATGTGATCCATGCCGCAACGATCGTTGAATCAACTTTGGTGCTAAAGTCCAGAGACCATTTGACGATTTTACGATCTGGGATGCAATTCTGGTGGAACCTTTCGCCCAGACCTTAGCGAAGTCGGAAGTGGAGGAGAGGTGGAGGTACAGGTGTTTGGGATCTAGCAGGGCGACCCGGTAAGCTGCAGAGAGGCCCCATCCAGCAATAGCCTCCTTGACTATCGCGATTTTCGGGCAACCCGTAGAAAATTTCAGAACAAAAGTCTTCGCAAACGAGGAGGAGAGCGAGGTAATTTCGGCTGAGGAGAATGGGATGCGGATGTCTTGACCGTCAATGGAAATTTGGAATTCCACCTTCGGGAGGTCTATCTCCCACTGTCACGCCCCAGAACCAGAATACTGGCAAGTAGGGACGGACCAGGCCAGCTACGTATACCAAAGTACTCCAGTACTCTGAAATAACGTATAAGCTGTATAGATGGGGGTTACTACTACGAGCCAACAGTCGATCCTAGGTCAAGCAATCCTAGGTATCTCAATCACGGGCAGTAAACAATGTACAAGAAGTAAGATCAACTGGAATATAAAATAGTAAAGCGTCCCAAACTATCAGATATCAATGATCATGAAGCTAGTAATACAGAGTGAAGACTAGCAAGAGTAATAGTCATACATGATAAGCTCTAGCTATAGTCTAGAATACGCAAATCATGTTCTGGCCCGTAGGCTAAATGTCAAATCCAAAACACGAGCTAAACACGTGCTCGGAGGCTAAACGCCACAAAAAAATAATGTACATAACTAGTGGGAGAATAAAATAGAAAACCCACTAAGGTACTCTGGTGCTCTGGGTAATCACCAACGAGTGGAAGGTACGGAAGATCCTCCGGGCTCCTCTATCAGATCTGGCCAAACAAAACCAGTGGGGTCAGACCCCCAATAGCAAGTACCACAAAGGAAGCCAAACTATGAACTAAAACCAGCATGCAAATCATAGCAACGGATAGAGACAGAAATAAATAAAAGTAAATCGAGACTCGTGCGCTACCAATGCACTTATCCCAAGAATAGAAAAGATAATAAGTAAAGCAACATGTAGCATAAAGTAAAGGACATGTGACGTAATGTAAACTGTGTACATGTAAGGAAAAGGAAGCATGTGAACATGAAACATAAACTAGACATGTGAGCATGTTAAGTAACTAGAACATGTGAGCATGTTATGTAACTGGAGCATGTGAGCATGTCATGTAACTGGAGCATGTGAGCATGTCATGTCTATATAGAACGACAAATGATTAGATGACTTAGGAAGTATTCTGGAACCCAAGTTACAACCCGTAAACCAAACAAGGACCGGGGTTGTAACCCTTATCCTGAATAGAACTTTAGTATCTAATCATTTACCGGCAAAAGTAAAGCATAAACAAGGATGTACTGAAAATAAATAAATCCGGACACTGCCTAGACAAACTAGACTAGATTGGACTCCATACAATAGTCACGGCCAAGCAATGAGTACGGCTTTATACATTAGCTAACTAGGGTTATCACAATCCTAATTACTAACAAATGCAAGTCTGAGAATTCCAAGTCCAGCTCCTGCCTGCTACTACCTGAATGGTCCAAGCCAATAGTAATAGTGGATACATCGCCCAGGAGACAAATGTATCCTATAGTGGTGCAACACTCGACGGTGCGCTGGAAGTGTGCTCATCATGACAGATAGCTCCAAATCCCAATGCATATATATATAATGCCAAGACCAAAGGGGCAACAGGTTACTGGGAAATTCTCAATGATCTAAGTAATCAAGCTAGTTATTTAGTCCTTAACATTTTCTTGTTGGATTCCGGGTGTGGCATTCCGCAGAATCCATCCTAGACATGAGACATGCGAGACTGGACAATAACGAGAATGTGCACCATAACAAGCCACAACAAGAAAACATCATAAACTGGAAGCTAGGAGTGCGCTACGACGAGCCACTATAGGGAGTGCGCCATGACAGGCCACTATCATGTAAGCAAAAAAAGTCATGTACAAGAGTGCACCACGACGGATCACTATCTAGTAAGCAAAGAAGACATGTAAGAAAAGTACGCCACGATGGGCCACTATCATGTAAGCAAAGGAAGACATGTACGAGAGTGCACCACGACGGGTCACTATCTAGTAAGCAAAGGAGACATGTAAGAAAAGTACGCCACGACGGGCCACTATCATGTAAGCAAAGAAGGCATGGCAACAATTAACATAGCTTGTAAGAAAGAATCTATCAAAGACATATCATGGCATGTGGGAAACAATAATTAAAGCTAAGTACATTTCATAAAAAATGATTGAACATGTGCTAGTGTCAAGTGTATATAGGGTGTACAAGCATTCTCTAACTATACAAGATCATCTAATCATGTTAAGAAATCATTACAATCGAAGAAAATATCAAAAACGGACAAAAACGGGCAAAAACGGACAAAAACAGACTAAAACAGCATAAAACGGCATACCGGTGGTATACCGGCCTAAAGACAGAAGGTTTCTGGTGCAAAAAAACGGCATACCGGCGGTATACTGCGGTATACCGGCGGTATACCGGTTTTTCAAACAGCAACAAAATTCAAAATTTTGCCAAAACTTGTTTCGGCCATAAAAACTTCGTTTTAAATCGAAATTCGGACTTTCAAAAGTCAAAATTGAATAGAATTGAATTTCCTACAACATGGAAGTATTAGTTTTCACAAATCAAAATATTTGATAGATCAATACCTCAAAATACTCCCAAACAGAGGTTCTCGGGACACCGAAACGGGTTCCGATTGCCACCAAACTCAAAATCCATGATATACAAACTATGTGAGGGCCTCATATATGTATGTGTGACCAAGATCCATGATGGTAATACTAGTATCACTCTTGATACCAAATTTTCTACTAAGTCCATATTGGGTTTTAACAGAAAATCAAAACCTTGTTTAAACAAATTTTGGAAACATGCATATACACGAGAATCATAAGAAAAACATATTTTTCAAAATGAGTTTAGAACAATTCTAAGTATTTATTACCAAGGAAAATAAAATGACAACAAAAACATTATGGTTCATGGATTTGGCAAGATGTACTTGCCTAGGTTAAGCTCCAAGCCTAATCTTCTACTCCTCCTCCTAGGGGGGTTAGACACCACACCCAAGGCCTCAAGGCCAAGCTCTTGGCAAGCTCCAAGGGGGAGAGAGGGAAGAAGAAATGAAGAAAGAGTGAAAAAAATGAAAAGAGAGAGGAGAGAGAAAGTGAAATGGTATATATAGAAAGGGGGATTTGATCTTAGCCGTCGGATGGTGATCCATGTGAAGATCTAAGTCAATCCTAACCATCAAAACAAAACCAAATATCCAATGGGTAATAGGGTGCATCTACACTATTCACGAAAATATCTAAACGCTATTCATCAAAATATCCAAAACACTATTCACGAAAATATCAGAAACACAATTCATCAAAATATCTGAAATCGAAAATATCTAAATTATGGAAAAATCTGTCTGGACGGTATGCCGTCGGTATACTCCGGTATACTAGCGGCATGCCGGCCAAGGAAAAATCTATAAGTTAGAAAAATTTTAAAGTATTACGAAAATCAAGAAAATACGAAATACACTACAAAATACGTATCCGTATATAAATACCGATACTGTGAGACGAGTCTCACAACTCTCCACAACTTAAAAATAAATTTCGTCCTCGAAATTTCCTAAATCTAGTCAAGCATGAAAACCAAACCAAAGAGCTGAAAAATCATATCAATCAAAACAAAGCATGGCATGTTGGTAAGATAAAGACAACAGTAATATAAGTAAATGCGTAAGCAATAACACAACTACAATCAAGAAGGGATGGAGGCATATGAATAAATATGTCTCCTGAGTCAGTTGAGTAGGAGCAGGCCTACGCTGACTCCACAACTTAGATAAAAGTCAATTCTCAAAATAAGCCGGTACCAATGACTTAATCCAAGACATGACTCTATCCAGGACGTATCTTCGTAGTTGATACCAATGAAGTTATCACATGCCTCGACTACGAAGACAGAAGAGTAGGACGAGAAACTCGCCAAATATGCGTAACCCAAGAGATAAATAAGAGTGGAAGCAGAATAGGACAATACCTACAACATAATCGCCCTCGGCCAAAACCTGCTCTAACATACCAAACTCTGCCTATCCGCATCTCGGAACTGCTGCTCTGACCTGCTGCTGCTGAATCGGTACATGAGCCATATACTGCTGGACTGCCGGGGTAGCCGGTGAAGCTGGACTCTGGCAGGACTAACCCTGCTGGCTGATCAGGCTGACCTGACACCTCCGTCCTCGGGTCAACTCTGAACTCTGCCCCTGAATGCTAAGACTGATCCTCCATAACTGGCCTAACAGAAGATTGCTGAGACAATCGGCAAAATCCAAACAAGATGATCAGAAGGATTAAGAACAGTGCCCTTGAAAGTTAAAGGACACAAGGATTAAATCGAGAGAACAGGAAGGATCAACGATCAAGGCAGATATCAGGTCAAAGGATCAGAGATATAGAATAACACGAAGGATATCAATAAAGCAGAATTGCGACTGAGATATCTAAACATCTGTAACCCCCACATATCTGATAAATCAGACCTGCATGGGCCACCACTAAAACCTATATCATGCCCCAGAACCAGAATACTGGCAAGTAGGGACGGACCAGGCCAGCTACGTATACCAAAGTACTCCAGTACTCTGAAATAACGTATAAGCTGTATAGATAGGGGTTACTACTACAAGCCAACAGTCGATCCTAGGTCAAGCAATCCTAGGTATCTCAATCACGGGCAGTAAACAATGTACAAGAAGTAAGATCAACTGGAATATAAAATAGTAAAGCATCCCAAACTATCATATATCAATGATCATGAAGCTAGTAATACAGAGTGAAGACTAGCAAGAGTAATAGTCATACATGATAAGCTATAGCTATAGTCTAGAATACGCAAATCATGTTCTGGCCCGTAGGCTAAATGTCAAGTCCAAAACACGAGCTAAACACGTGCTCAGAGGCTAAACGCCACAAAAAAATAATGTACATAACTAGTGGGAGAATGAAATAGAAAACCCACTAAGGTACTCTGGTGCTCTGGGTAATCACCAACGAGTGAAAGGTACGAAAGATCCTCCGGGCTCCTCTATCAGATCTGGCCAAACAAAACCAGTAGGGTCAGACCCCCAATAGCAAGTACCACAAAGGAAGCCAAACTATGAACTAAAACCAGCATGCAAATCATAGCAACGGATAGAGACAGAAATAAATAAAAGTAAATCGAGACTCGTGCGCTACCAATGCACTTATCCTGAGAATAGAAAAGATAATAAGTAAAGCAACATGTAGCATAAAGTAAAGGACATGTGACGTAATATAAACTGTGTACATGTAAGGTAAAGGAAGCATGTGAACATGAAACATAAACTAGACATGTGAGCATGTTAAGTAACTAGAACATGTGAGCATGTTATGTAACTGGAGCATGTGAGCATGTCATGTAACTGGAGCATGTGAGCATGTCATGTCTATATAGAACGACAAATGATTAGATGACTTAGGAAGTATTCTGGAACCCAAGTTACAACCCGTAAACCAAACAAGGACCGGGGTTGTAACCCTTATCCTGAATAGAACTTTAGTATCTAATCATTTACCGGCAAAAGTAAAGCATAAACAAGGATGTACTGAAAATAAACAAATCCGGACACTGCCTAGACAAACTAGACTAGATTGGACTCCATACAATAGTCACGGCCAAGCAATGAGTACGGCTTTATACATTAGCTAACTAGGGTTATCATAATCCTAATTACTAACAAATGCAAGTCTGAGAATTCCAAGTCCAGCTCCTGCCTGCTACTACCTGAATGGTCCAAGCCAATAGTAATAGTAGATACATCGCCCAGGAGACAAATGTATCCTATAGTGGTGCAACACTCGACGGTGCGCTGGAAGTGTGCTCATCATGACAGATAGCTCCAAATCCCAATGCATATATATATAATGCCAAGACCAAAGGGGCAACAGGTTACTGGGAAATTCTCAATGATCTAAGTAATTAAGCTAGTTATTTAGTCCTTAACATTTTCTTGTTGGATTCTGGGTGTGGCATTCCGCAGAATCCATCCTAGACATGAGACATGCGAGACTGGACAATAACGAGAATGTGCACCATAACAAGCCACAACAAGAAAACATCATAAACTGGAAGCTAGGAGTGCGCTACGACGAGCCACTATAGGGAGTGCGCCATGACAGGCCACTATCATGTAAGCAAAAAAAGACATGTACAAGAGTGCACCACGACGGGTCACTATCTAGTAAGCAAAGAAGACATGTAAGAAAAGTACGCCACGACGGGCCACTATCATGTAAGCAAAGGAAGACATGTACGAGAGTGCACCACGACGGGTCACTATCTAGTAAGCAAAGGAGACATGTAAGAAAAGTACGCCACGACGGGCCACTATCATGTAAGCAAAGAAGGCATGGCAACAATTAACATAGCTTGTAAGAAAGAATCTATCAAAGACATATCATGGCATGTGGGAAACAATAATTAAAGCTAAGTACATTTCATAGAAAATAATTGAACATGTGCTAGTGTCAAGTGTATATAGGGTGTACAAGCATTCTCTAACTATACAAGATCATCTAATCATGTTATGAAATCATTACAATCGAAGAAAATATCAAAAACGGACAAAAACGGGCAAAAAACGGGCAAAAACAGACTAAAACAGCATAAAACGGCATACCGGCGGTATACCGGTCTAAAGACAGAAGGTTTCTGGTACAAAAAACGACATACCGGCGGTATACTGCGGTATACCGGTTTTTCAAACAGCAACAAAATTCAGAATTTTGCCAAAACTTGTTTCGGCCATAAAAACTTCGTTTTAAATCAAAATTCGGACTTTCAAAAGTCAAAATTAAATAGAATTGAATTTCCTACAACATGGAAGTATTAATTTTCACAAATCAAAATATTTGATAGATCAATACCTCAAAATACTCCCAAACAGAGGTTCTCGGGACACCGAAACGGGTTCCGATTGCCACCAAACTCAAAATCTATGATATACAAACTATGTGAGGGCCTCATATATGTATGTGTGACCAAGATCCATGATGGTAATACTAGTATCACTCTTGATACCAAATTTTCTACTAAGTCCATATTGGGTTTTAACAGAAAATCAAAACCTTGTTTAAACAAATTTTGGAAACATGCATATATACGAGAATCATAAGGAAAACATATTTTTCAAAATGAGTTTAGAACAATTCTAAGTATTTACTACCAAGGAAAATAAAATGACAACAAAAACATTATGGTTCATGGATTTGGCAAGATGTACTTGCCTAGGTTAAGCTCCAAGCCTAATCTTCTACTCCTCCTCCTAGGGGGGTTAGACACCACACCCAAGGCCTCAAGGCCAAGCTCTTGGCAAGCTCCAAGGGGGAGAGAGGGAAGAAGAAATGAAGAAAGAGTGAAAAAAAATGAAAAGAGAGAGGAGAGAGAAAGTGAAATGGTATATATAGAAAGGGGGATTTAATCTTAGCCGTCGGATGGTGATCCATGTGAAGATCTAAGTCAATCCTAACCATCAAAACAAAACCAAATATCCAATGGGTAATAGGGTGCATCTACACTATTCACGAAAATATCTAAACGCTATTCATCAAAATATCCAAAACACTATTTACGAAAATATCGGAAACACTATTCATCAAAATATCTGAAATCGAAAATATCTAAATTATGGAAAAATCTGTCTGGACGGTATGCCGTCGGTATACTCCGGTATACTAGCGGCATGCCGGCCAAGAAAAAATCTATAAGTTAGAAAAATTTTAAAGCATTACGAAAATCAAGAAAATACGAAATACACTACAAAATACGTATCCGTATATAAATACCGATACTGTGAGACGAGTCTCACACCCACGTTAGAGGGTCAATCTGTCTACCTCGGTCAGGCTGAAGTGCCGCAGCATAGGAAGTAGCAGTAGGCATAGCCGTGGGGGCGCCGGGGGGTCTGGCCCCCGCGACTGATGTGGGAAAGGAGGACAATATTGCGTTGTGGCCTGGCGGGGTCTTCGCACCGCCACTGCCGCCGCCGGCCTTTGAGAGGCTGAGTGCGACGGGCGAAAGGGGTATCCCGGCCGCTGGCTGAGGTCCAGGGATGAAAGATGGGGATCCGAAGGGGCCCGTGGGCGAATGCCCCCCAGCGCCGTGGAAGGTGGGCGGCCCACTGCTGTCCGCTGCATATCAACGACAGCGGGGGTCTCAACAGTGCCATCGACCGGCGGCCACCGGAGCGCAGAGGTTACACTAGGGACGTTGAGCATGCCGGGAGCCCGCTCGGGGGTCCACCGAAGTTTCGGGGCTTCACCGGGCCCGGAGGGACCGACTAGGGCCAACTGCGTCGTAGTCCAAGCCGGGGCAGGGCGACGAGGGCGTCGTTGGGGCGGACGAGGGAGAAAGGGGTGGGGGTGGAACGACGGAACGGGGGAACTCCGGTGCCGTCTGCATCCGGAACGCTTACGGAGCTTGCCTCCAGTCCCAAGCGCCAACGGCGGTCGGCCTAGAGTGGTAACCAGAGCCGGAGATCGAGGAGGAAATTTAGGGAGCAGGAGAAGTGGGGGAGCCGACCGCGGAGGACAGGGAACCGGGGGAAGCATGCCTCCGTGAACTGCACGTGAAGCCGAGAAGGCCACATGGGCCGGAGGCTCCCAACCGACACCTGCGCCCAAGAGCACATGGCCCGGGAGACCGCGGCTCTGGATTGCGCCCGGGTGCTCAGCTTCCGCACCTTGGAGTGCGCCAGCAGCTGGCAGCCAAACGTGGCGTAGGAGATCGCGGCCGTGGACCGCGCCAGAGGGTGCAGCTCCCGAGGAGAGAGCGTGACCCGGGGCAGGCGCACCTTCCTGGACTGCGCCCGAGGGCACTGCACTGGAAGAAACTGCGCCAAAGGGCGCAGTTCTCGACGAAAATACAGGACCCGAGGTAGGTATGCAGCCGTTGACTGCGCTAGAAGCAGAGGAGGCCACATGGCCAGAGGGGCCACAACCGTTGACTGCGCCCATATGCTCGAGACCAGGGAGACCCCGTGTCACTCTCCATTCCCGTAATGCATATTTTTATACATATACCACTTGTCCGAATTTATTTAGTATCTGTCATACATTTATTTTGTATTTAATTCTTTTAATTTTATGCTAATTATTTTTTTTTGTATTTTATTTTCTGCTTTTTCTTGGCTCTTGGTTCATTTCGATTCATGGTAAACCAACTTGGTTTGGTTTGGTTCAATATGGAAAGGAATGGATGGCTTGGATTTGGTGGAGAGAATGAATGGTGGAGATTCATTTGACCTTGATATAAAACTTCTTCTTTCATTCTCTCTCTTCATTCATTCACATTTACTCCTCCACCAAACCCTAACCCACTTGTGAGAGGCAAGTACATCTTGCACATCATAGAGGATTTCATGTATCCCCATTTATTTTTAGTCCATTGTGTTTGTCTCTTCTTTCTCTACATGTTTAGGTCTTGTAGTTTTTGTTTTCCATGGTTAGTTTTCTGTAGATCTAAGTTTTTCTCCTTTTCGGTTTTTTTTGGGTTTTGATCTATCAAAATTCATCATTTTCATGTTTTGATTGTTCTATGTTGTAGAGAATTCAATTCTACCCAATTTTGGCTTTTAAAAAGTTAGATTTTGACTTGATTTGAGGAAGTTATGGCCAAAACAATTTTGGTCAAACTTCTATGTTCATCTGTCCTGATTCTGGCAGGAATGATGAATAGTGTCTGGCCGCATAAGCTTTTCTGGCCGTATAAGCATTTTTGAGCCGCATAAGCTTTTCTGGCCGCATGAGCATTTTTGAGCCGCATAAGCTTTTCGGGCCGCATAAGCATTTTTGAGCCGCATAAGCTTTTCTGTCCGCATGAGCATTTTTGAGCCGCATAAGCTTTCCTGGCCGCATGAGCATTTTTGAGCCGCATAAGCTTTCCTGGCCGCATGAGCATTTTTGAGCCGCATAAGCTTTTCCTAGCTTCCAACATGAAAGTTGTAGATCTTTTCCGTGGCTTCAAGAATATATTACCAACTATTTTTTGCAAGTTTCTCTTATTCTTGATATAGAACTTTTGATTACCATGCCTTGTCACGAATTGACAATGATTGTTATCCTGACTTAATATTGATCATGCGTTCCTATGTCTGGAACTAAGAGACTGGCTAGTCGTCTTGTTGAACTGAATGAGACACGTTCATGTATGAACCATTGAGAACGACTGGCTGATCCCGATCATTGACAACGTAACCGTGCTGATCTCCAACTTATAATTATGTACATGAATTTGAGTAGGTGCTATGGCACCGATAATTAATTTCGTATTACAAAAGCAGCACGTGTATCCTACTGTCAAGACATGATTATCCCGTGGATAGGTTTGATTGTTGTATTATGCTATGCAGGACCTACAACCTAACCGCACTGACATCGTTGTAGAGTTACGCATATCGTACCTTGTACGAAAGTACTCATGCGAAATACTCATGATCCACGACATGAGATTTCAATTAACATAGGGCCAACTAAGCTAAATAAAATAATTACTGCATGGAGAGAATGGATTTTCGAGTTCTTACATGACGGCCGTCCTTGGGACAAATAGTGTCCCGACACGCCGGCTGGTTCCCACGGATACTGTATATCTACCACACGGGCAGGGAGTGGTATCCGGTTTACTTTTCCCGATCGACGAGCGTCCCGTTGGGACTCGTTTCCCCACATAGCGCAACTGATTATTGGATCGACCAGCCTTGTTTGTCTATAGTAAGAACTGAGAAATTCTCTAATGCATGGTTCCAGGGTAACTTGGAGCTCACTAGTAGTAAGCCGTAATAATTGCCTGGCCGCTTAAACTGATTTGATTGTGGGTTGTATCCTACTTTGCCAACTATTGAGGTAAGCTGAACGTCCTGACATGATGGGCCAACTTATGTCCTTGTTTGGTTGGGTAGTTGGTTCGGAGTGTCAAGACGCTAGGCGTACCTTAGTAAGAGGCAAAGATCTATTTATCTTATTTATATCCTTAACTCTTATTACTGGTTTTTAATTCTTCATGTCGTGCTTCCTTTGTGGTGCTTGCTATTGGAGGTCTAACCTCTCTGGTTTTGCATGGCCAGATCTAGAGCCAGCTCCCGAGGACTCAGCTTACTTCTACCCTCAAGATGGTCAATACTAGAAGGATGACCGCAGGAGGCCACGAGTGGGTTCCTTGACTCCCTACTCGTCTTGTTCTTTACTTTACTTTTGCCGTTTTGGCACCGACCTGTTAGTCGGACTGTCTAGCACTTGCTTTTACATAATTGTAATTAATTCAGACTGCAGCTGATAGCGATTGTGTATACCTTATCATATCATCTGGCTATGTTTTGTAAAGCCAGATCTCAAGAATATTTTGACCGAGCGTTTGGGACGCCTTAATGCTTTATCATATATGCTCTTTATTTACTGCTACTTGATTCATTGATTGAGACAATAGATGTCATGTGACCCTAGCGAGACTTGTATGTAGTATGCACCCGCTTGTCTAGTTTACAGCATTGATCGTATTATTCGGTATTTTTTCTACCCGTAATACGTAGCTGGCCAAGTCCGTCCCCGTCCCCCGGTGTTTCGGGTCTGGGGCGTGACAAGGTTTTAGTGGTGGCCCATGCAGGTCTGTTTTCAGACTTATGGGGTGATTTTATTTTATAGGAGGTCTCAATCACACATGTCCTCCCTTTGATCTCATGATTCGTTGCTCTCGATCCCATCTTGACATCCCGATATCCTTTGACTTCGTTGATCTTTCCTGTCCGGTCGTTTGATTGTTCTCTTGTCCCTTGTATTAGGGGCTTCTCGTCCGCGTTAGAGCAGCAACAACCAGAGCAGCAGAACCATGTTGGTCAGCAGCAAGGGCCAGTGCTTCCCCAAGAGCACGTCCAAGCAGAGGTGATAGTAGAGCCAGCCGTTGGGCCGCAATATCCGGAGGTTCCGATCTCACCGATGATTTCGCCCACTCCGGGGGCAGTAGATACACCAGCCCTCCTAGAGATCATCAGAGGAATGATGGCCACGCAGCAACATCAGATGTTGGTCCAGCAACAGATGCATACCCAACAACAAGAGCAGAATGTGTTACTTAATCAAGGCTTGCAGACGGCATTAGAAAGAGGAGTGAGGACTGATTCAGGAGCGTCGACCCGATTCTGCAAGTACAACCCCCGACGTTTCGAAGGTACATAAGATGCTATCACAGCAGATGCGTGGCTCAAGGATATTGAGGCCATTTTGAAGGCAGCCAAAGTTCCAGCGGAGGAGCAAGTGGACCAAGTAAAGTTGTTACTCCAGGATCTCGCTCGTGATTGGTGGGAATCAGAGGAAGTATGTGCCAGGCGTCCTATTGTATGGGACGATTTTTCTACCAGATTCAAGACCAAGTACTATGGAGTGGTGGCTCAATTCGAGCTACAGCAGAAGTTCATCAGCCTCAAGCAGGCTGGGAAGACCGTGGATGCTTATGCAGCGGAGTTCTGCAGATTGAGTAGGTTTGCCCCGGAGATGGTAGCCACGGAGAGCCAGAGGGCCATGAGGTTTCAACAAGGGTTTCATCTTGAACTCTTGCAACTGATAGAGGGGCATAACTACCAGACTTTTGATGAGGTACTGACGGCGGCCCGGAGGCATGAGATCACTATCCAGAGGATGGCGACTAGGGCTGGGGGCCAGAAGAGGTCTCACAACTAGATGGAAGGAGGAGGGGGAGCAGCACCCCGATCGACAGCACCGTCCCCTGGCGTCCGCATTCATGATGTGGCGGTGCAAGGGCCAGCACCACCAGCCAGACAGCAACAGCAGCAGAGGAAGAATCAGCAGCCACCCGCGGGTTGCACTTATTGTGGGAAGGCAGGGCACACTAAGAATATATATCGGGCATTTAATGGGTTATGCTTGGTATGTGGGAGTCCGGATCACCGGGTTTCTACTTGCCCCATGAGTTTGAGGCCAGGAGGGCCAGTGTAACCGTTTCCTGCCCTGCCAGCACCAGGGGCAGGCCAGTATCGAGGGCCAGCGGTAGCAGTAAAACCGTTGGCTCAACGCCCGTTATTGACACAAGCTCAGATGTTTCGGCAGCAGGGACCGCCGATACAGCAGCAACACCAGAGACCACCCTAGCATCATCGAGGCAAGGGCCAGCAGCAACACCAGGTAGGGCCGCAGCAGGGAAATCAGCATGGAGGCCAAGGGAAGGCGTTCAATCTATCCTTGGAGGAGGCATTGACATCGGGGAACGTTGTGGCAGGTAACGTTCTCGTCTCCTCATCTCCTGCAGTAGCATTGTTTGATTCAGGAGCATTACATTCATTTGTATCTACACGATTCGCAACACGACTAGGATTGAAATTTGAGGCATTGCCAGAGAGGTTGAATATACTCACTGGTAATGGACTTGTAGGAGTTAGTAGGATTATTCCAGCATGTAGAGTCGTAGTGTGCGGGCGTTCCTTACCCGCTAGGTTGATAGAATTTCCTATAGGAAATTTTGATGTTATCTTGGGCATAGACTGGCTGAAAGACAGTCATGCTACAATAGATTGCCATAGAGGGAGCATATCTTTTGATATTCCAGGCATGGGACAGTTCGTTTTGGTCAGGCCGGGAACAGAACAGTTGGCAGGCGGAGTCGTAGCAGCATTGGAAGGAGTTCAAGTCCTGAGGGTAGTGGGAGAGTTTCTTGATGTATTTCCGGAAGAACTACCAGGCTTACCACCGAAGAGAGATGTCGAGTTCAGTATAGAATTGGCGCCAGGGACCGAACCGGTGTCGGATCGAGTTTACAGAATGCCAGATTCAGAACAGGCCAAGGTGTACCAGCATATAGAAGAATTGAAGGCAAAAAAGTTCATTCGGGACAGTGAATCACCATGGAGAGCACCAGTGGTACTTGTAGGGAAGAAGGATGGGTCATCCCGATTGTGCATTGACTATGGGAAACTCAATATGGCAACAGTAAAGAACAAGTACCCACTACCGAGGATCGGCGACTTGTTTGATCAGTTGAGCAGAGCCAGAGTATTTTCCAAGATAGATCTTCGGTCAGGATATCATCAAGTTAGAGTTCGGGAGGAGGATATTCCCAAGACAGCATTCAGGTCAAAGTACGGGCATTACGAATTTTTAGTTATGCCGTTTGGATTGACCAATGCTCCAGCAATATTTATGGATTTGATGAACCGTATTTTTAAGCCATACTTGGATCAATTTGTCGTTGTGTTTCTTGACGACATTCTCGTTTACTCAGCTAGCGAAGAAGAGCATGAAGGTCACCTCAGAAAGCTATTGCAGGTTTTGAGAGAAAACCAGTTGTACGCCAAGCTCAGTAAATGTGAGTTTTGGTCGGATCGAATTTCATTCCTGGGGCATATCATATCAGGGGCAGGAGTATCAGTGGATCCTAAGAAAGTGGAGGCCGTGGAAGGTTGGCCAGTACCTAAGACAGTAGCAGATGTGCAGAGTTTCTTGGGATTGGCAGGATATTACCGAAGTTCGTGTCATATTTTGCAAGAATTTTAGCACCCATGACCCGTTTGACACGTAAGGATGTGCCATTTGTCTGGTCGACAGAGTGCCAGACATCCTTTAAGAGTTTGAAGCAGAAATTGATCTCGGCACCCATACTTACATTGCCCGTTGGACCCGGAGGTTTTACTGTATATTATGATGCGTCAGGTAAGGGACTTGGATGTGTTCTCATGCAATATGGAAAGGTGATAGCGTATGCATCTAGACAACTTCGGGACCACGAGAAGAATTATCCGACTCATGATTTGGAGTTGGCGGCCGTAGTATTTTCCTTGAAGCTTTGGAGGCATTACCTGTACGGCGATCGAGTAGATATATTCACCGACCACAAGAGCTTAAAGTATATTTTTACTCAGAAGGAGCTGAATATGAGACAGAGGAGATGGTTGGAATTGATCAAGGATTACGAAGTAGAGCTTCAGTATCACCCAGGCAAGGCTAATGTAGTAGCGGATGCCCTCAGTAGAAGGGGCAGTGCATTCATGCTGACATCACAGAAGCAGATTTTAGAGGATCTTCGAGAGATAGGCATTAAGGTTATACTTCCTGGAGATGTAGGGATCTTGGCTAGTCTACAAGTTTAATCTGACTTGGTAGACAGGATCAAGGCAGCTCAGACACAGGACCCAAGGATTCAGAAGCTCAGGACAGAATGTGAGTCAGGACTCCGGAAGGAGATGAGAATTCATGAGGATGGAACACTTAGGTATGGATCGCGTCTATGTGTGCCTAGTGGAGATATCAGACAGGAGGTCATGGCAGAGGCCCATAGTTCTCAGTATTCTATTCACCCGGGAGGTACCAAAATGTACAGGAATATTAAACAACATTTCTGGTGGAACGGAATGAAGAGGGAGATAGCTAGATTCGTGTCCCGTTGCTTGATATGTCAGCAAGTGAAGGTAGAGCAGCAGAGGCCAGCAGGATTATTACAGCCACTTCCTATCCCGGAATGGAAGTGGAAGCACATCACAATGGACTTTGTGACTGGATTACCGAGGTCACCTAGTGGTAAGGATGCCATCTGGGTTATAGTGGATCGACTTACAAAGGTAGCACATTTCCTTCCCTTCAGAGTAGGGCAGACTACAGAAAAGCTAGCAGAGATGTACATGCAGCAGATCGTCGGACAACATGGAGTTCCTGTCAGTATTGTGTCGGATAGAGATACCCGTTTTATGTCGCATTTTTGGAAGAGTTTACATCAGAGCCTAGGTACCAAGTTAAGGTTCAGTACGGCTTACCACCCGCAGACGGACGGACAATCAGAAAGAACCATTCAGACCTTAGAAGATATGTTACGAGCCTGCACTTTAGATTTTGGAGGATCCTGGGAGAGTCACCTGCACTTAATAGAATTTTCATTTAATAATAGTTACCAGGCCAGTATTCAAATGGCTCCGTTCGAGGCACTGTACGGTAAGAAGTGTAGATCGCCGTTGGCATGGGATGATATTGGGGAAAGGAAAATGTTGGGACCAGAGATGATTGTCCAGACATTTGAGGTTGTTAAGGGAATTAGAGAGCGACTTCGAGTTGCACAGGATCGGCATCGTCATTGGGCAGACCAGCATCGCAGGCCGTTGGAATTTTCTATTGGGGATCACGTGTTCTTGCGGATTTCGCCTACCCGAGGAGTCATTAGATTCGGTGTCCGCGGGAAGTTGAGTCCGCGGTACGTGGGCCAATTCGTTATCCTTGATAGGGTAGGCGATGTTGCTTATCGTTTATCCCTTCCGCCTTCGTTACGAGAGGTGCATGATGTATTTCACGTATCTCAGTTACGTAGGTATGTATCGGACCCAAGTCATATCCTCGATCATTCTGAGCTGGTTGTGGGTACCAACCTGTCTTATGAGGAGCAGCCTGTGTCTATTTTGGACCGAAGGGAGAAGATACTCAAGAACCGAACAATTAACCTTGTTCGTGTTGCTTGGGGCCATCACTCCTTAGGAGAGTCAACGTGGGAGCGGGAGGATAATATCCGATCGCGGTACCCGCACTTGTTTGACTCACAAGGAATATTTCATTCCCATATGCCTTGATTGTCTTGATTCCACATGCATATCCCCGTATGATTAGTAGCTTGGTTTCATGGATTGATACTATAGTTACAGATTAGTGGTTGATTGGTATCATAGGGTGATTGATTGCTCGCTGTATTGCTTTTGCCTGGCCCTGATATTTCTAACCTGCTTGGATTTGAAATTCCGAGGACGAAATTTATCTAAGGTGGGTAGAGATGTCACTCCCCGTTCCCGGAATGCGTATTTTTATACGTATACCGCTTGCCCGAATTTATTTAGTATCTGTCATACATTTATTTTGTATTTAATTCTTTTAATTTCATGCTAATTATTTTTTTCTGTATTTTATTTTCTGCTTTTTCTTGGCACTTGGTTCATTTCGGTTCATGGTAAACCAACTTGGTTTGGTTTGGTTCAACATGGAAAGGAATGGATGGCTTGGATTTGGTGGAGAGAATAAATGGTGGAGATTCACTTGACCTTGATATAAAACTTTTTCTTTCATTCTCTCTCTTCATTCATTCACATTTACTCCTCCACCAAACCCTAACCCACTTATGAGAGGCAAGTACATCTTGCACATCATGGAGGATTTCATGCATCCCCATTTATTTTTAGTCCATTGTGTTTGTCTCTTCTTTCTCTACATGTTTAGGTCTTGTAGTTTTTATTTTTCATGGTTAGTTTTGTGTAGATCTAAGTTTTTCTTCTTTTCGGTTTTCTTGGATTTTGATCTATCAAATTTTATCATTTCCATGTTTTGATTGTTCTATGTTGTAGAGAATTCAATTCTACCCAATTTTGGCTTTTGAAAAGTTAGATTTCGACTTGATTTGAGGAAGTTATGGCCAAAATAATTTTGGTCAAACTTCTATGTTCATCTGTCCTGATTCTGGCAGGGACAATGAATAGTGTCTGGCCGCATAAGCTTTTCGGGCTGCATAAGCATTTTTGAGCCGCATAAGCTTTTCTGGCCGCATGAGCATTTTTGAGCGGCATAAGCTTTTCTGGCCGCATAAGCATTTTTGAGCCGCATAAGCTTTTCTGGCCGCATGAGCATTTTTGAGCCGCATAAGATTTCCTGGCCGCATGAGCATTTTTCAACCGCATAAGCTTTCCTGGCCGCATGAGCATTTTTGAGCCGCATAAGCTTTCCTGGCCGCATGAGCATTTTTGAGCCGCATAAGCTT
This sequence comes from Iris pallida, assembly GCA_029216955.1. Classification (NCBI taxonomy): domain Eukaryota; kingdom Viridiplantae; phylum Streptophyta; class Magnoliopsida; order Asparagales; family Iridaceae; genus Iris; species Iris pallida. The sequence continues at coordinate 2,360,971 of JANAVB010016797.1, read as the reverse complement.
TTCTGGCCGCATGAGCATTTTTGAGCCGTATGAGCATTTTCTGACCGCATGAGCACTTTTGAGCCACATAAGCATTTTTGAGCCGCATAAGCATTTCTGGCCGCATGAGGCTGATTTTGGCTGATTTTGATTGTTTGATGCTCTTTTTGACTGTTTTCTGGCCCGAATTTCTCCTAGCTTCCAACATGAAAGTTGTAGATCTTTTCCGTGGCTTCAAGAATATGTTACCAACTATTTTATGCAAGTTTCTCTTATTCTTGATATAGAACTTTTGATTACCATGCCTTGTCACGAATTGACAATGATTGTTATCCTGACTTAATATTGATCATGCGTTCCTATGTCTGGAACTAAGAGACTGGCTAGTCGTCTTATTGAACTGAATGGGACACGTTCATGTATGAACCATTGAGAACGACTGGCTGATCCCGATCATTGACAACGTAACCGTGCTGATCTCCAACTTATAATTATGTACATGAATTTGAGTAGGTGCTATGGCACCGATAATTAATTTCGTATTACAAAAGCAGCACGTGTATCCTACTGTCAAGGCATGATTATCCCGTGGATAGGTTTGATTGTTGCATTACGCTATGTAGGACCTACAACCTAACCGCACTGGCATCGTTGTAGAGTTACGCATATCGTACCTTGTACGAAAGTACTCATGCGAAATACTCATGATCCACGGCATGAGATTTCAATTAACATAGGGCTAACTAAGCTAAATAAAATAATTACTGCATGGAGAGAATGGATTTCCGAGTTCTTACATGACGGCCGTCCTTGGGACAAATAGTGTCCCGACACGCCGGCTGGTTCCCACAGATACTGCATATCTACCACACGGGCAGGGAGTGGTATCCGGTTTACTTTTTCCGATCGATGAGCGTCCCGTTGGGACTCGTTTCCCCGCATGGCGCAACTGATTATTGGATCGACCAGCCTTGTTTGTCTATAGTAAGAACTGAGAAATTCCCTAATGCATGGTTCCAGGGTAACTTGGAGCTCACTAGTAGTAAGCCGTAATAATTGCCTGGCCGCTTAAACTGATTTGATTGTGGGTTGTATCCTACTTTGCCAACTATTGAGGTAAGCTGAACGTCCTGACATGACGGGCCAACTTCTGTCCTTGTTTGGTTGGGTAGTTGGTTCGTAGTGTCAAGACGCTAGGCGTACCTTAGTAAGAGGCAAAGATCTATTTATCTTATTTATATCCTTAACTCTTATTACTGGTTTTTAATCCTTCATGTCGTCCTTCCTTTGTGGTGCTTGCTATTGGAGGTCTAACCTCTCTGGTTTTGCATGGCCAGATCTAAAGCCAGCTCCCGAGGACTCAGCTTACTTCTACCCTCAAGATGGTCAATACTAGAAGGATGACCGCAGGAGGCCACGAGTGGGTTCCTTGACTCCCTACTCGTCTTGTTCTTTACTTTACTTTTGCCGTTTTGGCACCGACCTGTTAGTCGGACTGTCTAGCACTTGCTTTTACATAATTGTAATTAATTCAGACTGCAACTGATAACGATTGTGTATACCTTATCATATCATCTGGCTATGTTTTGTAAAGCCAGATCTCAAGAACATTTTGACCGAGCGTTTGGGACGCCTAACTGCTTTATCATATATGCTCTTTATTTACTGCTACTTGATTCATTGATTGAGACAATAGATGTCATGTGACCCTAGCGAGACTTGTATGTAGTATGCACCCCCTTGTCTAGTTTACAGCATTGATCGTATTATTCAGTATTTCTTCTACCCGTAATACGTAGCTGGCCAAGTCCGTCCCCGTCCCCCGGTGTTTCGGGTCTGGGGCGTGACACCCTGTCCAACGGTTGCACCCAGGTACCCAACTCCCTTTCCCTGAGTTACGCCAGCAACTGGCGACCGCACGTGACCGGGGGAGCCACCGGCCTGGACTGCGCCAGGAAGCGCGGCTCCCAAGGAGAGGGCTAGACCCAAGTAGGGCGCTAGACCCTTGACTGCGCCCGGGGGCGCTGCTCCCAATGAGAGCGCTCAACCCGAAGAGTCCCTGCCCAGAACGACCGATCCAGGCGGGAAAAGGACTGGGGCCACGTGCTTGTGAGCTGCCACAGCGGAACCCGAGGCCTCGCGGTCTCCGAGGCATGACAGCGCCCGAGGTCTGAGGGCCGTCGTCGGCACAGCGATGGGCGGCAGCTCCGGACGGTCAACGCCCGCCTGAGGAAGGGCGGCACCTAAATCTCCGCCGTAGCTGGACACGAGCGGAGGGGGGGGAATCCAAGGCCTCCAACGGAGGAAAGAGCTGTCGCAACCGCCGCAGACGCGGAGGTGGGGGGAGAGGTCGCTGAGGGCTGCGAGAGGGGAGGGCCGAGCGGCAGAGCCGCCGACCACCGAGGAAATTGAGGGTTAGAACCAGTCATGAAGGCTAGGAAGAGGGAAGACGGGGGAAGCGGTTAGTGGCGGCTGGAGGCGCCACCGGGCGCCGGGCGGAAGCAAGCAGCAGGCAAGAAGGGGTCGATCGCCCCGGAATCGTCCGCAAGAGCAGCTCTGTGCTCAACATTTTTTATATGTTATTATTATTATTATTATTATTATATATATATATATATATATATATATATATATATATATATATATATATATATATATATATATATATATATATATACGCACACGCAAATGACCGCTAGCCTAGTGGTTAAGAGAGATGCATGCGGCCCGAGTGGTCAAGAAATCGATTTTCCGTAGGAACATTCGCCACAATTACCTTCTTTCAAATATATATATATATATATATATATATATATATATATATATATATATATATATATATATATATATATATATATATATATATATATATATGCAAATGACCTCTAGTCTAGTGGTTAAGAGAGATGCATGTATATTGAACCGGGAATCGATTTCGTGACCACTCGGGCCGCATGCATCTCTCTTAACCACTAGACTAGAGGTCATTTGCATATATATATATATATATATATATATATATATATATATATATATATATATATATATATATATATATATATATATATTTCGGATCCGGAGCTCCGCGGGAGTTCCGTCGCTCTCATCCGTTGGATCGAACGGACGCATGCACGGATCCCACACGGACCACTCGATCCGATGTGCAGGAGGAGGACTTTGACGGCACGCTCTCTCTCTATCTCTCTCTCTCACACACACACTCACACACACACACACACTATATATATATATATATATATATATATATATATATATATATATATATATATATATATATATATATATATATATATATATATATATATATATATATTAAAACTGGTAATTGTGACAAACTTTTTCTATTGGAAATCAATCTCATGACCACTTGGACGACATGTCTCATCACTATCACTAAATTTTTTGTTATTAAGAAACATATTTTCATTTTATTTTTATAGATAAATGTCTTAAGTCAAACATATATGAGTTAGGTTTCATTATTTTGATTTTTTTTTATAAATCCCTCTAAAAAAAGCTATTGTTGTGTAGTTGATTTATTTATAAATCCCTCAAAAATTAGGCAAATGGAGTTATTAATTAGTCCCCGGTGTCTTCATCAGTAACCAACCCAATCAACAAGTTAGTAGCGTAAAAGTGAAGATTCAAAACTATAATGAAGAAATTTCTTGATTGATTGTTGGATTGTATGGTAGAGACATCAAGTCTTATTTAGACGAAAAGATTGATGCGAGAAGCCAATTAGCCAAACCAAACTAGAAAACCAATTAAATAAATAGAAAAATAAATCATAATTAATTCTATTTTAAGAAAGTAAATTATAATCAAATTTTGGTCTAATATCGAAATGAAAAAGAAAAAGATGTTATCTTCGTATAATCTTCTCTACACTCATGTCAGGCTAAAATTATATATATCCGATGTTGAGCATGTCGAAAGACTCTGAAACCTAGGGCTAGCCAAATATATATCAGCAACTTGTTTCCTTGATACAATATTGATCAATAACAACTCATTTGAATCCAGCTTCTCACAAATAAACTAACGATCAATCTCAATGTACTTTGTACTATTATATATTCATGTTAAACTGGACTAATTGATATGTTGATTATTGTCTTGTTATCACAGTACATGAAGGACAATTCAGAGGAGGAATCCAACTTAAACAACAGTTTTTTCAACAATATATATTCCTTCGACAATACTCTGGACGATTGTTCTATATTTGACTTTGATGTTCGAACTTGCACATACATTATGCTTCTTATTTTGTCAAGTGACAAGATTAGCTCACAATTCACATGAAAGCAACATTTTCCAAGGTGACAAACTTCATGACCAACCAAAAAAAGTCAGAATTAAAATCAAAATTCACTTTAAAACGTTGAACATTTTAAAGTCACATTTTCTACTCCAACCCACTTGCTTGCAACCACTATTTACCCTCTTGGAAGAAGAAAAGTCATACTCAAGTTTATTGAAACTTGGAAAAAAATTAAGGCTTAATTGCTACTTGATACCCTCAACTATTACCATTTTTCAACTTGGTACCCTAAACTTTTTTTTGTAACAACTTGATACCCGGATATTATTTTGGACAAAAATACCCCTATCCCTAACCCCCCTCCCCCGTGCTAGCTTCGCCCCTCCCCCCCCCCCCCTCCCCTGCTAGCTCCGGCCGCAGCTCCCCCCCCCCCCCCCCCCCACCCCCCTGCTCGCTTCAGGCCATCCCCCCCCCCTCTCGCTCTGGCCGTCCGTCCGCTCCCGCCTCTCCCCTAGGGCTCGGCAGCGGGAGGAGGGGGGCTAGGAAGGGGGGTGCGGAGCGGGAGGCGGGGGCAAGAGGTGGCCCAGAAGCGAAGAGGGGGGGGGGGGGGGGGGAGGTCGGCCGGAAGCGAGGAGGGGGGGGGGGGGGGGGGGGGGGGGTCGGTCGGAGCTAGCAGGGGGGTGGCCGGAGTGGGGGAGGGGGTGGAGGGAGGGAAGGGATAAGGGCATTTTGGGGTTTTTTAAAATGTTAGGTATTAAGTTAAAAAAAAAAGTTGAGGTATCAATCTGTTACGAAAAAATGTTTAGGGTATCAACTTGAAAAAGTGTGATAGTTGAGGGTAGCAATTAGCATTTAAGCCAAAAATTAAAGAACAAGCATGGACTATATATGACATATTTATACTACTATATAATAATAAAAAGGTAAAATTTTAACGTAAAAAATTTAATTTCCAAAATATTCTTATCTACATTTACTATTTAAAATTGTTCAATAAATTTAACATGAGTAGTTATGTAATTACATGTATATTTTTTAAACAAAGAATTGTTGTTTGCTATTTCCAAACAGAAAAAAAAATTAAACGATATTTACATTAACTACCCCTAAGTTTTGGCTTTATAATACGAATATATACAACTACTTCTCAACCAGTTACACTAATCATCCCTCCCTTTAGAAACAAATTAAAAATAAAGGTAGTTAATGTTATAATTTTTATTTTTATATTAAAGTAGGGGTACCCCCATATAATAAACATAAAACATTGTGTTAGTCAGTGTAATTGGTATACAAGTAGGGGTACATCGTGTTATAAATCCAAAATTTAGAGGTATTTAGTGTAAATAATCCAAAATTAAAAAACTTTGCTTCTCTCAAATAATAAAAATTTAAAAGATTATTGTTTGCTTTTTTCATATAGTATAAAATATGTGTGTATACAAGTAATATCATAATTACAATAAATTCTTTCTAATCATGTTTTTGTAGAAGGGTTTTGTTAACATGTGCTCGTTTGGTTTGCGGAATCATCGGGTTGGGAAAGGAAAGTGATTACTTTTCTATGTTTGTGTGCCAAAATATAGATACGTCACCGTCATATGCTTGCCTTCATCTTGTGCTTGATGTCCGTTAAACGGGGGTTGGTTTGATCAGGTGGGTTGGCAAATGTAGTGTCCCGCTCCGTGAAGGCACTAGATAAATAGAGAGATCGAATTGCTGGCTATGTAATAGAAAATGATTGATCTGGGTGAGTGGACGAAGACTCATTTTATAATTCGCTTACGCCTAATAGAAATCTGAGTTTTTGAATGAATGCTTTTGCTAATAACAAGTTGGTAATCATTGAGTATGCTTATAAGAAAATTCACATGTTGCTATGCTAAAAACAAGAAAAGAGTTAACATGTATGCTAAGAAGAAGAATTGTTGCCTGCTAATAAGAAACGCTATGATACCTTGATAAGAAATGAATGTTGCGCGCCTTGATCGATATAATGTTGTCATGTTAAATCAAATGAGATGATGCCATGCTAAAGTTAGATATGTTGCCTCAACCATGAACTGTTGTTGTGCTTAATTAGAAGAGAAAAGAGAATGCTCATATGTCCCTATATAATAAGCTATCAAGAGTATAGTTCATGCTGGTTGTTTAACATGTTTGCTTAAATAAAGATTGCTTATTGCCCCTTGATTGTTTGCTATAAAGACAGAGATTCATAGAGAAGACACATTGTGCTGATAAAAGAGACGATACGGCTTGTCCGTATAGAGTAAAGAGTAGAGCTACCAGCTCGATTATATGAAAAGAAGAGAACATATGAAATATGATTGTTGACCGAAAAATTGTGCATAACAGAGTTTATCTGATAGAGTTGCATACATGCATTGGTCCTAGATAACTTGTGCTCAAGTATAGATCCTCACGACCGGTTCTGGGACACTGGAGTCGCTTGACCTAGGGGAGGATAGAGTAACGCCCTAAGGTAAAAGAGACCTCACGGTGTATAGAGAGAGTGTCCACTAACGACGAGCTTAACCCAAGAGTCACAACGGCTGATATGGAAAATGACTCATAGACCATCATATAGATAGGTGTCGATTAGTGAAGAGCTGAACCCTGAACCGCAGCTGCTAGCATGTGTGTTATCACTGCAAAGCTGAACCTTGGGTCACATCTGCTGGTCTACACATCTGTTGGTACAGAGCTGAGCCTTGAGTCACACCTGCTAATCGATGACATGCATATAGAAAGTCCGATTTTGAGCTAACAATACAGAGACGAACAAGAAAAAATGTTGGTCATGTTATATTTATTCTAATCCTTGTCTTGTGCTGGGATGGACCATCGACTATGGGTAAGAATCACTGAATAAGTGATGTCTACTAATGCTTATGTTTCCATAATGAAATGCTTTTATGAATAATATGATGCAATGAAATATTGTTGTTCCAAGAGTTGCTAAAGATGTTTTGATGCCTAGAATGTTGCTAATGTCCCTAAAAGTTGCTTGAACAAGAAGAATGATTATGGTTCATGAAACACGTTGTGTACTGCACATGAAATGAATAGTCATCGTGCTTAAAATGAATAGTCCCCTTGTATGCTTGAGATTATATGATATAAATTGTGACTTTTCTAAAGTATTTTCAAGAGAGATGTAATCTGACTCTGAATATGCATTAAATGAACATATATAAAAGTAGCAAGATCACATCACAAGAAATATTTTCTCACTAAATGAATTAGTGATCGTTTCAGACAAATGTAGCCTTTGTTCACAATCACAATATTATGTTGATATACTGACCCATTGTCACCATCTGCTACCCAAATTGTTGGGCCGGGCCGAGTCATGTCCAGCCTACGCTTGAGGTAAAATGTAGTAAGCTGTTTTAAAAATAAACAACACAAGATCAAAGTGTGCTAACATTTCTATTTGTCATATTGAGTCAAAATATCACAAACACAAAAACATCTAGTATATGAATATGTTCCGAATACATAGCCAAAATGTAAAACTGGATACAGGTCCAGTAACAAAATACATAGTCTAAAACATGTCTGCTCTCAAAAGTCTAGAGCAACTAAACAAACTAGACGAGTTTTCCTGCAGGTACATCCTCGTAAGGTAAAGCCTGATCCTCGATGGCGACCCCATAATAGAAATCTATAGTGACTCCTCCTTGGTGTCACGCCCCGATTTCGTAGAATCGATAGTCGTCCCCCGGGCGTGATGCCGTGCAAACCTAAGTTGCGATCGCACAAAGTGTAGTCATAAGGTCATCCAAAACATAACATCAAGTTAGAGTAAGCAGAGAAATTGAATGACACATTTGAAATAGAAGTAGACTTTTCATTGATATTAACATTTCAATTACATTGACTCCATTACAATCATTGCCGTACGGGCTACAACATGACTCGACTTACAAAATGAACGCTGATGAGATAGTCGTTACATACAATACATCCCTTTTTACAAGCAAAATATTTACACTTTCACCTGCGATCGAGGGAAGCCGAGTCGCCATCTATTCTTCTTTGTACTGAGTACGGAGTCTTCAAAAGGATTTCAGAACACAAGCCTTCACGCGCGGACGAGGCTTCAAAAGTGTCCACGCCGCCTTGAGATTTAAACGGCATGCCCTTCGTGGTTCGGGTCAAGTTGTGAAATGGGCCGGGCGGCCCGGTGCCCGGCCCGAGCCCGCCCGGCCCGCCGCCTTATTAGCCCGACCCGGCCCGCGACGAAGCCCGGACTGGCCCAGCCCCCCTGTCCCAGTGGTCCGGGTCGGGCCTCCCCCTCCGAGCCCAAGCCCGGCCCGGCCCGGACCGGAAAGAAATTTTTTTTTTTTAATGGTTAACGTTAGGCCCGGTAGGCCCGGCCTGGTAGGCCCGAACCGGCCCGGCCCGGTCTAGCCCGGTCTGAACCATTCAATCTTCATACAATTTTCTCTAAACTAAATCCGGCTTTCCATCAGTTTGCGAAGAAGCTCCCAACCCCGCTCAAGGCTCAAGCTCCGAAATCCGGCGTCCGATTTAATATTTTTTCTTCTCTTTCTCTCTTAAAAATTCAAAATTATTTTATATTGTTTGATCAAAATTTGTTTGTATTTTTCTTACTCTCTCTCTCCCTCTCTTACTTATTAAATATTACTTACTCTTTTTTTATTTTTCGAGAATTTTTTTTCGGTGTATTTTTCTTCTCTCCCTCTCTTCTAAAAATTTACATTAATTTTTTATAATGGCCGGACAAGGTTCTAACCCACCTACCGGTGATGCCGAAAATACTTATGAATATTATAATACTTATTTTGAGGAAAATATTATTCCTGATGATACTCCTGAAGAATTAGTAGGATCCCCTCCTGAAATTGCGAGTTCCACTCGGAATGTGCCAAAAAGAAAGAAAAAATCAAAGTATTGGAAATTTTTTGTTATTCTTTATCAAACTAATCCCGATAATTCTCTTATTTTAGATCCGAAAGGAAATCCAATAGCGTACGCGGCACAGTGCAAGAAATGTGCCAACATATACAAATGGAAGACTGGAGGTGGCACGGGTACAATTTCAAGACACTACGAGACCTGCTACGGGAAAGACACAATTTCTGCATCTCAATCTCTAATAAATTTTGCTGGAGGTAGCACGGGATCGTCAATGGGTACGTTTTCTTATTCTGCCGCTCGGCATAAAACTGAGTTTACAAAATATTTGATTTCTGATGAACTTCCTTTCACTGCGGGTGAAAGTGAGAATTTATATGATTATGCCACATCTTCTTTAAATCCTTGTTTTAGTAAAGTGACTAGAGGCGCCGCTAGAAAAGAGGCTATTAGACTTTTTCATGAGAAAAAAACGGCTTTAAAAGAAAGTCTTTTGCATGTTAGTCAAATAGCCATTACTTCTGATATTTGGACAAGTAAGCAAAATTACGCTTACATTTGTATCACAGCACATTACATAGATTCACAATGGATGTTGCAAAAACGCATCATCTGTCTAAAAATATTAGAATTTCCACACACAGGCTCCACAATAGCAGGCGCTATTATAGAACACGTGCGTGAATATGATATTCACCAAAAAATATTTTTTGTTTCATTTGATAATGCTAGTAATAATACTTCTGCCATCTCTTCATTAGCGCTAATATTTCAGCCCATTTTAGAAGGTAGATTAATGCATGTTAGGTGTGCTTGTCATATTATTAACTTAGTAGTAAAAGAATGTCTTGATTATTTTAGCTCACATTTAGATACTCTTAGACAATGTTTACACAGTTTAAACACGTCTCCTTCACGGCAACAACATTTCAAGGCCACATGTCAACATTTTAATATTCGTTTTAGAAGATTTGTAAAGGATGTTCCACATAGATGGAACTCAACTTATTTAATGTTGAAGTCCGCAATTCCCTTTAGAGATCCTATTACATATTATTGTAACACGGATCTCAATTTTGAATTTCAAGTAACTGAGGATGATTGGGAAGTTGCTTCTTCAATTTGTGAATTCTTAGAAACTTTTTACAATGCTACACGTACTCTTTCCGGTGTTTACTATCCAACTTCTTGCTTAGCTTTACAAGAACTTTGTAACATTTCTTTCTTATTTTCTAAATATAGAACTGCCCACCATTTTGCTTACGTTGTACAGAAAATGGAAGCAAAATTCAAAAAATATTGGGGCGATGTACCTTTATTGTATTGCTTGTCTTCAATTTTTGATCCTAGAATCAAATTAGATGGTGTAGATGCATTGTTAGATGACTTTGGAGAGAACATGAATATTGATGTTAGTGGCACAAAAGTAGAAGTTAAGCTAGCTTTGGATAGATTAGTGGTCCGTTATGAAGACAAAGCACCAACTCCCCGCCCAACTCAAGGGCCTAGTAGTAGTAGTAGCTCTGGTTTGGTGTCTAAGTTGACACACGCCAAAAGTATACTACAACGGAAGAAACAAAAACAATCTTCCCAACCGACCCAAGAGTTGTCTTTATACCTTAGTTCTTATGAGGAAGAAGACGATTCTTCCACTCACTTCACCATTTTAGAATGGTGGAAAAAACACGAAAAAAGATATCCTGTACTTTCTATCATAGCACATGATCTACTAATGGTCCCGGTGTCCACGGTAGCATCGGAGTCATGTTTTAGTACAGGTTCAAGAATTTTGAGCAAGAAGAGAAGCCGGTTGCTGCCAGATATCTTGGAAGCATGTGTATGTGTTCAAGACTGGGTCCAAGCCGAGAAAAGAACTCAAAACAAAGTAGATGAAACTGCCGACATCAACGAGCTAGACTTCGAATCGCTTAAAATGGGTGAATCATTTGGAGCGGAGCAAGAAGAACGAGGCAAAGGTATGAATACAAACTTTGATATTTACACTTTGGAGCGGAGTAAGTAAATAATTTTTAAAAGTAAATAATTTAAAAGAAAGTAAGTAAAATATAAGTAAATAATTTTTAAAAGTAAGTAAATAATTTTTAAAAGTAAGTAAATAATTTTTAAAATATAAGTAAGTAAATAATTTTTAAAATATAATTTTTAAAATATAAGTAAGTAAATAATTTTTAAAAGTAAGTAAATAATTTTTAAAAGTAAATAATTTAAAATAAAGTAAGTAAAATATAAGTAATTTAAAAAAACTAAATAAATTATAAATTATATTACTTAAAAGAAAGTAAGTAAGTAAAATATAAATAATTTAAATTAACAACTCAAACAAACTAAATAAATTTAAAAATATAAAAAAAAAACATTTTTTAACTTCGCCTATGCCGGTCCCAAGCCCGGAAAAAGAAGGAGGGAAAAATGTTTAAAATTTATACAAATACTTAAAAAAACTTTAAATAAACTTTATACACTTAGAATAAACTTTATAAATAATTTTATATATTTTAAAAATTTAACTTAAACAAATAAGAATATCAATTTTTTCAAATAAAAACTTTATAAACTTTTATATACTTTTAACATAAACTTTATCAAATTTAAAAAAAAAAAAAAATTAAAAACCAAGCCCGGACCCGGCCCAACCCAAGCCCGGGCCCGGCCCGGCCCGCTGGCCCGAACCGGCCCGGCCCAGCCCCTCACCCGCCGGTCCTGTGGGCCGGGCTGGGCTTCGATTTTACTCACCGGGCCGGGCCCGGCCCGGCCCGCTTTCTGATCCGGTCCGGTCTGGGCTTGGCCCGAGCCCGGTTCAGCCCGCCCAATGTGGGCTTCGGGCCGGCCCGGCCCGGCCCGTTTAACACCTTGAGGTTCGGGTACCTGCGTGAAGAGCAAGGATCAGTACATTACACTTTGTACTGGTGCGTGGCTATTTAAGTTCCAAGCTCTTATTTGGTTGAAGAGTTTATATGACTTAATGTATGAATATTTCTAACCATCCTAATGAATTTCAACAAGCATATGACAAGCAATAAAATTTACGTTGAAACTTACCCGCGGCGGACCGCGCCGCGCCTTATGAAACTTACTATGTTCTTTCCTGTCAATTGTTAACATTTTTCATACCAAGTGAAATATTACGTGTGATTGGTCATTGGCATCACAAGCCATCCTGGACGTATAGCTTTGTTAATCGGGGTCCTTTCAACGCAAGTAGCTAGCTCTGTTGCAAGTCCCCGCTTAACCTGTGCTGAAACCTTATGCACGACTATACCCTGTTTCCTCCTAAGCCAAAACAGTCCCGTGGCCCCGGGTTGCCGTTCGAGGAAACTATCACCTTGTCGACAAGTTGTCCATAACCGTGCGAATACATATTTTTCCTTTTTGTTATTAAGACATAGCCTACATTCTCTTTGAAAACTCAATCCTTTTTCTCGTGTTCGTGCCCTTGCATTTATCCTTTCATTCACAACAACATTATCGATTTACCTAGGAAGGGGGTCGAGAAGAGAAGGGTCAGCCACTCACCTTGAGTTTACTTCAGGCGAGAGAACTTGTTGGTCGCGCTAGACGTCGCCTACGCGATTACCTGAAATCGCACAAGCAACCGATTAGAACACTGAATTATTCAAGAAGTTCGATAGAAAATACGAGTTCAAAATGCAAGCCATGAAAACCATCAAAAACATTCACGAAAATGCATACAGAAAATAAAGCCAAAACCAACGCAAGCGACGTAAAAAGCAGAGCAACGAGAGGTCTCTCCCGACTCAGCCGCAGAGTCAATCCTTGAGACGCAACCCGCTGAATATGGGACTTGGTTCCAAAGAAACCATTCCATAACGGGGAATGGGTCTTAATTCAACCATTTCTGTTCGATCGATCCCGACCTATCGGTCCCGACCGAATCGATAGCGACAGTGTTTCTTTCTCGCGCACCCCGTGGACGGAGTATAGGGCACGATGTAGGGACGGTGCACTACACCATAATCAACTAAGAAAAAGTTTTGTCCTTAAAACTTAAGAATAGAACCTACCTCTACGAGAACAATGAAGGGAACTTCTCCTTCATTTCTGACTCAAGCTCCCACGTCGACTCTTCGACCGAATGGTTTCTCCAGAGGACGCGGACGAGACGAATAGCACGATTGCGGAGAAGTTTATCCTTGCACTCCAAGATTTGCACCTGCTCTTCGACATATGTCAAGTCCGCCTTCAGGTTCAGCTTACCTAAATTCACCACATGGCTTGGATCGTGTACGTACTTCCGTAATTGTGAGACGTGGAAGATGTCGTGTACGGTAAGGCGATTTGGTAAGCTACTGGGGCGACTCGCTTCAATATCTCGAATGGACCAACAAATCTTAGGCTCAATTTCCCCTTCGCACCGAACCTGGAAACTCCACGCATGGGCGCTACTTTCAGGAATACATGGTCGCCTTCCGAGAACTCGAGGGGGCGTCGGTGCGTGTCAGCTTTGTGCTATCTGCAATCTCTCTCGTATCAACTTGATCTTCTGCACAGTCTGCTCCACCAGCTCCGGACCAAGTATCTGTCGCTCCCCGACTTTATCCCAGCAAATGGACGATCTGCACTTTCGGGCGTACAAAGCTTCATACGGTGCCATTTGGATGGTGGACTGATAGCTGTTGTTGTATGCGAACTCGGCCAGCGGTAGATGAATGTTCCAACTTGACTTCAAGTCGATCGCACAGAGTCGTAACATGTCTTCAAGAATTTGGTTCACCGGCTCTGTTTAACCGTCAGTCTAAGGATGATAAGCTGAGCTAAACTTCAACTTTGTCCCCAATGCTGAATGAAGAATACTCCAGAAGTGCGCTACGAACCGTCCATCCCGATCCGAGACGATAGATACTGGGACCCCGTGTAGCTTAACTATTTCATCAAGGCATATCTGAGCAAGGCGGTCGACGCTCCAAGTAACTTTGATGGCGATAAAGTGCGCTGACTTGGTTAGTTGATCGACGATAACCCAGATGGCGTCATTTCCCTGCGGCATCCTCGGCAAGCCAACAACGAAGTCCATAGTGAGTATATGATCCCATTTCCACTCTAGAATAGCAAGGTTCTGCATCTTCCTGCCCGGTCACTGGTGCTCGGCTTTGACTTGCTAACAGGCCATACACTTTGACACAAAGAGCGCTACGTCCCTCTTCATGCCGTGCCACCAAAAGACAACGCGGAGGTCCTTATACATCTTGGTGCTACCAGGATGTAAAGAATATTTTGCATAATGTGCCTCCGACATTATCTCTTTTCTAAGTTCTGCGTCGTCCGGTACGCATAGTCGTCCCTTTACGTGCAACACTCCCGACTCGTCCTCCGCAAAGTCGGACGCTTTCTCTATCGATATCAGCTTTCGTATCTTCTCCAGGTATGGGTCGCCCTTCTGAGCAGACTTGATCCTCTCCAGTAGGCTCGGTTCCACTCGCAGTTGTGCCAGTTTCACATCTCTGAAACGAACTCGGAGTTCAATGCCCATTCCTTTCAAGTCACGCAGCAGTCGTTCGTTGATGCATAACGAAGCTAAGTACTTCTGGCTCAGCGCATCCGCTACAATATTTCCTTTGCCCGGCGTATAGTCGATTGATAAGTCGTAGCCTTTGATCAGTTCGAGCCATCGCCTCTGCCGCAAATTCAATTCTTTCTGGGTGAAGGGATACTTGAGGCTTATGTGGTCCGTATAGATTTTGTATGCCATACCGTAGAGATAGTGACGCCACAGCTTCAACGCAAACACAATCGCCACTAGTTCTAGGTCGTGCGTGGGGTAGTTTTTCTCGTGCGGCTTCAACTGCCGTGAAGATTAAATAAATATATTCATTCTATTTAAATATTATTATTTTGAGTTAGTTTATTGTGAATGAAATTTATATATATATGTAGATATATTTAAATATATTAAATATTTGGATATGTGATATTTAAAGTGTTATTTGGATTTAAATAGATTTTTGGATATATACATATATATATATATATATATATATATAGAAAAAAAAAAATATATATATATATATATAGAAAGATAAAGCAAGAGGAAGGATGGTTGGGGAATGTGGTCAGCCCCACGTTTCCTCGAGAGATGTGCTGCACCCGTACATATACATATATACATTCTATTTCAATTACAAACAGAACAATGTTACAATGTAGGACTTCGATGTAGTCCTAGGCGTACACTTTTGTTTTTATCTGGGTCCTGTGTTGATGGAGCGAGTGGTAATGCGTTGACTCCGTTGACGAACTGACGACGGTTTTCGGTTCTCTGAAGGTCTGGGTGGCTCTGGATGTCAGAGCTTGCGGAGGGGAAGAAGACGTTGAGTGTCTCTTCCGATCTCTGTGGGTGATAACTCTGATGCTTTGGTTACGTCTGTCTTTGACTGTGCGTTTCTGTATGTCTGGTGTATGGAAGAAGGAAATGATTCCTCTATTTATAAGCAGCAGGTTGGGTTGCTCATGCGCGCACATATAGGATGCGCTTTGTTCGTGGGAATGCCACATGGCTGATGCTGACGGGAGGAGGGTGCATGGATGATGCGCCATGATTTGTGGATTGAATCCTTCATGCTGCATTTGTGGCTGGCACGTGGCAGTGGAGAGGATCTTTTGGTTGCTGAGATTTTGGGTGGTTAGTACCCATTTATAGGCTGAACTGAGTCAAAGGACACGTGGCACATGTCCGTAGCTCAAAGATCTCAGATTTGGTGGAGAGCGATCTGACATGATGCGTCTGGGATTGGGTGCATAAGAAGACTTTGGCTCGTAACCTTCAGGAGTCACGAATCGGTCTGGGCGCACGGCTTTTGAGGCGCATGCGAGTCTTCGGGCGCATGACTGCGGAGGCGCATGCGAATGGTCGATCGGCTACGTGGCTTGTAACCGCCAGGGGAAAGTAATGATGATGCTGACGTCAGCGGCGCTTCATTTTCTGTAAAAGCTGTTGCTGCTCTGTCATCGAGGCATGGCTGCTGTCGTGTCAGACTTCAGCATTTAATGTTCTTGACGGGCGATGGGCCTTTGAGTGGGCGCATTGATCTGCGTTCCACTAGGCACATGGGGACGTGTGGGGCGCATCCTTATGAGGCGCTTGGTGCTGATGGGCGCATCTGTATGATGCACGGTCGTCTGACCGGTGCATCCGTTTGTATGACGCATCTTTATTGGTCCGACTGTTGAGTTCTTCGAGTGCTTTAAATAGCCGTTTTGACTTGGCTGAATTCGAAGAGGCAAATTCATCATCGTAAATGCAAGTTCATTGCATTAACTTCGAGAAGGTTGCCACTTGGCGCATGGGTTTGATTTGCCCTGGCCTATAAATAGCAACAATTTGAGAGAGTTTTGTTGTCTCTCCCTTGACTTTTCGACGAAGATGAACTTCTTTGTCCGAGTTCATTATGTTGCCAAGACGCTCTCCAGGGTGAAGATGCGTCGAGTCGTCTTCTTATGCACTCGTGAAGGTGACTGTTACATCCAAAAGTCGGGATCGCGGGCTCCCGAACCAGGCCGAAGGTGCCTGTTGCATCCAAAGATCGGTATGCTCGAGTCCCGTCTCCGTTATGTCGGAAGAGCCGCAGATCGAAATTGCGGTGCTCTCCTCTTCCTTGGGCTTTGGAGAGCTCGTCCTCCTGCTAGAGTGGGGTTGATCGCCCGCTCTTGTTATGCTCAAAGCTGCTCCTTTAGCCGCAACACTTGATCGGGTCGAAGTAGAGCGCATATGCTGAGTGATGCGCCTAACTGAGACGCTGAAGAAACACGCCTAACTGAGACGCTGAAAGAGACGCGCCTGACTGAGACGCTGAAGAGATGCGCCTAACGGAGGATGCGCCTGGCAGGGTGTCACGCCCCAGAGCCAGAATACTGGAGAGCGGGGGCAGACATAGCCAGCTACGTATAATAAAATGGGATCCATTCCACTATACGGTCACAGCTGTCTAGATATATGAGGGTTTATCTACAAGCCATCAGTCTCTTATGGTCAATAACAAGCCTAGTGTCTCAATCACAAGCAAGTAAGTAAATGTTACAAGATGTAAGATCACCAAATATACAATAGTAAGGCGTCCCAAACATTACATATTCAGCTGATCATGAAGCTAGTCGTTACAAAATGTGAGGACTAGCAAGAGTTTAGTCATACATAATCAACCCTAGGTTGCCAATCATGTTACAGCCCGTAGGCAGACAGTAAGTCAAATGTACACGAGCTAACACTTGCTCGGCGGCTAAACGCCTCAAAAGAATAATTTACAATAGAGTGGGAGAGCCAAGATAAACCCACTCGTTGCCAGGATTCTTTCTAGTGGTCACCATGTGGCTGGAAGGTCGGTAGATCCTCTGGTGCTGCTCCGGTATCTGGCCATACAAAACCAGCTGGGTCAGAACCCAGAAAGAGCAAGTGCCACAAAGGAGGCTTCACTTATGAACTAAAACCAGCAATTAGCACAAACATAATATAAAATAAAAGACAGTAATTAAGGAAAGCATGACAGGTGATATACGATGAGATAACCATGGGACTATTCAGATAACCAGGTTACAACCCGTAAACTAAACAAGGACCGGGGTTGTAACCCTTCGTCTGAACAGAACTTGGCTTTTCCCACCATTTATCAGCAAGATAAATATAAGAAATCAGGACAGATAACAATCTTGTACAGGATCAAGACAAGACTAGACTGATTGAACTTCATCCAGCATTCACGGCCAAGCAATAAGTACGGCTTGATACTTTAACTAACTAGGATTATCACAGGCCTAGTTACTAGCAAGATACAGTGAGATTATTCCACAGCCACAAGCCCTGCAGACCATCCAGGTTACCCAGGTCGAAAATTAGGGGTTGAATTCAGGTGGGTACATCGTCCAGGAAACGCATGTACCCTTAGGTGACTTAGAGGGTGCAACACATGACAGTGTGCTGGAAATGTGCCCTACTCGACGGCAGGCTACAGATCCCAAGAGCGCCCAGGTAACTGGATTGCCTGTAGCTGGGAGATCTCTTTATGACTAATGTATTAATCTAGTTATTAGCCTTAGTCCATTTCAGTAGGTACTCCTGACCGTAGTACTCAGGAGTCCCATCATAGACATGATGTAAGACAGGACTGGATTATTTGTACAAGCACAATCGCCCACGGTGTTCGGGTTAATTATATAAGTCATGTCATGTCAAGTAGCCGTCGCAACAGCTTATCAAGATATATCATGTCAGGTTATCATGTCAAGAGTGTGCCACATCGGGCCACTATCAAGTCATGTTAGGTTTACTTGTCAGGAGTGCGCCCCTACGGGTCACTATCAGGTCATGCCAAGTCACTAGTCAGGAGTGTACCCCTACGGGTCACTATCAGGTCATGCCAGGTCACTAGTCAGGAGTGCACCCCTACGGGTCACTATCGTATTCAGGATACATGTGTAGGACAGTATAGTGCAAGAGACCCAAGTACACTGGGAGTCACAAGGGATGAGTTAACAACAATCATAATAGAAATAAAATAACAAGACAGGACATGGGAGGGAGCCATGCGGCTCAATGGGAGATGAGTCCATGCGGTCAACTCAAGAGGGTTCATGCGACCCAAGAGTTCGGGTTCAACATGAAGCAGGCACGCGGCTCAGGACTTAGAAGGAAGCTCAAGTGCATGCGGCTGGGTTGCTGGAATCCATGCGGCCAGGAAGGGCTCAGTCTCATGCGACGGGCGAAGAAGCTGTGCATATGCGGCAGGCGGGGACATAGGTCCATGCGGCTGCGGGGAGCAATGCATATGCGACTCAGAAGTCATGAAGCCCTATGCGGCTAGGAGTGATCTCATGCGGCTGGGAAGAGAACAGTCCATGCGACTCAATGGGGTCAGGCGCATGCGACTAGAAGGGAAAGACTCTCATGCGGCTGGAACGGACTCGGGTTCATGCGGCCCGCAGAGCAAAGGGCTATGCGGCTGAACCGAGTCGAGTCCCATGCGGCCAGGGGATAAAAGAATTTTATGCGGCTGGGAATGGACTCTCATGCGGCTGGACTGGAAAGCTTAGTCATGCGGTTAAGTATGAAGGACTACATGCGGCTGGAAGGAATACTTGTCGCATGAACTTGTCATGCGGTCAAGTCCAGCACAGTTCATCTTCTCCAAAATTCTGAGAAGAAGAACACCATAAGAGCCAAGTTCTCGAGCTCCATAACTCCATCATCCGGAGCCCAAATCCGAACTTCCATAGGTCAAAATGGGGTAGAACAAAATTCTCTATAACATAGAACCATCAAAACTTAGAAATAACAAGATTAAGTAGATCAAAACTCCAGAATTCCGAAAATAAAGTAAACTTAGATCTACAAGAATCTAGCCATGGAAAGTGGAAATGCCAAGTACTAAAGTAAGTTAAAATGCTGCAAGAAAAAGAATGAAGCAATAAAATTGGAGTTCCTTCATGAAGCAAGTTGCACTTGCCTAGACCTCTCTTTCCCTCTCTCTGGTAGGTGAAGAAGTAATGGAGGAAAAAAGAAGAGTAATGAGGAGAGAGAATGAAGTGGGGTAAATAAATAGGGATGGTGGTGGTAGGTAGGGGGTTCTTCCTTGGTTCATAATGAACCAAAGCAAACCGAGCCAAGCCGAACCAACCCAAGAATAAACTAAGCCAAAAAGAAAAGCTAAGCAAGGAATTATGTAATATAAGATGAAATACGTACACGTATTCCAAAATATATAATACGAGATCTGGGCATTACAACTCTACCCACCTTAAAAGAATTTCGTCCTTGAAATTTAATCAAGTGGCTAGAGATTGCAATGACAAGCTATACTAATCTCAGACAAGCTATAATAAGCAATCAATCATGCAATCATGTATGTAAGCAAGAAAATCGAACGCACGAGAAAGAGGGAAGACATCCTGCTAGGAACCTCTCTGCCGGTTCTGAATCTGAGCTGGGGCCAGGGCATACTGTTGGGGTCCCTGCTGCTGGAAGACTTGGGTCTGAGGCGGCAATGGCCTCGGAGGCTGGAACTGCTGCTGCACTGGTGCTGGTGCTGGTCCCCTTACCGAGGGACTGGTCTGGGCCGATGAGGAGGAACCGGCTCTATTCGGACAGGACCCTATCTTGTGGTCTGGTGCTCCACAAGCCAAGCACAGTCCCTGTGCTCTACGACACTCCGAAATAACATATCCTGGCTTTCTACAATGAGTGCAGCCCATTGTGGAAGACTGATTCGGCTTCTATTGAGGGGACGTCGGGGCTGGATGCTGAACCGACGTTACTGAGGCCGCCTGCCTCGGAGTTCCAATTGTCAAAGCCCTAGCTGCCGGGGCTGGTGCTGAAGACTGGGTCATCTGGCCGTGAGATCACTTTCGACCTCCGATCCTGTCCATAATCCTCTGGGAGGTATACTCGTGCCTCCTAGCTGCCCTCAGTGCCGCATCAAAAGTCTGATGCTCAAACTGCTCCACTGCCAACAAAATCTCGAGGTAGAGCCCCTGCTGGAACCGCTGGGCTCTGTCAAACTCAGTCGCCACCAAGGTGGGAGCAAACCGACTAAGCCTGGAAAACTCGGCCGCATACCCATCGACCGTCCTGTCCATCTGCTTCAAATTGGTGAACTTGGTCTGTAGGTCGTACCGAGCTACAGCATCAAAATACTTGGTCTGGAATCTCCCTCTGAACACCGCCCAAGCAATGGGTGCTGCTAATCCAACGGCCTGAGTCGCCCACCAGCTGCGGGCAAGATCTAGCAACTGCAGGCGCACCACGGCTACCTTCTCGTCTTCTGGGGTCCTGGCTGCTTCTAGAATCACCTCTGTGTCCTGAAGCCAAGCATCAGCAGCGATAGCATCTTCGCTGCCATCGAAGAATGGAGGGTTCAGGCGCTTAAAACTGTTCGTTGTACTGTTCCCATGACGACCGCCCTGGTCAAAGCATCTTCTACTGCCTGGTGCAAGGCATCTCCTCGTCGATCCTGGGAAGCTAACAAGGTCCTGATGAGACCCACCAAAGTGCCATCATCGGGCTCTGCAGGCTGGACGGGCTGAACTGGTGGCTCGGGATCCCTGGTAGACATGACTCGGGAGGCTGCTCCTGAGTGCTGGGCCTGATATTCTGGTTGCTGCTGGTCCACGGGAGGTGCTCCGCCTTGCTGATCGGCATGGCCAGGTATAATGCTGCTGAAGAAGACGACATAGGAAACAATAAGGAAGGACCAAGACAGATCAACGATACAAGCATATGATCAGGACAAGAATCCAGGGATTCAGAAGATACGAGCAGAGATCAAGGGCGAATACTGATTGAGACATCTATTCGGTAAACTCTCACATATCTTGATTTACAAGACCTGCATGGGCCACCACTTAAACCATGTCAAGTACTAAAGTAAGTTAAAATGCTGCAAGAAAAAGAATGAAGTAATAAAATTGGAGTTCCTCCATGAAGCAAGTTGTACTTGCCTAGACCTTTCTCTTCCTCTCTCTGGTAGGTGAAGAAGTAATGGAGGAAAGAAGAAGAGTAATGAAGAGAGAGGAGGAAGTGGGGTTAATAAATGGGGATGGTGGTGGTAGGTAGGGGGTTCTTCCTTGGTTCATAATGAACCAAAGCAAACCGAGCCAAGCCGAACCAACCCAAGAATAAACTAAGCCAAGAAGAAAAGCTAAGCAAGGAATCATGCAATACAAGATAAAATACGTACACATATTCTAAAATACGTAATACGAGATCTGGGCATTGCACAGGGGGCGTATGGCAGTTTTACTGCGTCTGGCTGTAGTCTTAGGATCTTTCTTTTTGTAGAAGTTCTCCTTTGTAAAGTCTTTCTTTAGACATGTAATAGACTTTTATATGAAATAAAAAATCTTCTTTTGATGTCTATACTTTTTGCTGTCCTTTGTTGTGCCAAGTACTTCGTTTGAGCTCCCTAGCGCATGTAGTATTAAGCGCATAGGAATTCTGGCCTGTAGATGCGCCTGAAATTCCATGCTTCTATAATCATGTAATGGAAAGAGATGAAATAACATAATCATGACATATCTTGATTTATCCAGTTTAGATACATTTTATCATGGCAATATATGTTTGTTTTAAAGTTTTAAAACTGTAGCACGTACGTGATCGGTCAATAGGTAGTAGGATGTACTGTGGTATATATCAAAGTTCTGAAGTGCACATACGTACACTTAACGGCATCGGTGTATATACATACACAAATACGGGATCAGACATACGACAAAGTTGCATATAGAATGTAACAGTACACGGTAAATACATACGGAGAAGGGGGCATGATCACGTACTCTACTAACAGTTTTTCCATAACCCATTTTATAACATGTGAGTGATACTAAGAGTAGTATAAAGCATGACATGTACTGAGAACCAGTAAGAAGCATGTGAAGATATGACTTGCAGTTATCCAGAAAGCAGTATTTTAACATGGTTTAATCACAGTTTATTGTTATAAGCAGTAAATAAGCTTGTAGGGGTACTTGTCTCGAACAAAGCAAGGATAAGAATATGTAGCTATAGATGTCCGGTGTCGTGTCAAAATGATATACAATCTCAGTCTAAGTTATGATTAAGATTACATTAGTGTTGTGACACGGCTCCTAATAGGATACTAGCTAAGTGATGCTCTAGCAGTCCAATGTGGCGTGTTACAACATATATACCAACACGTAGTATCTCTACACTAAGGTAGGGTAAGGTCTCGATACTAAAATATCCCAAAAACCCACAAAAACACACAAGTCAATATTATTTAATTAATTATTCAGACTGTATATTGTGTTCCAATAATTATTAAGATAGTTATACAGTCTTATTTTATGTGAAATAATATACCAAATCGATCCTTGTTAATTATAGTACTTTAATATAAATTTTATGGAATTTATAATCCAGTGTAAGTGTTTATTAAAAATCAGTTACAAGTTTACATTGTAAATGAGTTCTGGTTTCCTATTTTTATACAGTGGCAAATCGGTAAATTAAATCCTGAAAAAAATATATTAAATTAAATTAAATAACATAGTATTTTATAATAATTCTTTTGGAATTTACTCAACATTAAAAAGTTGTCTGAAAATTCAAAAAAATTAAAGGATAGAATCTGAAATTAATTAGTTTATTATTTAAGTATTTTGTCCGCGTATATGAAGTTGAACCGGAGTCCAAATACGGGATCCGAGGCCATGAACCAAGTCCAACGTGACTCGACTAGACCCTGAATATGTGTAGGCTCACCTAAGTCCAATCAACCCATGCTAAGCTTGGACTTAGAGTGGTCGTTTGCACAAAATACGTGAAATCGTAAATAAATACGGAACTTAAATACATGTAAGTAAATAAATTTAATTTGCAGAAATTGAGAGCATACATATTACAGTATAGGCACTGTATTTATTTACATATTACAGTATAGGCACTGTATTTACAATGACATAATTTAAATGACATATATAATTAATTGACAAAATTTAAAATACATATTACAGTATAGGCACTGTATTTATAAAATACATATTATAGTATAGACAATGTATTTATTTACATATTACAGTATAGACACTGTATTTATATTGACATAGTTTAAATGACAGAATTAAATGACAGAATTTAAAATACATATTACAGTATAGGCACTGTATTTATAAAATACATATTACAGTATAGGCACTGTATTTATTTACATATTACAGTATAGGCACTGTATTTATATTGACATAATTTAAATGACAGAATTAAATGACATAATTTAAAATACATATATAATTAATATGAGGTGTTCATCAAAAACAAAAAGAAAATCAATATTATATTGATACTATTTTATCATAATTATTTAAAGAGATTTATGATAATATATATATATATATATATATATATATATATATATATATATATATTGTCGCCCCCATTTCCTGTATTTCGTATTATACTCGTAATTTGATTTTGGCACGTATTTTATTTTCTCGACTTGTGGATTCGGGTTCTCGTAAATGGGTTTTGGACCATGGCTTGGTTTTATTTTGTGGAGTTGGTTTGATTTGGTTTGGTTCATCATGAGTGGAACACTTTAACCTACACTCTACCCTCAACACAACACAACCACCCTCATTATATCTCCACCAAACTTTCTCTCTCCTCTTTACTCTCCATTAATTTTCTTCTTCTTCCTTCTTCCACAACTCCCCAACCCATTAGGCAAGTGCACCTTGCCATCAAATAAGCACCACTTTTTATTTGTCCATTAGCTAGATTAGGCCATGGAGAACAACTTTAGAACTTGACATTTTGTGATTTGGAGTTTCCTTTGTTCTAGATCTAGGTTTTTACTATTTTCGGATTTACATGGTTTTGATCTATTTAACTTTGATTTTTGTATGTTTTGATGCTTCCATGTGGAAGAGAATTCGATTTTACTCAAGTTAGAACTTTAAAAATCTAGATTTGGTTTTAATTTGGCTAAGTTATGAAGAATTGAAGTTCTTGGTGTTTTTGGACTTGCTCTCGGCCAGGAAGAACAGCCCTCTGCCTTGCGCTTTTTAGCGCATGGCCGATTGCGCACCCCCGGCCTGTGCTCCTTAGCGCATGGCCGATTGCGCAATCACTTGGCCAGTGCTTTGTGCTGCGCTGGATTGCGCTGGCGCAAGCTAGCCATGCGCAAGCCAGCCATGCGCAAAGTAACCCCTGCGCAATCGACCATTGCGCAATCAACCCCTGCGCAGTCCTCCTGTGCGCAATCCATCTGCTGTGCCATCCACTCCTGCGTAGTTGGTACCCTGCGCAGCTCATCCTGCGCAGTTGGCCTCCTGGCGCACTTGACTCCTGCGCAATCCAACCCCCTGACCCCTTGCGCAAACCATTGGCTCTTGGAGATTTGGTTTTATTTTCTTTAAGCCTGGCTCTTCTATAGCCCTATATATATTGATATTGTATTAGATATTTTACGCCCATTTTTATCCTTACGCCTTTTGTCATGAACTTGATTTTACTTAATATGTTTGGAATGTCTATTGTACATGGCATGGTATGACAAGGACCTAGCATAACTCGACAGTGACCCGTAGTGGTGCACTCCTGACATGACCAACCTGACATGACAGTGACCCGTAGTGGTGCACTCCTAACAAGCACTCTGACATGATTTATCTTGATAACTTGATAGTGGCCCGTGGCGGCGCACTCCTGACTTGACTTGACTTGTAACTTGTAACTTGACTCGTATAATCAACTTGACAACCGTGGGTGTTTCTACTTGCTTGCTTGTACAATCCACTTGTCTTGTATTGCATCATGTCTAGGACGTGACTTCCTGGGTACCACGGCCAGGGACTCGCGCTAAATTGGATTACGCTAATGATTAGATCAAACTAGAACATGGAGAATTCCCAGTCACAGGCAATCTCGTTATCTGGGCGCTTTAATGGACTTGTAGCTTGCCGACGAGTAGAGCACATTTCCAGCACACTGTCATGTGTTGCACCCTCTAAGTCACTTAAGGGTACATTTGTCTCCCGGGCAGTGTACCCACCTATAACTCTCAACCCGCGGAAGGATAACTGGATAGTCTGCTGGGCTTGGGACTGGAAATTCTCACTTGCATCTTGTTAGTAATTAAGGCTTGTGATAACCCTAGTTAGTTAAAGTAGTAAGCCGTAGTACTTGCTTGGCCGATTGCGAATGGATGGTGTCCAGCCTTGTCTAAGTCTTGTCTAGCTCCAGTACCTGCTATCTCCTGAGCATGTTTGTTTTACTTATCTTAACGATAAGTGAGTAGAGACAGTGAGCTATTCAGGCGAAGGGTTACAACCCCGGTCCTTGTCTGGTTAAGGATTGTAACCTGGCTCCCGGAATGTTTCCGCGTTCCTAGTCGTTTATCGCCCTGTGTACCTTCTTTTATTCTTTATGTTCTGATATGCTGGCTTTTGTTCTTATTTGTGGCCTCCTTTGTGGCACTTGCTCTTTCTGGGGTTTGACCCAGCTGGTTTTGTGTGGCCAGATTTCGGAGCAGCTCCCGAGGATCTACCGAGCTTCCAGCCCAATGGTGACAACTAGACGAAACCCGAGCCAAGAGTGGGTTTTCCTTTTTATTTCACCCACTTATATGTAAATTTATTCTTTTGAGGCGTTTAGCCGACGAGCACCTGTTAGCTCGATGCACATTTACTTACTGTCTGCCTACGGGCTGTAAACATGATTAACAAATCCTAGGGTTGATCATGTATGACTGAACTCTTGCTAGTCCTATCATTTTGTACGACTAGCTTCATGATCATCCAATATGTAATATTTGGGACGCCTTATATATATATATTTGATGCTCTAATATCTTGTAACTCTGTTAATTGCTTGAGATTGAGACAATAGGCTTGACCTTAAGAGACTGCTGGCTTGTAGTAAACCCTCATATCTAGACAGCCGTGACCGTATAGTTGAGATGTATTCTATTTCAATATACGTAGCTGGCTATGTCTGCCCCCGCTCTCCAGTATTCTGGTTCTGGGGCGTAACATATATATATATATATATATATATATATATATATATATATATATATATATTTCTGTAAAATACTAATAATCTGTGGAAATTTGTATTTTATATATTTTGTTTAACTTACTAAATACTTATATATATATATATATATATATATATATATATATATATATATATATATATATATAGTATTTCTGTAAAATACTAATAATCTGTGGAAATTTGTATTTTTATATATTTTGTTTAACTTACTAAATACTTATATATATATATATATATATATATATATATATATATATATATATATATATATATATATATATATATATATATATATATATATATATATATATATTTTTGATATATATATATATATATATATATTTTTGATATATATATATATATATATATATATATATATATATATATATATATATATATATATATATATATATATATATATATATAAGTATTTAGTAAGTTAAACAAAATATATAAAAATACAAATTTCCACAGATTATTAGTATTTTACAGATATATATATATATATATATATATATATATATATATATATATATATATATATATATAGGGAGCAGATCAAAAGCCCCCCTTAGAAAACCCCCTAAAAAACTCCCTCACTCTAATTCGTAATATTAATGTTAATATTAATGGTAATGTTAATATTAATATTAATGTTAATATTAATTTTTTTATTTTTTTTATTAATTTTAATGTTAATGTTAATGTTAATGTTAATATTAATTTTAATGTTAATTTTAGTATTTAATGTTAATATTAACATTAATATTAACATTAATATTAACAATAAATTACGGATTAGAGTTAGGGGGGGTTTTTAGGGGGTTTTCTAAGGGGGGGCTTTTGATCCGCTTCCATATATATAAAAATACAAAATATATAAAAATACAAATTTCCACAGATTATTAGTATTTTACAGAAATACTATAATCATGTAGCTGGTGAATGGGGAGGGGGTCTGATCTATTTATGGGAAATTAATACAAAATAAAAAAGGAAAAATTATTGCTTAAGGTGGTGCTCAAACTGCAACCTGTGATGGGAGGAAAGCTTAGGTTCATGCGCTAACTAGCAGCCCTCAGTAGCCTTTTGTTAGGAAGCCAAGGCTCCAGAAAATTAATTGGAAGGGAGGCTAGAGATTTGTGAAGGAGCCCAATGAACAACCATGGGGTCCTATTTATAGAAAAATCTTGTAACCTTCCCTTCATTAATTTTATTACGAAAATACCCATCATAAAATCCTAAAATTTCTAGTGTGTCATTTTCACCAAGTTGCCCTAATATGTAATTTACCAAAATGTCCCTACAAGTTCAAAAATCGTAAAAATTCATACGGACTCCAAATAACTCCAAATAAATCGCAGAAAAAATTCTAAAATTTATAGAAAAATATGTGGAACATTTTAAAACAAATTTTGGTAATTTTTGGAATTGTTTTTTCATTTATTAAATTTTTGAAAATAGGGGTTATACCCATCATCAGTCTGCACGCAGGTGCAAGACAAATCGAGAAGGATAGTCCGAAGCGATATCCCGAACCTCATCTTCAGGAGTCAAAAATCGGAAAGGATGCCAAGAGATGGACATCCGTTGCAAAGAGTTGGTTTTGAATATAAGGGGATGTAATGTTGGAACGGGATCATTGTACGTCTATAAAGTTCCTGAGAGATTGTAAGCCAAGTATGATATTGTATCAGAGAGAAAAGAGAGCTTGTAATCTGTTCAAATATATCAATAAAGAGATATATTGTTTCATGTTACCATTGTGTTCAATTCATATTCTGCAATGTGTTCGCTGCTACTTCAAATATTTGCAATATGTTCCGCTGCATATATATTGTCTATCTTGTCTAAACTGTCATTGTACATGTCTTGGCCTTGTGCAAGCGCAACTTAGGCTTGTACGGCATCACACCCAAGTGAGGACGAACGGACTCACAGAGTCCGAACGAGGATGGAAGGACTCTGCGGGATCGGGGCGTGATAGCAAACGCTTCCGCACAAGCCCAACAGAAAGGAATTGAGCAAGAAATGAAAGTGATTCTCAATAGAGAAATTAGGAGAAATAGTGATTCCATCCATCCAAGCAATGAATCATTTTTCCATATTGAAGTATTTACTTTCATTTCCAATTTTTTTGGCATTTCCAAACATCGAAAAAAAATCAATGAGAATTGTAATTTTCCAAAGGAAACAAAATGCGAAGGAATTGATTTCCTTTCCCTTCCATTCCGCGAACCAAACGAGGACCAGGACGTGATTTCAAAATAAGGCCCACATACATAATATAAAAATATTAAACAAAGCTTTTTTTAAAAAATAGCTACATCCAAGGATTAAACTTAGGACCTTTAGTTTAATACTCTACAATACTAACCACTACACCACAATAACTTTGTGTTAAAATGACTCATGGTATATACTAGTTCTATTTTGAGATACAAAACTATTAACATATTTATTTTTAAACTATTTTTTTGGGGCCCCTCATGATCCATGGGCCCTGGACGCACTATACCAAAATAGCTAATTAGGAACACTAAGCATTTTTTAATCTGGAACGCCCATTTACCGTACCTAGCTTTTGGAACAAAAAAAAACTGTGCCAAAATTAAAAAAACATTCCAAATATTTAATCTTTTATTTTCAATAAAAAATATTTATTCTGGAACATACACAAACCGTTCCAAATGAAAGTTTAATGAAGAATTGAAATCACATGATTCTGATCACGTGTACCCAACAAACCGTGCCTAGGTTTTGAATGAATACATTCTTCTTTTTGCAACCTGGAGCCACAATAATTCCCAAACCAAGCGCGGGAACTGAAAACCCTCTTCCTCACCGCGCGGGAACTAAAACCCCTCTTCTCACCACGAGGGATCATGACTAATCTCATCTGAGTTCACGACGTCGGGATTACGGCGACGGGATCACTACCTCTCCATCGTCGTCGTTGTGGTCAACATCTGGATCACAATGGGTCTCGTCTCTCCGTCCTCATCTTGCCATCCTCGTCTCGCCATTCTCGCACTCTCCGATGATATAAGGACGACAAACCCTAAGGTATTTGTATGCCCTTACTATTTGAAACCCTAAAAAGAATTGAAGGGTTAATTTATATGTATGATTGAAATATATGATATGTAAAATGTCGTCCTTGCTAGCACATTTGGTCTGATCCATTGTCGAATCCAGCAATTGCAGCAGCAGAATTATTTATCAAAAATATACATAGTTAGGAAGGAGGTTTTGAGAAAAAACTAGGGTTTCTTTCAACACTTATTTTATTCCTCAAACTCAATCTTGAGTAATTACAGTTTTCACATGTGACCAAATACATGATGAAGCTAAATTGCATCTCAGTATAGTCCCAATCATATCTAAACTGAAATATAAATAAAGAAAAAAAGTAACACAAATTTATTGGAATCCACCAAAATCCTACTCACCTATTCTCGGTTTGATGGTTGTGCATCACAAAAGTTTGTCACTAGACATAGTTTCCAGGATCTATTGTGTTTTATTTGGCACCCAAGATAGACTCACCTACCACTTTTGGCTTCTTTTGTTTTCTTGGAATTATATTGGAAGGTGTTTATATGGATCACTAGTCACCATCTTTCCTATTGGCTGTATTTGAAGAGAAGTCTGTGTGTCATGAGCAATAACTGATGGCAGCTATTATATCTACTAGAGCTTCACTCTCAAGAAGTACTGACAGAATTAGAATGCATTTTTTTGTCTCAGAACTATTAGAAGCTAAGTTTACTATAGTCTATGTTTTTACACCGAAATACATGGCAAGTGGATAACAAGCCAAGGGAAATTATATGGCCAAGTACACCACACAAGTGGAGAGCGGAAGAGCTGCGAAGGATAGGGAAACTTCAGTTGGTCATGTGTATCAAAACGCATTGGTAAAGGATGACTTTCCACCAACAGATCCCGGCATAAGCACTTCATGGGAAGTGTTCAGGTTACTTAAGAATCTTTCTGATACTCTTTTGTTTGTTCTATATTTTCGGAAAACCCATGATGGAATGTATGCTTGTATTTGTGAAGTTTTGAATATGTTTCTGACACCAAGTTTGCATGTATATTATCATTCACTATGATCATCAGAAAATTCTCAATTGAAAGTATGATGCTTCATAAGTTTCGCCATGTACATTAAAAAAGTTGGACATATTCAGTTACTTTGATAAGTTCTTCAATGCTAGCATATTTTGTTGTACCAAAATTCTGGGGACTTGTTACTTTTGTTTCAATTGGTAAGTTTAAGTCATAACTACATTAAGTTGGTTGCCGCAGAGAAGTATGCAATAAATAAAATGCTCGGATGGCATGAATTTACAAATGGAAAGGTACAAAGTTACTTCATAACCTTCTTGTTCACTACAATAAAAATGACTTTTTACGGCATTAGAATTAAGGCATGTATAGAAATGAACGTCGTAAATAATGATTTAACGGCGCACATTTTAGAGTACGCCATAAATAAGTCAGATGGCCATTTTTGTGTGCTATTTTTACCTTAATACGACGTACATACGCACGTCGTAATATTAAAGACGTTCGTTATACGAGCCGTAAGAGTCTATCATCAAAGACGACACAAGTTACATGTCGTGAATGATGCAAAAATATAGTGGGAACTACTTATGTTTGTCGCCCAAACGTTGTCCCCAAAATTAAAAACACCTATACCTTTTTTATTCCAATTTTTTTTTCCATCCCAAAAATGTCCGACGGATCCCCCATGTCTCAACTATATATCTCCTACGGCGGAAACCCTTTGTCCTCCACATCCTCCTCCTGCATTCGCCCCTACAACTTGGACAAGTACATGTGGCACGACGGGTGCATGTACGAGGGCGACTGGCGCCACGACAAGTCCTCAGGGAAGGGCAAGTTCTCGTGACTGTCGGGGGCCACGTTCGAGGGGGAGTTCTGCGACGGGCGACAAAGGGGTCCAATGGAGTCAGTTATTGAGGAGCCTGGTCCCCTGACCATAAGAACGAGAACGAGTTCAAGTCGTATGCCAACGGGGACTTCTACGAGGGACGTGGTAGTTTAGATTGCAGTAAGTATGGTACATTTATCGACAGCATCTTTGATTTTACTAAAAGGAAAGGAGAGTAAGTTAGAGTTTTTCTTTGTTATTTACTTGCAATATATCTTCTTAGGCTGTTTTGTGTTTGATGAAATGATGATGTGAAATTTTGTTTAGGTTCTCGTCGTGTAATGTGCGTGTGGATTAGGTGGATATGGTATCAAAGGGTAGTTTGCGAAGTTTGATGAACTCGACCCAGGATGCCACTTCATTCCTTGGTTCCTTGGCGAGAGAATTGCTAGCCATCTCACTCTCTGGCTACAACAGCTTGATGTCAAATTGTCAAGTGCGAAACAGAGACAGAGGTAATTATTATCATCGAAAACTTCCATAGATCAAACTTAAGAATTAATTTTCAATATCATGAATAATTGGGTTAAGGCCTTGTTGTTGATGTTATATTGTTATTATGTATGCGTGTACACGGTTATGACACGTGATGTGGACATGGACAGACATGACCCTTATTTTGGCATACCCTAGTGTGTATTTTGATATTTCAGCCATGTCTGATGTGTCCAACACAACATAGCATAGATACAACACTAATTTTTGAGTGCCGGTTCTTTCTAGGTTGTATTTTGACTTCTATGATGCATGAATAATCTTACGTAATTGCTCTGAGACAATAATCTTAGTAGTCATTTTATTTTGCTCTTTGTGTTGATGAATTATTACTAATGCTTAGAGGCAAATTATTTGTTGTTGGTTGATCTGGCATGCATGTATTTTATTAACATGGTTTTACATAAGCTACAATTTCTTTCGTACAACTATAGATTTTGTTGATGTTTCATGGCATCGAAAATCTATCTTGTGGTTTGGAATATATTACATATCCAGCATCAAATTCAATAAAAAAATTAAAACTGAAATAACAATAGACACTAATCGGAGAGTCATTTAAAACTGAAATAACAATATGCTTGAACCAACTTGGTCTTAAGATGATGCCTTTGGTTGAGTCTTGATCTGCAAAAGGCTTTGTACTCTTTTACTTCTTGATAATCAATCACAACCTATTGTCCCCCTTCCTTGAGCTAATCATATTTGGATATTTGAATGGCTTGACCATGGAGCTAATCATATTTGGATATTTGAATCGCTCACAAAAATATTTCCCCCTTACTCATCTCTCCCCTTCTCCTCCTCACTTTCTTCTCCCTTTCTCCTCCTCACTTTCTCTCCCAACGGTTATGAGGTGCATTCGGTCACAAGCTAGTTCATTGGTGCACTGTAGCATGATAGTGGCCAATGCCAAGAACTTGTTGGATAAAGCCCTACGAATGTTTGCTAACTTTGGAATCATTACATTAGTGTTTTGTAGTGAACTCTTATTCGACTAAATTTTTTGAGAAGGACTTCAAGTATGATCCTTGTAATTTTTCTAGGTTGGACTGGACTTGTCATTCTCCTTCAGTCAGTCCAGGTTGTGGAGGAGCATCTAGATATCTACACTATTCTATTAATATTTCATCTAGTAAATTTGGAGATGGCTAGGTTATAAACTCTTACCCTTGGTGCTTTGAGCCTACAGTTACTTTACTGAGTTTACGCCTGAGCAAACATGTACCAATTTTTTCGATCATCAACCTGGTACAACAATGTTGCTGAGATTTGTTCTCCTTAAAAAACACACCAACAGATTTTTTTAAGTTTTCCCAACTCCCAATTATCTTGACACTCACAAGATTAGAATCTTCGTAAAATTAGACTATCTTAGTGAACCCCAGATATGGTAGCCCTCCTGTCATCTCATTCGCCTCCACTACCGCTAACACGTCAAGATGCAGGTAAATACTTTATGATGTGCACAAATATTTGTTTATGTATTTCTATTTATATTGGATTTTTAAAAGAGTAAGTCATGAGGCACCAAGAACTTCCTGTTTGTTAAGGTATTGCTTATTTTATCATTGTCTTCTTTATTAGTTAAATTTTTCTTGAACCTTCCAATGGTCATATTTAAACTAGAATTATGCTTGAACCTTGCATTAGTGATCAAGTCAGCTCTTGCATTTACTTGTGTTCAGTAGTCAGACAATCCAGCTTTGAAATTTGTCCATGTATCCAAACTAAGTTTGTCGTCTTTCTTAACAATTGTACATACATGATGTTAAAGGTTGAAGGGTTATCATCAAGTTGACACTTGATTGCTTTACTGAACCGATGCAGATACTAACATGTTTCTAGATGAATAGTGAAGAAGAATTTATAAACCTGGTGAATGATTAGTTCTCCTATTATTGAGCTATTAAAATATTCCATGTCATTATTTTTATACATTGAAACATGCTACTATCGTGCCAACAACCAGATCCGGACTCAATGTTTCTAAAAATTACTCTAAAACATATGTACTTACTGAAGTTTACCCACAAATCAAAATGAAGGAAAACTATTATTGATTTAATACAAGAACAAAAACATGATATGTGAAAGGGAACAGGGAGGTCTTCAAGAGCAAAGTTCTGATATATGATATTGTTGGAGACAATTATAGTGCTACAGGATGAAATATCGACATGGAGTTTTCGGTAAGACAGTGCACCACCTTTGTTCAAAGTTATTATCTCAATATCTATAACTTTAGTCTTATTTTTAATTTGTGCAGCCAATGTAGGTATCAAGGGAAGCCTCACTGGGATGGGTGGCCGGCCCTGCAATTTGCCAACCATGTTTGAACTTTGAAATAGACTTTGTTTAGGACTGAAGTCCTGCTTAAACTTAAAAAATCAGAAGTTGCCTAGTGACATTATCAAACTTAATACTCTTTTAATCAAATCTTTGTACTAATTTTTGAGTTTACTACTCTTCTTAATGTAACTGTATACCTGCAACAGAAAAGTCCATGCAGTTGTTTGATGACATATGCAATGCTTATTCGTGTTCAAGCTTAGAGATACTAGTATGTTTGTTCCTATACAAGGTTAACTGTTTCTTAGGCGTATTTTTTTCCCTTAAGGTTATTGTCCTTGCTATATAGGCTCTTTTTGTTGCTCTTTATCAACTGAATGGAAACCATCTTTGATATGGGAAAGAACTGTAATCCTTCTTTGCTTGATATATAGAAGCATTAATTTGAAGCTGAGACAATACTGGCTTATATTTTTTTTGTTTATCTCAGACAAGACTGCCCAAATATTATCTTTTATGATAGAGTCCCTTATCAGCATGTTTGTATTAGCTGAAGGTGCTTTTATTTTGTAGCTTCAAGATCTAGGAAGCACCCTTATTGAATTATGGAACCTTATGGATACATTGATGGATGAGCAAAGTAGATTTGTTCATGTAACCAGCTTGGTCTCAGTACGTGTTGATGAGGTATAATGTCAAGGACGCCTTTCACAAGATGTCATTGAGCAGGTTCTCATCTTTTCTCCTCTTAGATTATAATGATAAAAAATATAATATTAATATCATTATTTCTAGCAATAATACTATATAATAATGTTATTCTTTACCTCTTTTCTCTTGGCTAAGTTTGAAGTTGGGAGATTAATATCCCGAAAGCCTGCAAGATGAGAGAGAAAAAAAGACCAATAGCAAACGTGTAAAAGCATAGTAAGGTTGTAAAAGCATATAAATGAAAAGAAAAAAATTATTGCAGGTAAACCAATTAGTAAGGGTGATGCGAACCTTGGTTCAGTAGTGAAGGGACAAATAACAAGGTTGCCTATCATAATGTACCATTAGCATGTAGATTGTGAAAAAAAATTGTATGTTAATCCTTGTGAAGCCTTCCATAGTTATTAGCGTGCTGTAGATTGTGAAGGTGAAGCTTTTACTGGAACTTCTATAATTTATGGAGATCATGCTGTACTTGTATGCTAATATATAGTTTTCCATATTACCTGCAGTAGATGAGTTTTTGTCAGCATGTATATTGGGTGAAGAAGCTGCAGATAATGTAGAATTTGAAAAATTGATGCCAAGATTTCCACAATAAGCCCCAGTAGAGCCTACAAATCCAAATTCTCTTATTAGTACTTTAAAAAGTGCACAATTGTAGTAATATTTTTTCATACTTCATAGTCTATAATTATAGAAGAAAAAGACACACAATTGCTCAACTGGTAATCCGTCCGTCCATATTTAGTATTGTAGACCCTTATCACAGGTATCTTTCCTTTTCCTTTTACTAGAACTAATAAATGCAATGCTTCATTCTAAAATAAATCGATTAAGGTCCATCAATCTCTCTTTCAAGCTACCAAAAAAGAAGCTATACCGCTCCTCCATGGGTTCGAATGCATAGGCATTTTGGGGCTTCTTCAAGTGTTGTCTTTTCTTTTTCTTTTCCCTATATTAATGTAATTGTTTAAGGCTTGTTCATTTTTTAGTTCTATGTTGACTATTTTGAAGCTGTATTGACTGGGCAGTGGCCATTATACGCCAGGCTAGGCTCCTAGTATTCCTTATTTTTGTCCCTGACTGCTTGTGCTAAATTGTACATACTCTACTTATGCTAATCAGTATCCCATTGACAGCTATTCCATAAACTGGATGCTTGTCTATTATAGATTGATATGAACTAATCCAGAAAATAGTCCAACTCAAGTATTTACATGTTCAGACGTCCTCCACTCGGTATACTATCAATATTTACATATTAATTATACTTTCCAACTTTCCAACTTTACATATTAATTATACTTTCGCCTTGTTGCTTGCAGTTGCATCTTCCTGGTATACATATATAAATACATATGGGATACAAGAACATAGGAAATACTTTAAAAACATCAAGGACCAAGTAGTTTGTGCAAGTTATCTTACCTATTCATCAGGTGCTTACATGATGAAAAATAAGGATACGGTGAAATTGTGTCCGAGAGCAGCAGTAAGAAACTAAAAAGTACCAGGTTGGAGAACACTACTTATGAACCCAAAACATCAGATTCGTACATTTCAACATTTCTGAAAAATATGCACCATATTCTTTGTGGATTCAGCCAATATTTCAACATTTATGAAAAAATGCACCATGTTCTTCTATTTAGCCAAAATGTTGGGTATACAGGATCATGTTTTGTTCTTAAGAACATATCATGCCACAACTTTTCACATTAGTTTCGGGTAGGAGTCTTGATGCTTAAATTCATATGCCTATTCAAAGAGCCTTAATATAGTGTGAAGAATATATCATCCCTCACTTCTTAACTTTAGTTGTTTCACGTCGATACAATTTAGTTCTTAAAAAACATCTTTGAGTTAGCAAAATAAAAAATGTAATATAACCATAAAAAAGTAACAGAACCATATAAAAAGTAATATCACCAAATCAACTATTGAAACTTTGATACTATGAGGATGATAGTTAGAGTAAATATGGAGTTTGCATAATAGTTGAAGAAGCACGCATCTGAGGGCTATATACTTAAGTTTATTCATACCAATTTGATGTGGTGTAAGTTTCCTCTAGATTACAAAGTAATATCACCAAAACACTAGGACAAACCCAAAATTAGTGGTGTGTTTATCTCACCATATCATGTCATCTTATTTGTGTCCTTGCAACATATAACAAATTCACTTCTTATAATTATTTGTTTATGTATTGAAGAGTGAAAAATGATGTATGTCAATATAAAATGTATACAAATCATATCAGACATGTAGACAACAAAATTGCTTCTCCAACAATTTTAAGATTTGAATGGGGATATAATAAAGCTGAATATCTAACTCAAGAAATAAATGGATTATGTAAAAAACTTGAACTTATTGTGGCAGAGCTTGAATTTTTGCATTGATCTACATCCACTAGCAAGGGGCCTTATTGCAAGGTCATTCAACTGTACCAAGTTTCAAATGTACACAACTTAGAGCAATTTTCTCCAATAGCTCTCATGGAAGTGGTGGTCAATTTGCTCGTTTTTACTATCTGTATATACATTTGCCATCTTATTTATGCAACCAACATGCATTTTCTACTCTTACAAGATTTTCCAAGTTTTGGTTGGACACCTTGTTCATAATTTTCTTTCCTTCATTTAATTTCTTGTCCTGTTATCCTCATGTTCTCCTGTAGGAAAGACAACACAATTATTTGAAGGATGGTCCATATGTTACACCTGAAGAAGCAGTGGCTATTTACACTACAACAGTCCATTGGTTGGAGTCAAGAAAATTTTCACCGATACCATTTCCCCCATTATTATACAAACATGACACCAAACTTCTCATCCTTGCATTGGAGAGGCTGAAGGAATCTTATAGTGTGGGGGTAAGATTAAACCAATTAGAAAGGGAGGAATAGGGTCTGATTGAACAGGCTTATGATAATCCACATGAAGCGCTATCCAGGATAAAGCGTCACATTCTTACCCAACGTGCCTTTAAAGAAGTAAGCTCAACTTTAGTTTTGTTTTAACCATTGGATTTGAATTATGCTTCTTGTTATTGAATTGCTTTGTTCTTTCAGGTGGGCATTGAGTTTATGGACTTGTATAGTTATCTGATTCCAGTCTATGAAATTGAACCTCTGGAGAAAATCACAGATGCATATCTTGATCAATATCTATGATATGAGGGCGACAAGCGACATCTTTTCCCTAATTGGATTAAACCTGCTGATTCAGAACCACCTCCACTTCTCATCTATAAATGGTGTCAAGGTATCAACAATTTACAAGGTGTTTGGGATACGGGTGATGGACAATCCAAACTTGCTTTTCAGCATGTACAATTTACAAGGTATCATTCTGTTTCAAATATCCATAACTGATAAGCTATGCATACTTTCTTTTGTTTTGTTTCATTTATATGCTTATTGTATTTTCATGCTCTTTGTTTTGATTGTTGGTTAATTGGGGACTCGAGTCTTTTTGCAATGTTCTTGTCCAATTAAATTCTTTTTTAGTCGTTTAGATCTTGACTTAATCAAGCTGAGTGCCCTCTTTTTTTTTGTTCTTTTGGACAGTAACCAATATTTGTTTCATTATGTTTGCATTCAGTATCTATTCTATTACATTTGCATTTTCCTTCACTATGATCTAAACCACCTGTGCTTGCTTTCGCTTTGTCCGATTAGATCAAACATGCCAGCGTGTTATATGCATTTGTTTGATCATCTTGCATTTGCCATTTTAAATAATTTGCATTGATGCTTTGCAGGTGTGGTTTTGAGGTCGTATATTACCTAAAATAAGAATGACTCAAGAAGCATTCAGCAATAAAAAGGATGGTGTTTGGAATCTGCAGAATGAATAGATTTGTACATAGTAATAACACTTTATATGCATTTCAGCTCATCCAATTCCATATAATGTCTTACATATGCATCACCCTAGGTTCTTCCCTTATATGATTTTATTCTTAAGAACATTTTTTTTAACTGATCTTCTTATCCCTTATATTACTCATCATGTTCATACCATCTAACATAATTTTCTGTGCCTGTTACTTTTGTACTTTATGCTCTCTCAACATGTTGGTTCTTATTTTATTGAATACTGATCCATCTATTTTATATGTGTGTTTATATATTTAGATGAAAACTGTCTCTAAGATGCAACTGTTGAAATTATTTAACCATGTAGTAGATTTTATGGAACATGATTAAGTTGTACTCTAGTAAAATTATTTTCAATGTTGCGTTTGTTTTATTTTGTCTTGAGAAGGTATTGTTTCATGTTAAACTGAGTCTTCACTAATTTATCTAGTTTTCCTCAACCTCTTCCTCATTTATCATGCAGTTTCATGTCAATTGCTGAAGCTCATAAGGACAAAGAAATTCCTCTCGACCAAGTTCAGTATGAAGGACTTGGGGGATGCCGACGTAATCTTGGGGCTCAAGATCATCCGGACAGGCACTGGAATAGCGCTGTCACAGTCTCATTACATTGAGAAGATGCTCTCTCGCTACGGGTATCAAGATCTTCCTATTATTGATACACCGTACAGGAGTGATCTGAAACTGGAGCCAAATTCGAAGGAGAGTGTCAGGCAGTTGGAGTACGCTAGCGTCATCGGAAGTTTGATGTACGCTACTACTGCCACAAGGCCTGACATAGCCTTTGCAGTGGGAATGTTGAGTCAATTTACGAGCATCCAGGCGTAAAGCATTAGAAAGCTGTGAAGCGTGTTATGAGATATCTCAAGAAGACTCAGACATATGCACTATACTACAGCGGAGATCCGTCAGTAGTGGAAGGCTTCAGTGATGCTAGCTGGTGTTCAGAGGTGGAGAGCGAATATTCCACAGGTGGATATGTGTTCGCCATGGGTGGAGCTGCTATATCGTGGAAGTCGAAGAAGCAGACTATGTTATCTCGCTCCTCCATGGAATCTGAATTCTTTGCATTGGACGCTGCAGCAGATGAAGCAGAGTGGCTTCGGGAGCTCATGTATGACCTTCCAATGGTTGGGGCTCAGATACCGGCGATTCCGATATACTGTGACAACCAGGCGGCAGCAGCAGTGGCATCAAATGAACTCTTCAACGGGAAGAAGAGGACTGTGCGGTTGAAGCACAGAGCAGTGAACGATCTCATAAAAAGGGGCGTCATTGCAGTGATCGATGTTCGGAGTCAGGAAAACCTGGCGGATCCGTTCACGAAGGGTCTCAAGCGTCAGCTGGTCGAGGACACAGCAAGGAAGATGGGCTTGAAGGCATTCTAATATTGTGTCATTATAATCCTATCAATAAATTTTATGTTATTGGTTCAAAGAGAAATCTACCAGATATCTAATTTTTTGATTCAAGGGAGAACTATTGACTGGAAAAATATTAGTTAACAGTGGGCACTTGTTCTGCGGAACATGTAAGGGTTTCGGACCCAGAACCACTGTTGTCTACTATGAATTTTCTACGGAAAATTGATCCTGTGAGAAGGATGGCATAATGCCTTAATGAGTTCTCAGACTGAGTGAAGGTCTGTTATGCTTTACAGGAAGCATGGTGGCGCAACAACCACAAAGGAGTGTTACAACTCCATGCTACAGTAGGGTGACTCCACCATGAGGTTCCCAGGTAGGGGTAATGCCTCGGCTTTGTTAGCCAAGTTACAGGCGGCGTAGCACCGCATATAGGCAGGTAGCCTAATGTTGCATAATTGTAATAAAGAGATGTAGGCAGCACTACAAAGAGGCCGGTGTCCTCATGTTACAGTGGCATGACACCACGATGAGGTACCCAGGTAGGGGTAAAGCCTCGACTTTGTAAGCCATGTCATAGTGGCGTAACACCACAAGGGAGCGCAAGGCTTCATGCTGGGTAGTTTGGCACTACAAAGAGGCTTGAGACCTCATGCTACAGTAGTATGACACTACGATGAGGTTCCCAGGTAGGGGTAATGCCTTGGCTTTGTCAGCCATGTCATAGCGGCGTAGCACCGCAAAGAAGCGCAATGCTTCATGCCAATGACTCTTTATATAGAACTCACCTATAGTGTATGGACAGAGATATCAGGCCGTCTCTTGAGGGTAAACTTGTAGACGCCCAAAAATTATACACTGAAACCAGACTGGCACAAGGCCTTCAATGTGCAGCCAGAAGCACAGTTGATGTCACTATGTGAGTAGGAAGAATTGCAGTTATGGTGCAGAATTCAAGGCTTAGTCCATTCTTGTATCATGCTGTTATTTAACCTATGCGGGAAGATTCAAGTCGTAGCGACATCTCTCCTAATGCATGATGGACAATCACTGTGGGGAACGCTCAACCCATATATTGAGATATGTGGAGGATTGTTGGTGTTTTTGCCTTTGGACTAGAAAAGATAGTCCCACATCGGCTACACCAAATGGTGAGTATCTCAATATAATGCATTGCTTGTGTTGAGGTGTGCACATGAGGTGTAGTGGGGCACAAGTTTGTGCCATGTGGAAGTATTTTCCTAGAAGGAAAAAGGATTAAATCCAACAAGGATGCAAGTTAATTTTTGTTGTGCGGACTCGGACTCGGACGCGGACTCCAAGATGTCTCGTGCATGCACGGGAGGGTTCGGGGGGTAGGCGTGGACTGGCACACTTCTATGCTGATTGTGGGATGATCTAAAATATCAAACTCTATTTTTGAGTATTGGTATTTTAGTCCCACATCGGATAGGAGAAGAGGTGAAGTCTCAACTCCACTCTATAAATAGAGCCCCTTGGCCTCCTTTGAAAGATGCACCAAGAAGAGAGTTGAGGGAGTCTGTTAAGTCCAGGAAGCCCGTTCAAAGTCTCAAATATTGACTTACGAGCGTTCCAGAAGTTCTCCTGAACTTGCTGGTTCCTGGGAGCTTATCCGTACTGCGGGTATAGCTTTGAGCGCCGGTGTTCAACACCCCAACGAGATCCGCTCTTCTTCTTCCTTCCTCTTTCTGTTGCCTTCGAGAATCTGAGACTCAACTGTTGTTGATCATCTCTTGTTGCCTTCGAGAAACCGCTATTGCAAACGCGATTCGATTTTTTTTAATCGTTTAGGCTACGCAATCAGCATTATTTGCATCTCTTTTTTAGGGATTGCAACTGCATTATTTGCATCTCTTTTTTAGGGATTGCAACTGCATTCTTTGCATCTCTTCTTAGGGATTGCAACTGAGTTTTTCCATCGATTGTTTGCAAATAGACCAACAATATATATACATTTTCCATCTCAAAAAAAAGGAAACAAAAGCTCACCATTTTGATGTGTGTGATTGATAGCTATGTAACTAATAAAAACTACAGATTATTTAGGCAACATGGGGTGGTGGCGCAGTTGGCTAGCGCGTAGGTCTCATAGCTAAACTGAGTTATCCTGAGGTCGAGAGTTCGAGCCTCTCTCACCCCAATATTTCTTTTTTCCTTTTCTTTTTCTTCCAAATTTCAGAATAAATCAGAAACTGGATGTGACAACTTTTTAAAAGAAGTGGTAATAAATCAAAACCTGCATCCTGCATGTAACAAATAATTTAAATTAACATATACTACCA
Source organism: Iris pallida (assembly GCA_029216955.1). Classification (NCBI taxonomy): domain Eukaryota; kingdom Viridiplantae; phylum Streptophyta; class Magnoliopsida; order Asparagales; family Iridaceae; genus Iris; species Iris pallida. The sequence goes on along the minus strand of JANAVB010016797.1, from coordinate 2,318,249 downwards.
AAATTAACTGTTCGTGGCATGCTTATCGAACATATTTATCTGAAATTTATTACATGCATTATTTACTAATATTATTAATTATTATATATTAAGATAGTTGAGTTTTGGTTTTGGGATTTTCTAATTCTAAAATTCAAAACTCTAATATATATTTGGATAAATTTAAAATTCTTTGTTTAGGTGAAAATGGCCGTAGGAAGGAAAAGTTTTTATTGTTTGAAATAAAAGAAATTTAACAAATATGCTAGTCAAATTGACGTACTTACATAAGACAGATTGGCTTATCTTCTAAGGATACACATGGCTGACTATTTCAAGACCTAAGAGAAGATGCAAACAGCTCCGGACTTGACATGGGTTCCATAAGGCAGCTACTTCTGACCTAAAATTTTACAGGACACTAACTTTTTTATATTATTTAATGTAAGTCCAATTCAGAACAAAAGTTCAGCAAATTCATTATAATCCTTTTAGTCCACGTAGATTTTTTTTTGTTATAGGATATCTAAACAACGTATAATAAAATACTAAGAGAAATCAGTTAATTAGTCAGACTAATTTATTATTATTATTATTATTATTATTATTATTATTATTATTATTATTATTATGTTAGCTTTTTTTTATTTGTCTGGAAATCCATTTTATTTTTTAGTTTGGAACATTTTTAGTTTTATCAGTATTTCATCTTCCGTAGAAATTGGTTGTAGGAAGAAAAAGTTTATTTTTGTTTCCAATATAAAGACAAACACCCATATTTGTTGGTTGAATTGAAAGAAAATCAGCAAATATGCTAGTCAGATTGGCGTATTTACATGCATCAGACAAACTGATGTATTTTCTAAGGATACACGTGGTTGACTATTTCAAGACCTAAGAGAAGATGCAGATAGGTCCGGACTTGATACCAGGTGCATGAGGCATGAGGCAGCTATCTCAGACCTAAATTTTTAGAGGACACCAAATTTTTTATACTATTTAATGTAAGTTCAATTCTGAATTAAAGTTGAGCAAATTCATTCAAATCCATTAGTCCGCGTAATTTTATTTTATAGGATATCTAAACATCATATAGTATAATACTAAGAGACAAGTCAGTTAGTCAGACAAATTTGTTGTTGTTGTTGTTGTTGTTGTTGTTGTTGTTGTTGTTGTTGTTATTATTATTATTATTATTAACTACCCCAATTTTTTTTTATTTGTTTGTCTGGAAATCAGTTTTATTTTTTAGTTTGGAACATATTCAGTTTTATTAGTATTTCATCTTCCGTAGAAATTGGCTGTAGTAAGAACAATTTTATTTTATTTACTATATAAAGGAAAACACCAGTATTTGTTGATTGAATTAAAAGAAAATCAACAAATATGCTAGTCAGATTGACGTACTTACATATTTCAGACATGATAGCGTATTTTTTAAGAATACACATGGCTGACTATTTCAAGACCTAAGAGAAGATTTAAATATGTCCGGACTTTATATGAGGTCCATGAGACAGCTACCTCAGGCCTAAAATTTTAGAGGACACCAATTTTTTTATACTATTTAATGTTAGTCCAATTCTGAACTAAACTTTAGCAAATTCATTCTAATCCTTTTAGTCCTCATAATTTTTTGTGTTATAGGATATCTAAACATCGTATATTAGAATACTAAAAGACAAATCAGTTAGTCAGACTAATTATTATTATTATTATTATTATTATTATTATTATTATTATTATGAACTATCCCAAATATTGTTATTTTTTAAATTTGTTTGGAAATCATTATTTTTTTTCTTTCGAATATCTTAAGTTTTATTAGTATTCATCTTCCGTATAAATTGGTTGTAGGAAGAAAAAGTTCCAATTTTTTTCCCATATAAAGACGAACAGCAGTATTTGTTGATTGAATTAAAAACAAATCGTCCGAGCTCTCTAGCCTCGTGGTAGTAGAGAGGATATCCGGAGGGGCCGACAGGGTTCGAGCCCCCCAATTGTGTTTGTTCGTGGGATTTCCAAAACACAAAAACAAATCAACAAATATGCTAGTCAGATTGATGTACTTACATACATCAGACAGATTGACGTATTTTCTACGGATATCCATGGCTGACTATTTCACGACCAAAGATCAGATGCAAATATGATCGAACTTGATATGAGGTGCATGAGGCGGCTACCTCATGCCTAAATTTTTAGAGGACTCCAATTTTTTGTATTGTTTAATATATGTAAGTTCAATTATGAACATAAGTCCAGCAAACTCATTTTAATCCTTTTAATTCGTGTTTATTTTGTTACAGTATATTTAAACGCCGTACAGTAGAATACTAAGGTATTGTTTGGGAAGAGAGGAAAATAGGAAAAAATAAATTTTGAGGAAAAAATGGAAGGAAAATTAAAAGTAGTGGTGTTTGGGAAGAGGGAGGGGAATTGAGGGAGAGGAATATGGGAGGAAAATTCATGTGGGTCCCACTCAAAAATTTTCCTCCCAAAAGTGGGAGGAAAATGAAGAGGGGTGAGAGGGATTATGAAATAAATTACCCAACTACCCTTCAATAAAGTAGTTATTAATTATGGTTTGAAAAAATGAAGGACTAAATGGTAATTATATCTTTCTCCATAATAAATAAAATATTATTTTTAAAATTTTTCTTCCCCTACTTTTTGTTTATCCAAACAAGTGAAGGAAAAATTAATTTTACCTTCATTTTACTCTCCTCCATTTTTCTTTCCCCAAATTTTTCTCTCCCTTCCCTCCTAGGTTCCCAAACACAACGTAAGGGTGTGTTTGGTAGGAGGAAAAAGTGAAAGGAAGGAAAATAGAGAAGGAAAAAGTGGAGGGAAAGACTCATTTTCTCTTGTTTGGTATGGAAGAAAAATAGGAAGGAAGGAAAAGTGGAGGGATTACTTTTCCCTTATAATCTAAAAAATCCAATCCCCCCAAAAGTGAGAGGAAAAGTGGAAGAAAAAGTGGATGCTTGTAGTAATTAACAATTATACACACATATGAATGTATTATTTAAAAATTATTCATGAAGTCAAATGGTAAATAAATGATATTAATTGAGGATAGAATTGGTAAACTCTATATTTTTTACTTTCTTTCCTTCCCTTTTTCTTTCATAACAAACAAAGACCCTTATCTTTTCCATCCTTGCTACCAAACACAAAGGAAGGAAATGAGTTTTCCTTTCCATAAGGAAGGAAAATAAATCCTACTATTTTTTCTTCCTTCTACTTTTTCATCCTTCTTACCAAACACAGCCTAAGAGACAAGTCAGAGAAAATTAATTTTTTCCTTCACTTTTTTCTTCTCTATTTTTCTTCCTCCCACTTTTTTCTCATACCAAACACACCCTAAAACATAAACTTTTATACATAGAAAATTATTTTACGAGATGGAATGCCACCTCTAGCGGCAGAGATGGCGCATACTTGGAAATGAGGAATGCACCAATAAAGATGGTGCATTTCTTAGGAAAATGTGCCATCGTTACTGTAGCATTCCTTATTTTCAAGATGCGGCTGTTCGGAAATTCTGCCATTCGAAATGGCAATTTACCTATTAGAAAAATCGAAAATGTCCATAGTAGGGATTACTGGTAACTTGGTGTGTGTGTGTGTGTGTTTTTTTTTTTTAATTTTTTTAAAAAAGAAGTTTGATATTCAAGCACAAAATTAATCAACTATCCCTTTCATCATTGTATGTTTATTGGGTTTACTGTTTTCAACTTCCACCAAATAAATAAAAAAACTATGATTTGATCTGCTGATTTTCCGTCATCTAACTGAAGTTTTATACCTCTTCTCGGTAATCACAAGAACAACTCGAATTCGATATATATAAAATTTATTTGATATACCTATCCAATGAACATTACTTTTTGAACTTTGTTTTCCAATAGACTTCACATTCTATTTCATTCCTCTTCGCACCCCCAAACTCTCCCGTAGTTATTTTTTAAGTCCTTTTTTTAAGTCCATACCAATCATGCAACTTATATTTATTTCTGTGATATATCTATCCAATGGCAGTTGCTTTTTGAAGTACATATACTAATCATGCTACTGATATTTATTTATGTGATATATTAATGCATTTGATTTCCGAAAGTATTATCATAATAGAAAAACAAATTAAAGTAAAACAAGCTGTTTTTCTTTCTTTTAGGTCTACTATCTTTAAATTTAGAAATTTATCTCTTTTTTAATCTATTGAAGCTACTTTTTTTATTTATATTTTATCTGACTGGTTTCTTTAATTCCGAAAGTTTTCCCTCCTCGCACTTTACACCCTTATCTTTTAATATCTAATTGAATATGTCCCTTATCTTTTAATATTTAATTGAACATGTTTTCTCAAAAATATATTAAAAATTTTGTCGCAATTCAATGTATTTTAAGATTTGGTTATGTTAGTTTAGAACATAACTTAATTATTTGATTTAAAATCTAATAAGTTTGCTTTTTATATATATCTTATCTTATTTGGGATCACTACCAAAATAACCAACTTTAGCGACGGCCACATCCGTCGCTCATCCGTCGGTAACATAAATTACTGACGGAATAGCGACGGATATTTGATGAAAATGGCCGTCGGAAAATACGTCGTCGCTAAAATTTGTCCGTCGCTAAGCCGTCGGACAAATGATTAACCGACGGACTAGCGACTGATTACCGACGGTTGTCTTTCAATGGTTTAGCGACGGATTAGCGACTTGTTCCCGTCGGTTTACATGCCATATAATATTAAAATATCCGTCGCTAAGCCGTCGTAAATAGGTCGGTAAAAGCGTATCAGAGAGGTTCCTGATACGCAAAATCAGTCGCTATTCCGTCGTCATTCCGTCGTTAACCTCGACGTTATAGCGACGGATTAGCGACGGGTAGGGCGTCAGCCTGGTTCTGGAAAGCTTCCATATTTCCAGAACCATGTCGACGGATAATGGGTCGCTAAGCCGTCGCTAGTCCGTCGTCATCCTCAACAGATTAGCGACGGATTAGCGACCCACTATCCGTCGCTAAGTCTCTGGAAACCTACCATATTTCCAGAACCATGTCGACGGATTTGCCGTCGCTAGGTAGTCGATATTCCGTCGCTAATATTCCAGTTAGCGACGGAAGTTCCGTCGCTAGTTCGTCGCTACCTGCAAATTTATTTCAACCAGTTAGCGACGGATTCGCCGTCGCTAGGTAGTCGCTAGGTGGTCGCTAACTGCAAAATATTTATATCACCCAGTTAGCGACGGATATTCCGTCGCTCGTCCGTCGGTAACTGCAAATATTTATATAACCCAGTTAGCGACGGATTTGCCGTCGCTAGTTAGTCGCTCATCGGTCGCTAAAAAGATATATCCGTCGCTAGTTAGTCGCTAGTCCGTCGCTAAATGCAACATTAATTAAAAAAAATTACAGAAACATTCTATTTCCTTTTCGTAAATATTACACATATTCATAATATCTAATATCCAAACATCCATGTACGATCAACAAATATCCAAATATCCAAATTCATAATATCCAATATCAAACAGAAATATCCAAACATCTATGTACAAATATCCAAACACAAATACACAAATTCATAATATCCAAACATTCATGTACGCTTCCAAAATATCCAGAATTCAAAATCCAAAAACAGTACAAATATCCAAAAACAGTACAAATATCATTGAGATGGATCGCATCGTCGTCTCGGCGCCGCCTCGGCTCTGCGGATGTACTCTTCCACCATGTACGCCGGCACCTGGGACAACACATGCTCTGGAAGCGTACGGAGCTGCTTTGGCGACATCAAGTCCATGAGCCCAATGAGCGCAGTATCCGGTACCAGGCGGACCTCGGCAGAACGGTCAAATGAATAACGTCCAGGGTCGGAAGGACCGGCAACCGCACTAGACGTACCGGGAGCAGACGGATCTGGACCGGGAGCAGAAGAAGGACGCGGAAGGCGCTCCAGCACATCCGACATTAGACTCCGCATTTCCGACATATCGGAGGTGAGAGTCGCAAGCTGCGCCCTCATATCGTCCGACGGGGGCGCGGGAGGAGGCGGGGGCGGTGGATATCTCGGAGTCGCGCCCTGCAACGACGCCGCCATGGAACCTACGCCGTAGACGCGCCCTTTATTAAAGCCGCCGACAGACTCTACGAACACGTCGTCGTAGCGAGCGACCATAGAAGAGGGCGTCTGGGTGGGCGTCGTTTCGCCGACAACCTCGGCAGGGGGCTCAATCTGACTAAGGGCCTCACGATATGCAGCCTATCCAATGAATGTGTTTATACTATAAGTTTTCCTAAGTTATAATCTAAATCCTATGTTTCCCTAAGTTATAATTTGAATCCTACGTTCACCTAATTAAGTTAACAATAATTATATTTCTAATATAAATCTCATAAACGTAATTACTTACATCAGTCGCCTGGGCCCTCGCGTCGACGAAGCTTCCGTCTGCCCGCCTCTTGTGTGTATGCAGGAATACATCGTAGGCGGTGACCGACTCCGGCTCTCTCCCCTCCTTTACCGCCCGTTGTGCCTGCATACAAAATATACGTCGAATTTAATTAACTACGTATATTAATAGTACCGAATTTAATAGTGAAATGAATTTGCGGTATCTCACCAAATCTGCACGCGTCGCTGCGTGGGGCTTTGAACCTCCCGTATGCAGACCAGCGGCCTGTCTGCTTGCCTTCGCTTTCTCTGATTTCTCCCTATCGGCCTCTCTGGAGGCGTCGGAGGATCCGCGGGTCCGCGGATGTACTCACCGGTAGCAGGATGAAGCTGAATCCGGGGGTACTCCGGAGCCCACCCTGTAGTAACTGATGGTATACCCGCTGGTGCATCCGGGGGCGGAACGGATCCGCTAGCGGATGGAGTCTCAGGCCTCGATGAAGATGAAGGTAGCGCAGAGATAGATCGACGGCGGGAAGAGTCTGTGGCCGGGCTCTCCAGGTCGGGATCGGAGGACTCTATATCCGGGGAATGTGGAAGGCGACCACGACCGCTACCACCACGACCGCTACCACCACGTCCACGGCCAGTGCCGCTACCACCACGCCCACCACGGCCAGTACCGCCACCACCAGCACCACCACGGCCACGGCCACTGCCGCTACCAGCAGCACGAGTGGTAGTGACCATGACCTGTAAATAGAACACATAAATATAATTAACAATATAGAAGTATAAATGAATATAAAACTGAACTAAAATATATATACCAGCAGCAGGGCGGCGAGTGCCGTCAAGACAATGAGAACTAAGAGTGCCATCTGTAAAAAAAAATCATACAATAAGTAGATGATCGAACGACAAAAACATAAACTGAAATAAGAATGTGTCCGTCTAAACTGAATTCACTAAGTTAGTTGTAAGTGCTTCTAATATATACCGATATTTAATCTAATCATCGTTATCGTCCTCGTCCTCATCGTCATCGTCATCGTTCTCATCCTCATTCTCATCGTCGACTTCATCTATATCATCATCTTCATCGTCGACTTCATCTGTATCATCATCCTCATCCTCATCCTCATCCTCATCCTCTTCTTCTTCTTCTTCTTCTTCTTCTTCTTCTTCTTCTTCAGGCTCAATACTTGGGACAAGACGTCTCTTTCTCCCCTGGTTGACAGCTAAGTCTTGTATATCAACCTCTTCCTCCCCTCTATTTTCCTCAGCATGAGGTATATCGACATCTTCCACGTCCATGGTATCCGACTGTTGTCCCATGTATTGGGGCTTCTCGATCTGGTCCTCTTGGTATGCTGGATCTCCAACGTTGAATGTATTTCTAGATTTAATCTTGCATACTGCCCACCAGTCAAATCGATCTCTACGACGCCTTGGGTAGCTTGTATAGTAGACTTGAACAGCCTGACTTGCTATCGCAAACGTGTCGGACCCTCTATACCTCCTGCGATGATTTATATCGACGAATCCAAATTGTTTATCGATTCTCCAACCGATATTTGGTCTCGTATCGAACCACTCACATTTGAACATCACAATATGCATATCATATGGGGCACTATATTGTAAATCTACAATCTCCCGAAGCACTCCATAATAGTCAAAGTCCGGCTCGTCGTCATAGATGGTGCCTCTTATGCAAACACCAGAATTCTTGGTATCGAAGCCGTCATTGAGAAATTCGGCATTTATAGCATGCTGAGTTGACTTAAACTTGAAGCCATTAACGACATAGCCTGACAAAGTCTTTGCATGCTTCTTCGGTCCCAATGCCAAATAACGAATGCTCTCATTTATGAGTGTTGTTTCAGGCAATAAAACCTGTAAACATGTATTGATAATTTAAATATTTTAGCTGCATATATTTTAATGGTAGCCGCATAACATATTATCTCAGTTACTTACGTATTTACGAAACCAGGACGGAAAGGTACAATCAACCTCTCTTTGAAGTCCCTCATCTGTAATATATGGTGTCCTCATTTTGACTTCACCTCTAAATACACTGTTAGAGAGAATAAAAATAAGTGTAGTCACTTAATTCACCAAATTAGAGATTATAACGAGGCGTAGTCACTTACTTCTCCAAATCTCTCACTTCTTGTATGTCACAATTTAACAAGACATATCGGTGAGCGGTATCATACTCATCGTCGGTCAACCACCGTTTCTTACTAGCCCCAATAGGCTTGCCCCTTAAATTGAATATACCTCCATCCTCAACGTCTTCTTCATTCCTTTGAGGTCTATTTCGATTTGTCTCGACATGAGTATCGAAATAAATAGAGCAGAAATTTGACACCTCCTCGATAAGATATGATTCGCATATCGAAGCCTCTATATGAGCCTTGTTGCCAACTTTCTTCTTTAGATGGTGTAGGTACCTAAAGAGACAAATTATCTTGAGAATTAACAATGAATTGTAAAATCCACTTAAATTTCACTTAAATTATATCGATTTTTATTTACCTTTCAAAGGGGTACATCCATCGATAATGAACAGATGCACCGACACGGACTTCGTATGCTAGATGAATCGGTAGATGCTCCATGCTGTCGAAAAAGCCCGGTGGAAATATTTTCTCTAACTTGCAGATTGTTAAGACAATCTTCTCCTCAAGTTGTACCATATGTTGCACCGTCAGCTTAGTTGAACAGATATCCCTGAAGAATGTAGACAGCTCGGCCAACGGAACCCATACAGCAGAAGGCAACAACTCTCTCAAAGCAATGGGCAGTAATCTTTCCATAAACACGTGGCAGTCGTGACTCTTCATTCCCGTTAGCTTGCGTTCATTGAGATCAACGCATCTAGACAAATTCGAAACATAGCCGTCGGGAAATCTTAAATTAGATATCCACTTGCAGATTATTAATCTATCTTCCTTGCTCAATGTGTATGGCGCTATAGGCTTACTTAATTGTCCACCAGCACCCCTTTGTATCAAGTTCAGATGAGGACGCTTGCATATCTCGGCTATGTCTTGTCTTGCTTTTGGATTGTCCTTCGTCTTTCCTTTAATATCCATGACGGTATTGAAGACATTATCGAACACGTTCTTTTCGATATGCATGACATCAAGATTATGCCTTATAAGATTATCTTTCCAATAAGGCAAGTCCCAGAAGATACTCCGTTTGGTCCAGTTATGACTTTGTCCGAACCCCTCGACACGATGGTTCGATGGATCTTCCATTGCGGTGGGCAATTCCTTTACAGCTTCCCAAATATCGTATCCCGAAAATCTGACAGGAGGTTGAGAAAATTCTTGTTTTCCATATCTGAACGCGTCCTTATTCTTTCTCCAAGGATGGGTCGCGGGCAGAAATTGACGGTGACAGTCAAAGAAAGAAGTTTTTCCTCCATGCCTAAGGCGGAACGCCTTACTATTTTCCATGCATATCGGACAAGACATGTTGCCGTGCGTACTCCATCCCGACAGCATACCGTATGCTGGAAAATCATTGATTGTCCACATGAGTGAAGCTCTCATCTGAAAGTTCTGTTTCCTGGAAATATCATAGGTCGTGACGCCGATCTCCCACAGCTGTTTCAGCTCATCCACCAACGGCTGTAAATATATATCGATGTTCTTCGTCAGATTTTTAGGACCGGGTATGATAGCTGTCAGAAACATATAAGGAGTCTTCATACACATCCATGGTGGCAGATTGTAAGGGGTAAGAATGACCGGCCAGCATGAGTACTGAGATCCCGACTGTCCGAAAGGGGCGAAGCCATCAGCACATAGCGCCAGGCGTACATTTCTAGGCTCTGCAGCAAAATCTGGATGACACAAATCAAAATGTTTCCACGCCTCTCCATCCGAAGGATGTGACAATTCTCCTTCGTCCTTTTTGCGTTCTTCGCTGTGCCACGTCATGTGTTCTGCTGTATTTAGAGACATATACATCCTCTGCAAGCGCTTCGTGATCGACAAGTAATGCATATACTTGTAAGGACGTCGTTTTCTAGTCGACTTTCCTTTTTCCTGTACTGGCTTGTAACGATCCGCATTACAGAAGCTGCAACTTTCTGATACGCAATTCTCTTTGTAGTACAACATGCATCCGTTGCGACAACAATCTATCTTCTCGTACACCAGTCCCAGTTGTCGGACCATCATCTTTGACTTGTAGAAGTTTTTTGGTAGCTCTTTTGATTCCTTCGGTAACACCTCCTTGATTACTTCTGTGATCCGATTATAGCAAGCTTGTGGCAAGTTAAAATCAGACTTTATGTTCAACAACCGCATCGTCACTGACAGTGCGGAATGAGTCTCACAACCAGGATATAGAGAAGTATCTGCGTCCTGAAACATGTCATAGAACTTCTTTGCCTCGGGATTAGGATCCTCCGGATCAAAATTAGGCCCTGCTGCATCATACACCATATCTCGTGCAAGGTTCTGCAGATCTCCATAATCAACAGAGCATCCGTGGTCTTCGATGACATCCGTTGCAGCATTATCATCAAAAGCATAAGTAGCAGCTTCCGTAGCCTGTCTTTCCGAATATAGTTCACCTTGCGATGACCACAGGCCGTAATTACGTACGAAATCCTTACGGGTCAAATGATCTCTCACAGTCACCACTTCTTCGTAACGTCTATTGTGACATTTAACACATGGACACTTAATTTTGTTACCGTCCATGTACTGAGCTTTGCTCATTGCATAATTAAGAAATACTTCCACGCCTGCCTGAAAATCGTCACTCACACCAATTCTACTCTCGTGTTGCCGTTTGTACATCCATGTACGATCAACAAAATAACGACTCATCCTCAATTTGGATGTGAAAATCTGTATCGTAAGACAAACTAAACATAAGAATAGCCCGATACCATACTCATAAATTTGGATTAGGGTTAGGATGTTAGATATAAGTGAACTAGGTGATGTAGAGTACAATATAGGGAACTGTGAATGGGCTGAAAGTTGCACATGAGAAGGTTCAATGAAGGGCCCATAAATGGGTTCACATGATAAGTTAGTAAGAATCCACATCACTATACATACTCCCCCGTCTCAGGAGTGTGTCTGGCTCCTATTTAGAACAGCACAGGTCACAACATGTCCAGAATAGCAAAACAGAGCTCTACAATGTATATCGGTATCGGACTATTCCTACGAGTATTGGTATCGGCGATATCAATACTCGTGTGAATAGGAGATTGCAATATAAGTCTAAGCTATCTAGCTAACATGTATACTTGCATTTACATTGTATCATAACTTGTATCTAGTTACCTTGCTAATCATGTATATACTCTTAACATATATGTGAAGACACTATACTAACATGTATTTAAATCAAGGTTCAAAGTATCGGTATCGGAATCGGTATCGGACTATATATTCCTACGAGTATTGGCATCGGCGATATCAATACTCGTGTGAATAGGAGATTGTAATATAAGTCTAAGCTATCTAGCTAACATGTATACTTGCATTTACATTGTATCACAACTTGTATCTAGTTACCTTGCTAATCATGTATATACTCTTAACATATATGTGAAGACACTATACTAACATGTATTTAAATCAAGGTTCAAAGTATCGGTATCGGAATCGGTATCGGACTATATATTCCTACGAGTATTGGCATCGGCGATATCAATACTCGTGTGAATAGGAGATTGCAATATAAGTCTAAGCTATCTAGCTAACATGTATACTTGCATTTACATTGTATCATAACTTGTATCTAGTTACCTTGCTAATCATGTATATACTCTTAACATATATGTGAAGATACTATACTAACATGTATTTAAATCAAGGTTCAAAGTATTGGTATCGGAATCGGTATCGGACTATATATTCCTACGAGTATTGGCATCGGCGATATCAATACTCGTGTGAATAGGAGATTGCAATATAAGTCTAAGCTATCTAGCTAACATGTATACTTGCATTTACATTGTATCATAACTTGTATCTAGTTACCTTGCAATATAAGTCTAAGCAATCTAGTATTGGTATCGGCGATATCGGTAGTATCGGCGGTATCGGATCGAAGTATCGGATTTTTTTTGGTATTGGAAAACAAATAATTATTAATAAATTATTTACATTTAAAAACATATAATTTATACATTTAGGCATAATTTTAAGTGTTTTAAGTATTATTTCTTAGTAGTTTTGAAATTAACCCTGTCCAAGCCCGCGGCCCGCACGGGCCAACCCACCGAGGCCCGCTGCGAAACGGGCCTCTAATTGTATAGCCCAATCCACCTTTTCTATTGGCGGGACGGGCCGGCCCAACGGGCCTGGCCCGTTTTGACAGTTCTACTTTTGATAACTCAAGCGAAAACGAGATACAATATACAATCCGACATACTCGAGAAGGAACAGAAGATGCTGTAGCAATAATATAGAATAGAGCAAGCACAACACCTAAACAAAGGCTCTGTACTGCATTTATAAACTCCGTAGGCCAAATAACTATTGCTAGAATATATGGAGACACGGTGCGTCAAACAAAAACCAATGCTATCTCAATCTGTGTTGTAGAAATATTGATACTAAAAAGGACACGATACAGATACATAAGTGCAAGATAGTTCTTATGTTTGTATATGAACTATCTAACACTACTCATTTTTGTAAAAAAATTGTGATGGAAATATTTTCATGAAAAAAAAATATAATCAAAGCTAACAGAACAAACACACACACACACACACACACACACACACACACAAAACATATAGGATAAATTTAAGAATTGAAAACATTTATCTTTTGAAAAAGAATTTTTAGTTAACTATACGATAATCTTATTATCATTGTATTATTGGGTGAATATCACATAAGAGTTCACGTATTATTGGATGAATATCTCATACGAATATAATGTAATTTTTGAACCAGAAATTTGACATGGCAAATAATAGATTTGTTTCCTCGTGAACATAAAAAAGTTTTATACAGAACTTAGAAGATAAATATAGTAGTAATTTATTAGAAGATAAATATAGTAGTAATTTATATCATCATTTCCAATGGTCTGAGTCTAAACCTTCCATGGAGCTCCTTCAAAGGCCGCCTTCAAATTGCAGAAGTCCTAACCGTCACTGACCTCTTCTGCTTTGCCTGTATTTTGCCACCAAAGGAAATTTATTGTCCACGAGAAAATTCACATTCATTCCTTTTCCCACCTCCAAACTCTCTCATAGTTACTTTTTGAAGTCCATATACCAATCATGCCACTTGTATTTATTTATGTGATATATCTATCCAATAGCAGTTTTGAAGTCCGTATACTAATCGAAGTCCATATCTATTATACAAAACACAAAGATTTTTGAATCCTAGGGCTGACTGTGCCAAGATAAAGAGTGGTTGAGATTTAATCTTGGTGAATCAACGGTTGAGTTTTATGGGGAATGAGCATTATTGAGAGTGGGATTTTATGGGGAATCCAAAGAGTGGGGTTTTATGAAGAATCCAAAAAAAATTCACATCCAGCAGTGGTTGGGATTTAATATTTTGATGGGGGCCTCATAATTATTATTGTTCGTTTAAAATTGGGGGTCCAAGATTTTGAGAGGGAATACCTTAAATGAACCATGCCCTATGGACACGGGTTATGACTAGTACTAATCATGCCACTGATATTTATTTAGGCAAATATTAAAGGCCACCCCCTTTTTACTAAGGGCCACCAACTTAAAATTTTAAAAAAATTACAAGTTTGTCATTTTGAAAACACTAAGGGCCATCCCGCTTCTGTCAATCGAGGACTGCGGTCGTCGCCGGAGTTGACGGAGGGGGTGGGTCTGCACCAGAGACGAAGAGGGGGCTGCAGGAGGAGGAGGCGGAGGAGTTCGAGGAGGAGCTCGAGGAGGCGGAGGAGTTCGAGGAGGAGCTTGAGGAGAGGAAGAGAGAGACCAGCCATGGTTGACCTTAGTAAACTTGTGAACTTTAGGTTGCTCTTAGTAAAAAAAAAAATACAAAGACATGGTTGTCCTTAGTAGGAGGGTTGTCCTTAGTAAAAAGGGGATGACCTTTAACATTTGCCTTTATTTATGTGATATATTTATCCATTTAACAGAGTCACAAATGATTATCACATTTGATTATCCCATTTAGAAATTTATATCTTCTTTTTTAGGTATATTGAAGCTGCTATTCTTATTATCGTTTTTTTTTCATCTATATTATATCGGACTAATTTCTTTAATTCCGAAAGTTCTCTCCTCGCACTTTACACCTTATTTTTAATATTTAATTGAATATATCCCTTCTCTTTTAATATTTAATTGAATATGTTTTCTCAAAAATATATTGAAAATTTTGTTTAAACCAATTCAATGTATTTTAAGATTTGGTTAATTTTAGTTTATAACATAATTTAATTATTTGATTTAAAATCCAATAAGTTTTTTTTATTATTTAAATGTTATCTAATTTGGGATATCTAATATAATCTCTTAAGCCCTAGCTGTGTACAAGATTTTTATAAACAACAAATTTATTTAATACTATTTTTTGATAAACTAAAACACATGACAACCAAAACAAAATATTTAAAGTTCACTGGCAAATTGAGATTTAAAAAACTTTGATTTTTTATTTGAGATGAAAAAAAACTTAAGATACTCAAAGGCGAAAAGAAACAACAATATAAAGTAGATTAAAATTTAAAATATACAAGGTTTATTGTTTTTAGGTAATTTTAAGTATCGATTAAAAGTGGGAATTTCTTTCCTTTGACATTTAAGAAACAAAAAGGGAATCGTATAAACAATTAGAAAAAGGAACAAAAAATAATAATAATCGGAACTTACAGAAAAACAGCAAAAAAATTACCGGATAAATATAGAATTGAAAACATTTATCTTTTGAAAAAAAAGTTTTATCTTTCTACTTAACTATATGAAATACACTCATCAATATATTATTGGGTGGATATACACTTATCTTTGTATTATTGGGTGGATATCAGTTAGGAGGGAAATGATTGGTCTACGATTAGGTGAGTAATTCCACTAAGATATACGTGTTTAAACTTTTGTATGTTGTTAGACACGTATTCAATTTCTGAACCTGGAATTTGACAGATGGCATTATTTTCTCGTGAATAGAAGTTTGTTGTCTGGTGAGAGAAAAAAGTTTTATACAGAAAGAAAAAAGATGAATATAGTAGTAATCCATCATCTCCAATGGAACCAGACTGGTCTAGACTCCCTATGGAGCTCCTCCTCTGGATTGCCGAAGTCCTAACCGTCATCGACCTCCTCCGCTTCTCCTACCTTTGCCACCAATGGAAGTCCGTTTTCCACAAGAAACTTCACATTCTTTCCTCTCCTTACCTCCAAACTCCCCCTTGGTTGCTGTTTGAAGAGGAAGACTTTCAATTTCTTCAACCTCTCTGAAGACAAATAATATTTCGTACCTCAGTCTCAGTCGAGTACAATGGTAGACAGTCGTGTTGGAGTGGGTGGGATTTCCAACCTATGTGGAGAAGACTCCGGAGTGCGACGAGCGCCATCTGTGTATCAGAGAAGCTCGGGGAGGTGACGAGGCCATTCGGAGACGAAGGAGAAACTCGGGAGCCATATTTTTACATCTGGAACAGGGGAGGCAGAATTCGGGAATTCTGCCCCCGTACAGAATTCTGCCCGAATTCTGCTTTTTTGGTTCCAGAATGTTGCTGGTATGTTCTGGTTGTCCGACACAGAGTTCTGGCCGAACTCTGTGTCGTCGGGGCTGAGCGGAAATTTGGGATAATTTTTCACCATTGGATCTAATCAAACGGTCCAGGTTTGTTGCGGGATTAGGGAGTTAAGTTGGGATTTCCAAACCCTAATCTATTGTAACACAATTGTAGCACACGACAAGAGGAGAGAGAGGAAGGAGGCAAGAGTGCCATTTGCAATTTTGGGAGAGAAGACGGATGATTGAAGGTCGTTTTCGAAGGAGATCGCGTTCGGGTAATCTCTACTCGTCGTTCTCGTTCTTCGTAGCCTTGTAATCATTGTTCTTGCTTCTAAGTGTTGTGGGGATCCGATTTGGATCGGGAGAAGTTTGTAGAGGGTGTAATTCTTTTATTCCATTAGTGGAGGCTTCTCAGGGTTGGACTCCGATCGTCCCGTGATTTTTTCCGCAAGGATTTTTCACGTCAAAAATTCTCTGTGTCTGCGTGATTGTGTTTGGTGTTTTGTTTTGTGCGTTGTTTGCTCGGTTCTCTCGCAGGTACTCTCTAGTTTGGGGAAAGGTTTTCGCGTTTCTTTTCCAACAAAGTGGTATCAGAGCCAGGTTCTGGAATTCAGAAGGGTGTCAGGAGTTGACAGAAAGCTAGAGAGGAGAGATGGACGCGAAGCCGGTGCGCATGGTGAACCTGAACGGCACCAACTATCACTATTGGCGGAGCAAGATGAAAGATTTGCTGTTTGTCAAGAAGCTGCATCTACCCATGTTTGCTTCCGAGAGGCCCAGTGATAAATCCGAGGAGGACTGGACATTCGAGCATATACAGGTGTGTGGGTACATACGGTAGTTTGTTGATGAGAACGTGTACAACCACGTTGCCAATATTGAGTACGCGAAGACGTTGTGGGATAAGCTGGAATCCTTGTATGCGAAGAAGACCGGGGTAAACAAGTTGTTCCTGATCCGAACGATGATGGATGGGTCTGCGATACAAAGATGGAGCGTCTATTTCGGATCACTTGAGTGAGTTCCAGGGCGTGGTTGACCAGCTATCTTCTATGGGAGTCAAGTTCGACGACGAGGTTCAGGGACTATGGCTGCTGTGTACATTGTCAGACTCGTGGGAGACCGTACGAGTATCTATGATCGCTTCTGCTCCAGAGGGCGTAGTCAGTCTGGAGTTTGCCAAGAGCGGGGAGCTGAATGAAGAGATGCGGAGACGTTCTCAGGGCACTTCATCCACATCCCACCACCCAGAGGCATTGGTTTCAGAGAGCCACGGAAGGGGCAAAAGTAGGGGTCCAGGTGGTGGCAGAGACAAGAGCTGGGGGAAGTCCAAAGGTCGGTACGAGGACTCAGAATGTTACCATTGTGGTAAGAAGGGCCACATCAAGCGGAATTGTTTCGCTTGGAAGAGAGAGAAGAAGGGCGACAAAGGGAAGCAAGAAGAGAACACTACATCGGCGGCCTCGATGCATGGAGGCGATGTGATCGTCGTAGGTGATGAGGTCATTACTAACCTCGCCTACGATGACAATTCTTGGCTGGTGGACTCAGGGGCTTCAGCACATGTATCTCACAACATGATACTATTTGCCACTTACACAACAGACGACTGTGGAGTGTTGAAGATGGGCAATGGAGATGTGTCGAAGGCAGTTGCCGTTGGAGATGTACATTTGAGAACGAAGACGGGTGCGGTTCTTGTTCTCAAGGATGTTCGTCATGTCCCT
Organism: Iris pallida; assembly: GCA_029216955.1. Lineage (NCBI taxonomy): Eukaryota > Viridiplantae > Streptophyta > Magnoliopsida > Asparagales > Iridaceae > Iris > Iris pallida. The sequence goes on along the minus strand of JANAVB010016797.1, from coordinate 2,300,385 downwards.
GATATCCGTTTCAACCTGGTGTCGGTTGGAAGGTTGGATGACGAGGGATTCTTCAGTCTCTTCGGGAATAGTCAGTGGAAGCTTTCCAGAGGTTCGATGGTGATTGCCAGAGGAAGCAAGAAGTCTGGTCTCTACTATATGGAGGGGAGCGCACAGGGGGCACAGGAGGTGAATGCAGTCAGTAATACGTCTACCGAGTTGTGGCACAGGCGGCTCGGCCATATCAGCGAGAAGGGGATAAGCTACTTGGTGAACAGGAAGGTGATTCCAGGGCTCAAGTCTACAAAGTTGGAGAAGTGCACGCACTGCTTAGCTGGGAAGCAAAATATGGTATCTTTTCAAAGTCATCCAAGTTCAAGAAAGCCGGCGTTGATCGAGTTGATTCACTCGGATGTCTGCGGTCCTATGAAGGTAAAATCTATTGGTGGTGCTTCTTACTTTATAACTTTTATTGATGACTGTTCCAGGAAGGTTTGGGTCTATGCCTTAAAGACCAAGGATCAGGTGCTGCCTACTTTCAAAGAGTTTCAGGCCTCTGTTGAAAGAGAGACGGACAAGAAGTTATTGTGTGTTCGGTCCGACAATGGCGGCAAATACATCGGTCCCTTTGATGCGTATTGCAGAGAGCAGGGGATACGACACCAGAAGACTCCGCCAAAGACACCTCAGCTCAATGGTGTAGCGGAGTGCATGAACAGGACACTGATGGAGAGGGTGCGGTGTTTGCTGTCAGAAGCAAATTTGTCGGGCAGTTATTGGGGTAAGGCTCTTCTCACAGCTGCTTATGTTATTACTTTGTCTCTTAGTGCTCCTTTGCAGGGTGATGTGCCTGACAAAGTATGGTACGGCAAAGAGCCGTCATACAATCACCTGCGGACGTTTGGTTGTAAGGCCTTCGTGCATGTACCGAAGGACGAGAGGACCAAACTTGAGCCGAAGACGAGGCGATGCGTCTTTGTCGGCTATGGTCGGGATGAGTTTGGCTATAGACTCTACGACCCAGTGGGAAGAAAGCTCTACAGAAGCATGGACGTGGTGTTCGTCGAGGATCAGACCATGACCAACACTCAGGATTCCGAGACGCCTTATGAGGCTGAGGAATTGTCTGAGTTAGAGTCATTTCGCTTCGAGCAGTTTCTAGAGGACATCGCAGAGGATCCAATTATGGGGGAGCCAGTACATGGAGTTGCTCCCAACCTTGATCATCAGCCTGCTGATGGTGGTCAGGGTGTCCCTCAGGAGGATGAGCATGCCGGGAAGGCAGTTCCTGAAAGGGAGGAGGCTGTCGGTATACAGCCAGCACCAGTGGCTCCACTGAGAAGGAGCGACAGAGATCGTCGACCATCTATGAGATACTCACCGAATGAGTATGTGCTATTGACTGACGGGGGAGAGCCCGAAAGCTTTGCAGAGGCTATGGAAGACGAACACAGGCAGGAGTGGATGGAGGCCATGCAGGAGGAAATGAGTTCCTTGCACACCAATTCCACTTATGAGCTGGTGCGGTTGCCAAAGGGCAAGAAGGCTTTGAAGAATCGATGGGTGTTTAGACTGAAGCAGACGGATGATGCTACTCGCCCTCGATACAAAGCGAGGCTGGTAGTTAAAGGCTACGGTCAGCGAAAAGGCGTGGATTATGATGAGATCTTTTCGCCTGTCGTCAAGCATTCGTCTATTCGGGTGGTGCTAGCATTAGCAGCCAGTCTCGACTTGGAGGTCGAGCAGATGGATGTGAAGACGGCATTCCTCCATGGTGATCTTGAGGAGGAGCTGTACATGGAGCAGCCAGAGAAATTCTGTGAGAAGGACAAGTCACATTTGGTCTGCCGGTTGAGGAAGAGCTTGTATGGTCTGAAGCAGGCTCCGAGGAAGTGGTACAAGAAGTTCGAGTCGTTTATGGGGGAGCATGGTTATGCACGGACGACGTCGGATCACTGTGTATTTGTGAGATATTTTGTCGATGATGATTTCATCATTTTATTGCTCTATGTTGATGATATGCTATTAGTGGGTCGGAATGCCACTAGGATAGCGGAGCTGAAGCGCCAACTGGGTGCGGCCTTCTCTATGAAAGATTTGGGCACAGCGAATACTATTCTTGGGATGGAGATCAGCCGAGAGAGAGAGTCCAAGCTGCTACACTTGTCCCAAAAGAGGTACATTCACCGGGTACTTCAGCGTTTCGGTATGGACGGATCGAAGAAAAGTGAGTTGTCCCCTTGCGGCCCACTTTAAGTTCACTGAGGAGCAGTGTCCATCCACCGAGGACGAAAAGGAAGATATGGAGCGGGTTCCATATGCTTCAGCTGTGGGGAGCCTTATGTATGCTATGGTGTGTACGAGGCCAGACATCGCTCATGCAGTTGGCACAGTTAGCAGGTATCTTTCAAATCATGGAAGGGTACTTTGGAGTGAGGTCAAGTGGATTCTACGATACCTTCAGGACACTGCCGATTTGAGACTTTCTTTTGGTGGTGACGAGTCGAAGCTGGTCGGATATACCGACGCTGATATGGCTGGAGATGTAGACACGAGACGATCGACTTCGGGCTATGTGATGATGTTTGTCGGAGGAGCGGTATCGTGGCAGTCGCGATTGCAGAAGTGTGTTGCTTTGTCGACGACAGAGGCAGAATATATTGCGACGACGGAGGCTTGCAAGGAGCTGCTGTGGATGAAGAAGCTGCTGTAGGAAATGGGACTGAAGCAAGAGCAGTATACTTTACTTTTCGACAGTCAGAGTGCTATTCACTTTGTGAAGAATCAGACGTTTCATAGCCAGTCCAAACACATCGAGACTCGGTATCATTGGATACGGGATGTGGTTGAGAAGAAGGACGCGGAGCTTGAGAAGGTTTATACAGATGACAACGGAGCTGATATGTTCACGAAGATTCTACCAAGGGGGAAGTTTGAGTACTGCAGGCAGATCGTCGGGATGACGACCTCCTCCACATAGTTGTGAAGGGGGAGATTTGTTGGAGTGGGTGGGGTTCCCAACCTATGTGGAGAAGACCCCGGAGTGCGACGAGCGCCATCTGTGTGTCAGAGAAGCTCGAAGAGGTGACGAGGCCATTCGAAGACGAAGGAGAAACTCGGGAGCCATATTTTTACATTCTGGAACAGGGGAGGCAGAATTCTATCCGAATTCTGCCCCCATACAGAATTCTGCCCGAATTCTGCTTTTTTGGTTCCAGAATGTTGCTGGTATGTTCTGGTTGCCCGACACAGAGTTCTGGCCGAACTCTGTGTCGTCGGGGCTGAACGGAAATTTGGGGTGATTTTTCACCATTAGATCTAATCAAACGGTCCAGATTTGTTGCGGGATTAGAAAGTTAAGTTGGGATTTCCAAACCCTAATCTATTGTAACACAATTGTAGCACACAACAAGAGGAGAGAGAGGAAGGAGGCAAGAGTGCCATTTGCAACTTTGGGAGAGAAGACGGAGGATTGAAGGTCGTTTTCGAAGGAGATCGCGTTCGGGTAATCTCTACTCGTCGTTCTCGTTCTTCGTAGCCTTGTAATCATTGTTCTTACTTCTAAGTGTTGTGGGGATCCGATTTGGATCGGGAGAAGTTTGTAGAGGGTGTAATTCTTCTATTCCATTAGTGGAGGCTTCTCAGGGTTGGACTCCGATCGTCCCGTGGTTTTTCCCGCAAGGATTTTCCACGTCAAAAATTCTCTGTGTCTGCGTGATTGTGTTTGGTGTTTTGGTTTGTGCGTTGTTTGCTCAGTTCTTTCGCAGGTACTCTCTAGTTTGGGGAAAGGTTTCCGCGTTTCTTTCCCAACAAGTCGTTGCGTCTACATCGGTACAAGTCTTGGATGGATCATCATGGCTGACGACAAATCAGAACTCTTCCTCCACAACTCCATCAATCGATGAAGTATCCGCCTCCCTTTTGTGTCGACCTTCGACAACATCGAACCCGTCCACGACCCCGAAGGAGCAATTGTAGGGTACGTCGTCAATAACAACTTGATATGCAGTGCCGAGCAGCTGAGCTACCACCTGTACTGGGAGGCCATTATTGTAGGGTATGTCGTCAACAACAACTTGATATACGTCCCGCCGCCGCCAGAACACGGCACGAGGCACGTGAGAGACGTATACCTGGCGTCGTCGCCTGAAGATGAGTTGTTGCTTATCTGGAAGTACGGGAAACACTCCGAGTCTGTGGCGGGGGAACGGAGTTGGGCTATGGAAGTGTACAAAGTGGACACGGCCGCCGACACGCAGCAGCAGAAGAAGAAGGAGATGGTGAAGGTGGAGAGGATTGGTGACAATGTCCTCTTCTTAGGGAGTAATGCGTTGTGCATATCTTGTGTTGATTATTTCCCGCGGGTGAGGAGGGATTGCATCTACTATAGGAACCACAACTTCGATGTTGCAACGTCCGACTTGAGAGACGGGAGGGAGGAGATTGTACTGCCGGCGCCGGCGAGGAGGAACGGTAGGCATCCGCCTATTTGGTTCATACCAAGCCTTACTAACTGAATGAAACGGACAGACTTTGTGGAGCAAATCATCTTGTGTTGTGCGGAAGTGCATGTGTTGCAAATCATCTTGTGTTGTAAATACTGAGGTCTTGTACATGTTGTGCATATATATATATATATATATATATATATATATATATATATATATATATATATATATATATACAGAGGTGTGTTGCAAGTCTACTTTTAATAGTTTTAATGTATAATTATTTTTCTTTTCGCACGTTAATGACTTCACTTGTTATGTACAGTAATGAAGTCATGTTGTGTTTTGTGCTTCAATCTATAATTAAGTTTCGTTTTGAATGTTATTACTCTACTTTCTATCATCTCCAACTTCCAACTTGCTTAAATTATCAACGACATGTTTCTTCCGGGCTGCTCCTTTTATTTTAATTTTTTTTCCCCCAGGACGTGTTAAGTATTTTAGAATCGTTAAATGGTCCTTCGTAAGTAGAGATAATACTTCTCTTATACATATATTTGCTTTATAGAATAAGTTTTGACAGTAAATAAGATTTGATGATATGTTCGCATCCCAACTTTACAATTCAATTTATGTTGGTCTAGGTATGACTAAATTCAAGAAGATCGAGTTGTCTCAACTATTTTAAAATATCAATTCCCCATGAATTTAGTCTTATATGGACAGAAAAAAAAAAAAAAAAGTTGTACGTACCTAGAGTTCTAAAATTGTAGTTGGACATTATCATTTCTCTAATTATATAAGACTATAGAAAAATACCCAAGTTTTTAATCAACGTGCACATGTTTATTTTCTTTTGAGGGATAAATATCTCCATGTATTTACTATAATATTTTAACCCTATTTATATGAGCCATGAAATTTACAGCATAGACAAATAAATGATATACAAACTAAGTATAATGTAATGGTTATTGTTTGTAACGAATTAATTAGTTAATATTTCAAGTTCGAAAAAAGTTTCATAACCAATAATGAGAATTACATGTTTACAAAATAGAGAGAGAATTATATGAAATTTGACAAACAAACATAATACAAATTCTTGATCCACATAATAAGGGCAACTTAAACCACATAATAGGCTAGCTAGCACTACGTCAAAATAGTCATTTTATAATTTTCTACCGTTAATGGATTGTCATGGGGATATACTCTTAGTCGGATAGGTGGTAAAATGCTCAAACAAAAATATGACACGACCCTGACCTAGCTAACTATGAATGGGTCGAGTGAGGGTCTCAAATTTTTGACATGGTTCATTTTCGAGCTGATATGGATACTAAATGCTGGACATGTATGGAACTCGATCCATTGTAAGTTCTTCACCCAATTATATACAAAATGATTGGTTAAACTTTGGAGAACATTTGTCACTTGGCTTAATTGATGTCCCCATCCTAGAACCTTATATGCGATAATTGCATATATGGGTACCGGTATAGTCATAGGTCCCATAGCTTTGGATGTTGTTACATATCGGATTTGTCGTATTCTGGGAGCACGATGTGGCAACTAATATTTTTTTAAAAGCGGTCTAAGGTGTTTTGTAACAACAATTTATCAAAAAAAAAAAAAAATGAAAGTTGGTTTCACTTTTTTGAGCTGATTTTGAAAGCAACAAAGAAGATGTTTCTCAATTTGCATAAATGTTCATTCTTATTTTTGAAAGGGTCCACCATATACTCTCAGAATATCTAGAATTTTATCGTTTTAATAATTTTAGAAATACTTTGCAACTTTTGACAACAATTCATCATACATTAACCAAAAAACTTTAACATCTTTTTTTTACAACAACTTGCGCACTACAACTTATAGTATCAACTTTTGATCAAACCAAACAGCCTAAATCAACAAGTGTCGAAGTAACAACAGTTACTCTAGCTTCGGTTTACATTAGAAAGTGATAAATCAATAATCCAGCTATAGTTGCTCTAACTTTTCTGCTAATTTAGACGGAAAAAAAAAATCATATTGTTATACCAAAACTCTACAATTATAACAAGGATTTTTTTTAG
>JANAVB010016797.1:2288877-2291377 GCA_029216955.1 Iris pallida | reverse complement strand
AATATGGGAAAAAATTGTATTTAAATACTATGTTAATTTAGCTAATTTAATATAATTTTTCTAACATTTAATAAGTATTTTGGTATTTTATAAAAATAGGAAAACAGAACTCATTTTCAGGGTACTTATGTTTACTGATTTTTAATAAATATCTATGACGGCTTATAAATTCCAGAAGAATTAATATAAATTTCTATAATTAACAAGGATCATTCTGGTACTTTACTTTATATATATTTTAGCTTTTTGTCTATCTTAAAAATTGTTGGAACACAGTGTACAGCCTGATTTATTTATTGAATAATTACGACTTGCGATGTATTGTGTAATTTTGGGTTATTGTAGTATTGGACCTCCCCATACCATAGTGTAAAGGCCCTAAAAAGTTGGTTTAGGTATTGTGTCACCCCACATTGGTCTTCTATGCTAAAGTCATCATTTGGCTAGGTATCCAGTCAGAAAGTCGTGTCGCACAACTAGTGTCCTAGTGTTTAACTTAGTATAAAAACTAAGTTTATGTATTACTTTTACAGTGACGAGACACCTGGATATCTATAGCTTCATATTCATATACTTGCTTTGAACAAGGCAAGTACCTCTACAAACTTTATTTACTGCATATAATAAATTGTGTAAAAATTATGTTAAATACCGATACCTAAACTGCAAATCATATATCTCCATGTTTTATATGCTTTATACTGCTCTCAGTATCCACCATGCTTTATACTGTTCCCGTATCACTCACATGTTATAAAACGAATTAAGAGAAAACTATTAGTAGAGTACGTGATCATGCCCCCCTTCTCCGTATGTATTTATCGTGTACGATTACATTCTATATGTAACTTTGTCGTAGGTCTGATCCCACGTTTATGTATGGATATACACAGATGCCGTTATTGTACGTATATGCACTTCAGAAAAACTTGATATGTATTACCTATTGACCGATCACGTACATGCTACAGTTTTAAACTTTAAAACAAACATATGTTGCCATGATAAAATGTATCTAAAACCAAATAAACCATGATATGCCACGACTCCTGTTTATTACACTTCAGTTCATTTCATGCTTCGTATATTTAGTTTGCTAGAATCAGTACTTGCTTCCGTCCTGATAGGATAACGTTGTAGGTATACTTACCGAGGAGGAGTTGCTTTGTGATTCTTATTATGGGGTTACCATCGAGGATCAGACTTTACCTTACGAGGATGTACCTGTGGGGAAACTCATCTAGTTTGTGTAGTTGCTCGGGACTTTTGAGAGTAGTCATGTTGTTAGACTATGTATTTTGATACTGGACCTGTATCTAGTTTTATGTCTTGACTTTGTATTTCGGGACATATTTATATACGAGATGACTTTTGTGTTTGGAACATTCCTGACTCAATATGACATATAGAACTATTAGCACACTTTGATCTTATATTATTTGCCTTTAGAACAGCTTACTGCGCTTTATCTCAAGCGTAGGATGGACATGACTCGGCCCGACCCAATAATTTGGATAGCGGATCGTGACATATTTTTAGTGGTGGCCCATGCAGGTCCTTGACTAAATTGTTTGGTTACGTCATTGTACCAAGCATGCCTGCAATTAGGAACTTAAGCTAACTAGACAACACAAGGAATAACATTTAGAACACCTAGAGGATTACTATGATTGCAATATAGGAACTCATCGCATCATATCCTCGTTATTACAAATTAGATTTTCTTGTTGTTATGATTGTTTACTTAAAAGATTCCTTATGAGTCCTTTTATTTATTAGATGGTGCTCACCCGCTCATCCCAGTATCCCACCCCTGAGAATGGCACACTTCCTATCCAGTCGGTTGACCAGTTGACCGATGCACCTCCACCTCCACATACCATACTCTCCCACTCCACAAATCCACCAACCCAGATGCCTCCACCACCTTCCACATCACAGTCCCAGCAGGACCCGATACTCCTACCTCCACCTATTAGTATACCTACCCATGCTTCCGTCACTCTCGACGGGAACCAGCTGCTCACTCTGATCCAGGGGTTCCTAACGAACCATCAGGAGCAGATCACCCTACTCCGCCAGAGCATGGAGCATTCTGAGGATCGTACCATAGTCCCACCACCGGTAGAGCCACGGCAGAAAGCAAGAAACATCAAGGACTTCGTGGGCTTGAACCCCAGGGAGTTCATGGGAACTGAGGACATCATAGTAGCAGATGACTGGCTAGACTCGGTAGAGAGGAAGCTCCTTGGAGCTAGGTTGCCGGGTGACCTTCAGGTCGAGACAGCGGGATTCCTGCTGACAGACTTGGCAGGAGTTTGGTTCAGGAATGAGCCATTATTCACGAAAGGGAGAGCCACATGGGATCAGTTCAAGATCCAGTTCAAGAAAAAATTCTTCTCGACCACCGTAGAGTAGCCATGGGGCTACAATCCAGAGCATCCAGTAGGGGAAACCGTTCTATTGACGAGTATGCAGCGGAGTTTAGTCGTTTGAGTCT
>JANAVB010016797.1:2040558-2285199 GCA_029216955.1 Iris pallida | reverse complement strand
TGGATCAACCAACCTCTATGAATTGGGTAATATATTTTATGTATGATGGCTGTTGATTATAATATAAGCTATGTCCCGATACATCGGGTTGATGATGTCCCCTTAAGGAGCTCATAAGGATTGTCATGTAAAATGCAGGTGGATTATATCCGACATGACAAATAAAGTTGAGCGGTACTACTTAAGGATAAAAGATGTTGAATCAATATAGTTGTCAGTAACTTAATTTGATCGACGGACATACGATATCTTAACATGGGGAGCCAAACGAGCATATAATAAAAGGAGCCCACAAATATAATTTGGGATTAGGAAGGTAGTACAACAATAGCTTATTAGTGGACCGAGCTATTGTTAATGGGCCTGGATTGTGTGTTCGAGCTGAACACGGGATATCCAGATCCGTTAGAAGGTCTAACCCTAATTTTTCCTCATGGTCCCTGCCGTAGCCTATATATATCCTCTATTCTCTGGCCGCCAGATTACTGATCAGAAATCAAATACTTTCTCTAAATTCGTGATTCACGTAAGGAGAGAAAGAGAGGGCTGCCAAGGAGAAAAAAAGGTTGGGAGATCGTCGTCCACACGACGTCCAACTCGAGTAAGGAATACGTACAAAAGATCTTGGGGTCGTCCGCCCGAGATTGCCAGGAATTACTTGTCTCCTTTCCGTCGTAGGTATAATTTGTGAACCCTAGTTTCCGCCTATGAAGGGTTAGAACATGTATTAGATCTTTTAACTTTCTATCGATCAATACGCACACCAAAGAAAGGGTCCTGGGAATCCCCAATTCCAACAATGGGTATCAGAGCCACTTTGGATCTACGTATTGATTGATACGTCCATGTTGTCCAATAAAACCTGCACTGTGTAATAGTCGGTAGATGTAGATTTGTTCTAACTCGGTTTTGCAGGCATCTTAGATCCAACTATTATGGTCCAATGCATGTTTTGATTGTGTTGTTTAAACCACGGACATGTCGTGGATGTTGTTGTTGTAGTGGATGTAATTAAAATCACGAGGGTTGATCGTGCTTATTATTTTAATTTTTCAATCTAGATTATGTGTGAACTCCTTCGGGAGGCATAGTATTGATGTAATTTTAATTATTTTTTATCAATCATGATGGCGGTAGTGGCTGTTTCTGACGCCGGACGAGATATTGGTTTTAAGCAGTCCAGAGGCAGACAGATAATTTTTGATGAAGGAATCGACAGCCAAAACCTTAAAAAAAATCCCGCGACCTGACCGGGCAGGTCAAACCCCCAATAGATCTGCGCAGCGCCAGATTTTGGATTCGGATAGTTGAGGACGGAGCAGCAACGATGACCATAATGGTTGGATATTTTCTCTTATTTTTGTCATTTTACTTTTTTCTGATTATGCATGTTTATTATTGTGTGGATTTTTTTTTGAAAAACTAAGCCTACATTAATAATGGACAACATGGACATAATATCAACTAGTAGAAAAACCCTCATTGTTAAATAACTAAGTGGGAGAGGATATTTATTTAATATAAATCCTATGGTCTCTATTACTGGTTTGTAGGTGATGTAATTATACTTGCGCGTTGGCTTTAGTGCTTTCCTCCATATCGGATGAGTATAATTATGGATCACCAGTACAAACTTTCTTAGGGATAATTGTAGAAAGTTACCTAGTAAGTGTTCACTTCTCCATCTGAAGGAACTCATTATAAGGTAATGGACTTAGTATTAAGTAATGGTATACACTTAGATACAAATAATGGTATCCTCCCCATCGGAGTCACTGCTATTATTTGTATGACCAGTGCAAGACCAGCATATTAATTTTATTTGTCATAAAGTTATGTTGACATGATAGTAAAATTAATAAGAAAAACCTACTTGAACAAAGTTGAATTTGTATACGTCCACACTATCGTGGCATGCTAAATTCATGGTGTTCAAGGTGTTGGTGAATTTCTTATTATTGTTTTGTGGAAATCAATATTTAGTTAATTCAAGAAGTTTTGTTTGCCCTACATAATTTTATTTATGTGATTCTCAGGATTTAAAAAATAGGTTCTTTCAGTCCACTTATGGTGATTCTTAAAGAAAACAAACTTACTGGACCAAATTATATTGACTGGAAACGTAATTTAGACATTGTTCTGACTGCTGAGGAGTACAAATATGTACTTGTTGAGGAATGTCCACCTAAGCCTGATGCTAACTCTGATGAAGAGATCAAAGAGGCTTATAAGAAGTGGAAAAAGGCAGATGAGATGGCACGGTGTTACATTCTGGCATCTATGTCAAATGTACTGCAACATCAGCATCAGGCCATGGCCACAGCTTATGACATGATGTATAACCTCAAGGAACTCTTCGGACATCAGAGTAGAGCAGCTAGGCGGTTTGATATGAAATGTTTGATGAATACAAAAATGGCTGAGGGTACACCAGTAAGGGATCATGTTCTCAAGATGATGGGTCATCTGAATGAGATGGAGATCCTTGGAGCTAAAATCGATGGAGAATCCTAGGTCGATATCATTCTCGAAACTCTGCCTAAAAGTTTTGACAATTTCTGCCTTAATTACAACATGAACAAAAGGTTGTATAGTTTGGCAGAACTTAAAAAGAGCTACAGGATGCTGAATCTCTCTTTAGGCAGAGTGGTCATATTTTTATTTCTGAAAATGCTTCTACTTCTAAGCTAAAAGACAGTAAGAAGAAGAATAACATTCAAAAACAGGCAAACTCAGCAAAGAAGGGCATGGGACCTCAAGACGCGGTAAAAAAGCCAAAAGACAAATGTTTCAAGTGCAAAGGGTCAGGACATTGGAAGACTGATTGTCCACTTCTCAAACAAGGGAACAAAGAAGGTATATCTCATTTACTAGTAGTTGAAATATGTTTAGCGGTGTTATCTACCGGCACCTGGTGTGTAGATACATGAGCCACTAATCATGTCTGCAATACATTGTAGGGGTTCCAGGAAACCAGACGACTCAGTGATGGAGAGATATGCTTGTTCATGGGTGATGCTACAAAAGTATCGGTCGTTGCATTATGAGATGTTACTTTATCTTTTGGTAGAAATAAGTCTTTGACATTGAGAGATTGTCTTTATGCACCTTCACTTAGAAGGAATTTAGTTTCTGTTTCTATGTTAGTTAAGGATGGATATTCAGTTTATTTTAATGACAATATTGTTATTAGAAAGAATAAACATTTTATCTGTTCTGATGCATTAGTTGATAATCTGTATGTCATTAATCCTATTTTGCCCACAATGTAACTTATGGAAATAAATAATATGTCATCTAACTTAAATAAGAGAAAAGAACCTTCTTGTATGAACCAAACATATCTTTGGCACTTGCGATTGGAGCATATTAACCTAAGAAGGATTCAAAGACTGGTTGAAGATGGACCTTTGAGTTCATTGGAAGTGGAGGCACTACCAGTCTGTGAATCCTGCTTTGAAGGTAAAATGACCAAAAGGCCTTTTACGGCGAAGGGGTATAAGGCCAAAGATGTGTTAGAATTGGTTCATTCTGATTTGTGTGGACCCATGACTATCCAAGCTAGAGGTGGCTTTGAATATTTTGTCACATTTATTGACGATTATTCAAGGTATGGATACATTTATTTGATGTGCCGTAAGTCTGAATGCTTTGAGAAATTCAAAAAGTACAAGGCTGAAACGGAGAAATGTCATGGAAAATGTATCAAGTCATTACGATCAGATCGTGGTGGCGAGTACCTCTTTGGAGAGTTTAGGGATTATTTATCGGAGGCTGGGATTGAATCCCAATTGACTGCACCTGGAACGTCCCAGCAGAATGGTGTAGCCGAAAGAAGGAATAGAACTCTTATGGAGATGGTTAGATCAATGATGAGTTATTCGGATTTGCCAGATTCGTTTTGGGGATATGCCTTAGAGACTGCAGCTTATATTTTGAACTTGGTTCCTTCTAAGTCAGTACCTCTTACTCCCACAGAGCTGTGGATTGGGCGTAAGCCTAGTCTGAAACATATTCGTATTTGGGGTAGTCCAGCACATGTGCTGAATATGAAAGCAGATAAGTTGGAATCTCGTACAGAAGTACGCTTGTTTGTAGGCTATCCAAGAGGAATGAAAGGAGGTTTATTTTATAGTCCTAAGGATCAGAAGGTCATTGTTAGCACCAATGCCCGATTCTTAGAGAAAGACTATGTAATGAACCATAAACCCACAAGTAGAGTTGTTCTAGAAGAACTGAGACGTGAGACACCAAGTACTTCAGTACCAACAGTACAAAAGGATGAACCACAAATAACTGCACAACGTGTCACAAGTGTTACACCACAACCGATAGTGCCTTGTCGTAGTGGGAGGGTTGTGATACAACCTGATAGATATATGTTCTTGGAAGAGTCGTCAGACTTCGTCCCTGAGGAACAAGATTATGATCCATGTACCTACAATGAAGCACTCCAAGATAAAGATGTAGAGTCTTGGCAAAAAGTAATGATATCTGAAATAGAATCTATGGATTCTAATCAGGTCTGGGAGCTTGTAGAACCACCCGTTTGTGTAAAAGCCATTGGATGCAAGTGGGTCTATAAGAGAAAAAGAGGATCAGACGGTAAGGTTGAAACCTTTAAAGCTCGGCTTGTAGCAAAAGGTTTTACTCAAAGAGAGGGTATCAATTATGAGGAAACCTTTTCTTCTGTAGCCATGCTTAAGTCTATCCGGATTCTTTTATCTATTGTAGATCATCTCGATTATAAGATTTGGCAAATGGATGTCAAGACAGCTTTCCTTAATGGAAGTCTTGGAATATATGTTTTGATCAGGTGATAAAATCCTACGGATTTAATCAATGTCTGGATGAATCATGTGTATACAGAAAGTGTGACAAAAATATGGTGGTGTTCCTAGTACTTTATGTGGATGACATCTTGCTTATTGGAAATAATGTGAAGGTGTTATCTGATGTAAGGGTATGGTTATCCAAACAGTTTGATATGAAGGACTTGGGAGAAGTAGGTCACATCCTTGGGATCAAAGTTCTACGAGATCGTAAGAAAAGGATGTTGGGCTTATCCCAAGCTTCCTATATCGATACTCTACTAACTCATTTTAGTATGCAAAATTCTAAGAAATGTTTCTTACCTTTTAGACATGGAATTGCTCTAACAAAGGAGCAGTGTCCGAGGACACCTAAAGAGATAGAGAACATGAAGGCAGTTCCTTATGCTTCAGCAGTAGGAAGCTTAATGTATGCGATGCTATGTACGAGACCAGACATCTGCTTTGCCGTAGGCATGGTCAGCAGATATCAGTCTAACCCAGGACAAGAGCACTGGACTGCCGTAAAGCATATTTTGAAGTACCTGAAAAGGACTAAAGAGTATATGCTAGTTTACCAGTCAGATAGTTTAGTTCTCTTGGGGTATACAGACTCAGATTTTCAGTCAGATAGGGATTCCAGGAAATCTACCTCAGGTTATGTGTTTACTTCGGGAGGTGGAGCCATTGTGTGGAGGAGTATCAAGCAAAAATGTATTGCTGATTCCACCATGGAAGCCGAGTATGTGGCAGCTTCTGAGGTAGCCAAAAAAGTGGTTTGGCTCAGAAACTTTTTGTTGGACTTGGATGTGGTACCTAGTTTTTCTAAGTCTATTACACTTTATTGTGATAATAGTGATGCAGTTGCAAACTCGAAGGAACCACAAGCCCATAAGACAGAAAAACACATTGAGCACAAGTACCACCTAATACGAGATTTCATAAAGAAAGAAAAAGTTGTTGTGATCAAGATAGCATCAGCCAACAACCTAGCTGATCCCTTTACAAAGAGCTTACCAGCTAAAGATTTTGATAGTCATGTTGAGGGAATAGGAGTCAGATGTGTAGCAGCATGGCTTTAAGTATAAGTGGGAGACTTGTAACAGTATACTGAAAAGCGATGCTTTGAGTATAAGTGGAAGATTGTTAGGGTTATATACTAAAAGTATCACTTTTGTAGTAACCTTATTTTCTTAAATTTTGAATGAGAATCATATGGGCAAATATTTGCATATTGTATTTGTTGCAAGTGTTAATACAAATGTCTGATATTCTATATTATAGATAATATGGTGTGTGGTGTCACACAGAAGATCATATTATCAGTTCCCTGCCATAGCCTATATATATCCTCTATTCTCTGGCCGCCAGATTACTGATCAGAAATCAAATACTTTCTCTAAATTCGTGATTCACGTAAGGAGAGAAATAGAGGGCTGCCAAAGAGAAGAAAAGGTTGGGAGATCGTCGCCCACACGACGTCCAACTCGAGAAAGGAATACGTACAGAAGATCTTGGGGTCATCCGCTCGAGATTGCTGGGAATTACTTGTCTCCTTTCCACGTAGGTATAATTCGTGAACCCTAGTTTCCGCCTATGAAGGGTTAGAACACGTATTAGATCTTTTTAACTTTCTATCGATCAATACGCACACCAAAGAAAGGGTCCTGGAAATCCCCAGTTCCAACAAGGACATGCTGAGGACTTGTGTGCTTGACTTTGGCGGATCATGGAAGAGCCATCTGCACTTGGTAGAGTTTTCATACAACAACAGCTACCAAACCAGCATCGATATGTCTCCTTTCGAGGCACTATATTGACGACGATGCGGTACACCGCTATTTTGGAATGATGTTGGGAATAGAGTTATGCTTGGGCCAGAGATGATCACTGATGCAGCAGAGAAGGTCAGGATGATCAGAGACAGACTCAGAGTTTCTCAGGACAGGCAGAAACACTAGGCCGATGCTAGTCGCAGATCGATGGAGTTCACCGACGGAGATATGGTGATGGTGAAGATATCACCTACTAGAGGGATGGTCCGGTTCGGATGAGGCGGCAAGTTGAGCCCCAGATACATTGGACCGTTTGAGATACTCGGCTGGATCGGAGAGGTAGCTTACAGGGTTGCACTTCCACCCAACCTAGCAGGAGTTCACGATATCTTTCATGTGTCTCAGCTGAGGAGATACATTCTAGACCCCAGCCATGTGCTAGATCATTCAGAGTTGGAGATCGGACCGAGCCTTGCAGTTACTGAGCAGCCATTAGAGATATTGGACCGGAGGGAGAAGAGGCTGAGGAACAAAGTCAAACCCTTGGTCCGAGTAGCTTGGAGTCGTCACTCTCCGGGAGAATCTACTTGGGAGAGGGAGTCGGACATGAGGGAGAGATATCCTTACTTGTTCGACCCAACAGCCGCGAGAGAACCACCCGTTCCCGTTTGATACCTTAGAGGTTAGTCTTAATAATAGTCTTAGTCTTCGTTCATATTTCTTGCTATGTTAGGATGTTTGTAGAGTCTTCTATCCTTGTGAATTTCGAGGACAAAATTTTTCAAGGAGGAAAAATTTGTAAGCCCCTAAATATTTTTAATTATTTTTTTAATAATGATTTATAATTTTAAATGGCATTTATATCCTTAAAATAAATTATTATAATTATTAGGAATTTTCTAGGATTTCTAAATAATTTTAAATGATTTTTAAAGCCAAAAATATTAATTTGCAATTTATTAAATTATTTTAATATCAATTTGTAATTATTTTAATTGTTTTATAACACTTTGCAATATTTGAATTATTTGAGCAAATTTATTTGCACAGAGTTGTGCGGGGGGGTTTATGCAATTTGGACTTTTGCATATAGTAGGGCGGTGGGGATTTTGTGCTATTCATGAAATGTGGGGAGGGTTTACAAAATCCTATTTGACCACTGCCTTCGTCCCCGACTAAACCGCCGACCTCGACCTAAACCCTAACCCTAATTCCTAATCTACTGGCCGAAACCCTAATCTAAAACCCACCCTAGCCCTATAAATAGACCCCTAGCCTAAACCCTAACCATATACTATTTTTCGACCACCACAGCGCCGTCCTGCCCCCTTCTTCTTCGACGAGTTCACCGGAGACCTAGATCTAGGAGCGCCGCCGTTCCAGCCATCGCCGTAGCTGCGCACCACCACCAAACAGTTCGTCTCGACGAGACGAACTCGCCCATATTTTTCCCCGGCCGCTTCGACGCCTCCTCCGCCGTGTAGTACCCTCGACGGCCACCGCCCATCGGACACTGTCATCTCCCTATTTTTTTCCAAAATACGTAAATGACTGTATTTCTGTATTTGGAGGATTTTAAATTTTTAGGTATTCTTAAAATTTTATTTATTTTTCTGGACTTTGGTTAGCCTTAATTGTTTAGACCTGACATTTAATTATTGTCTCTATTTAATTGTTATTAATATTATTTTATTATTATTATTAGGGGTTAACATGGCTAGCTTATATTAAGTTGTTTTTATTATTATCAATTATCATCATTATTATTATTGTTATTATTATTATTATTATTATTATTATTATTATTATTATTATTATTATTATTATTATTATTATTATAATCCTAAATATCTACCCCCCCAAACCTAACCCTCTCTCTCCACTCTCTCTCAGCCGCCCCCCCCCCCAATTCTCTCTCTTCACTCTCTCTCTCCCGATCCCCCTTTACTGGACCAGAGCCCCCCCTCACTCTTCTCTCTTCCCCCTCTCACCTCCCTCAACTCTCTCTCCCCCGCTCATCTCTCTCCCGAGCTCACCCCTCTTTTCCACGCTCCCTCTCGCTCACCTCCCCTCGTCTCCGACCGTCGACCGCGCCACTGCCTCCACTGCTCCCACCACCGCCAGCCACCGTCTCCACCACCACTTCTGCGACCACCACCACCGCCATCTCCTCCGGCCACCTCCACTTCAGCCAGCACCATCGCCCCCACCATCATCATCGTCGTCGCCGTCTCCTCTGTGGCCTCCGGCCCCCCTCCGCCGACGCCGCCGTCTCCATCTCCTCCGTCTCCCCTTCGTGGTGCAGCGCTGCTGCTGCCGCCCCCTCTCTTCCGCGTCGGCGGCGAGCCCCCTCGCCTCGCCTCGACTCTCTCTCTCTTCTCTGAGCACCGTGCCACCGCGGCTGCTGTCCCCTCCGTCGGGAACCGACAGATCCCGGTGAGCTCCTCTGCCTCTCTCTTTCTCCTCGGTTTACGTGCTGCCTCGTACGGCGCACCCTCGCGGTACGAGTCCTTCGTTTTACGTGCATTTCGGGAAGTGAGCCCTCGAGCTCCGTGTACGCCTCGAGCAGGGGACGCTTTGGGCCCCGCACTGCTCGGGTTATGTGCCGTCTCGATACGCGTATACCTTGGTGTACGTGCTGCCTCGGGCAGCGGGACGCTTTGAGCCCTGCGCTGTCTCGGGCACCGTGCTATCTCGGTTTGCACGTTGTCTCGATTCCTCGTGTCTCGGCCTTTGTGCCTACCTCGTGACCCGTGTCGCCTCGGTTTGCATGCTCGCTCCGATTTACGTGCCGCATTGGTCTTGTGCCGTTTCGATTCGTGTGCACGTCTCGATTTGCGTGTTGCGTGATTCGTGCACCATTATGATATTCGTGATTTCCTCGATCTACGTACACGTTGTCTCCTGTTCATCTCAATTCTCGTGCGCGTCTCGATATACGTACATGTCTCAGTTTGCGTGCCCGTATCGGTCCGCGTGCCTCGGTTTCCGTACCAGATTCCTGCACTGCTTGCGGGACCCGTACGGTATAGCCTCGTGCCATTCTTCGTAATTTTGTCATTATTTTATTATTTAATTCTAATGATTGTTTATTGTGTGTTCTGAGGATCTCGATTGGCGTGCTAGCTTGGATCGCGACTGCCGAAGACTTGCTTACCTAGCCGAGCCCTCTAGGCAAGTATCCCTTGCTCATCGACGGCTCTTGCCCTCTCTCCTGGATTTTATTTCATTTAATTAATTTGTACTTGTAAATTTTATAACCATGATTAGTGTAGCCTAGTAGTAGAACTGTCATGATGATAACTTAGGATAGCTTGGTCCGATATCGGGGTAGACCGTATCGGGCAACTCGGATGGGTCATCCACACCTCCGAGGACACGAGCACGACTCACATGTATGGATTGTCCCTGTATGCCCCGTGTCCGACTCGCGATCGGATAACGGCTCTGGCTAACTTTACTTGTAGCGGTGATTGTGCTTGGGTTAGAGATTTATGGACATGTGTTGTGGTGCGCCCTGCGAGACGGTTATTTTATTATTATGCATGTTGGCTTGGCGCCCAGTACGTATTGTAGTGCTGCTGGAGGCCGAGACATTAGTGGTCTCGGGTTCGATTGATTTCCCAGTACGCCTCGTAGCGCTGCTGGAGGCCGGGACTTAGTGTTCTCGGCTATCGATTTGTTCCCAGTACGCATTGTAGTGCTGCTGGTAGCTGAGACATAGTGTTCTCAGTCTGCGATTCTGCGATTCCGCGGCGGGTTGTGCCGAGTGGATTTTAGCCGCAACTCGCTGGGTGCTCCTGTCCTGAATACAGAGGAGACTCTGCCGGATTCTTCCAAAATTCCCGATCGGGAATTTGGTTCGAAGGACTGGGCAGAACTATTTCTTTGGTTTGCTGGACTGGGCTCGTGCCTATTCACCTTGGTATAGTATACCTGATCCCATTGCTTGCTAGGTAGACTCCAGACTAGATCAGTCGCCTAGCTCCTGATCTGTCTTGTACGTCGGATAGCGTAAGGAGAGCGGTTCCACTTGGGAGACGGTCTGCAACCCTGGTCCTTATTTGGTTTAAGGGTTGTGGATTTGCTCCAGAGCGGTCCGTGTAATCTTTGCCACTTCCGGCGATATTTATTACCAGACTCTTGTCCCCTGACCCTTCATCCTAGAGGGTGTCCTAGTCTAGTTAGATAAAGCTGGCAGTTGTCCTATGTATTGGGAGTTGTGACTTGTGGATACGACTGAGGATTGAGTATTATGGAGAGTACGATCTCGGGATATTGACTTGGTGGATCTATGTGGATTCTTGGATTTTGGTGATTTCGAATATTTCGTGGAACGAGGAGAATATCGAGGGTATTATTATATAATTTTTACTCGACTTCCCAAACGCCCAAAACCTGATACCTTTGTGTATTCTGGTAGTTGGGGAACCTGGTTTGATTGCTATGTCTTGGTAGTTGAAGGGCTTGTTTTCCAGTGACTTGTGATCATTGACTAGGAGGATTCTTGTGAGCTAGAGGGTCTAGCATTGCTTATAGTGATTAGCTTGGTATTTGGTTATTGACCTTCCTGACATGATATTGATTCCATCGTAGAGGGGTGACTCTTGCTAGATTGATCTGGTGGATGGTCCGACTTGATGATTGGAGCTATAGGCTCCCATATATGTTTGAGATGATATTGTGGTAGAGATTCTGACCTTGTACTTGACCTGATATCCATGCCACGATGTGGGCAGATGACTCCATATGATTGATAGAATTGACCCCGACTTGACTTGACTACTTATACCCGATCCATGATTCCAGTTTACCCTTGAGGTACTGGCCTTGACCTTGCACTGTTGTGCTCCTTGTCTACTGGCATCTTGAGGTTCTACCTGATTTTATGGTACTGTAGTGCCATCCTGATATCCCAGCCATATTACACGATGACCTGGACCTGTCTTGATTCTTGATAGTGGCCTGTAGAGGTGCACTCTTGACTAGCACTCTGGACTTGACAGTAAACCTGGCATGTATACTCTTGATTCTCGATAGTGGCCCGTGGTGGTGCACTCCTGGCTAGTACTCTTGACAGGACATGTTTACTCTTGACCGCTGTTGCGACAGCCAGTCCTGACTTGCTAGGTATGACCTTGTCTTGACACCGTGGTTGATTTTCCTGATTGTGCTTGTACAAACTACCTGTCTCGTCTTGCATCATGTCTAGGACATGGATTCCTGGTTACCACGGTCAGGAATTTATAATGAATCTGACTAGGTTAACAACTAGATTGATCAAGTAGCTCATATAGATCGAGGTATTCCGGCTACAGGTAATCCCGTTATCTGGGCGCTCATGTGGACTTGTAGCCTGCCGTCGAGTAGGGCACATTTCCAGCCCACTGTCATATGGGGCACCCCTTCAGCTAGCTATTAGGGTACATTTGTCTCCCGGGCGATGTACCCACTATATATATTCGTCCTGGATAACCTGGATAGTCTGCAGGGCTTGTGGCTATAGGAATACCTCAACTGCATCTTGTTAGTAATTAGGCCTGTGATAATCCTAGTTAGTTAATAATAGCAAGCCGTAGGCATTGTGTGGCCGCTTGTCCTTCTGTGTTGTTTGGCTTGTTGCCTGCTAGCCCGCTGATATTGATTTTCAGCTGGCAATGCAGGTGTTAGTGGATGCTAGGGAGGCTGTGATTGTGTTAGATTCACTATACTTGTGGATTGTTATCGTGCGTTGGTACCGCACGATCCCTTACCCTTATTTACTGTTTTTAGATGTTATTCTTGTCATATTTTATCCTGCTGGTTTTCTTCGCCCGTCCTTGAGCCTTCCTTTCTGGTACTTGCTGCGGTTGGCCCGACCAACCCTGGATTGTTCCCAGATTGTCTAAGACCGACCCGGTGGATCTTCCAGACTTGACTTGGAGGGTGTGCTTCAGTTCCAGACTTGCTAGGAACTGTGGGAAGGTATACTTGTCTACATTATTATCCTATACTGTAGATTCCAGATTTTCATATGAGTATTTCCTATTTTTTATATGATTATCTCTCTTAATATTGTCTCATTGTGATTTACCTGTGCATATGAGATCGAATTTAGGCCATAGATTGATTGCATGCTAGGATACCCAACCAGACTGGACAGCCGTCATCACCGTATAGCGTATTCGTACCTTATACGGTATAGCTGGCCGTGTACGTCCCCGTATTTCGGAACTGGGGCGTGACATGGTTTTAGTGGTGGCCCATACAGGTCTTGTTTTGCGATTTTGTTGGGTATCACATGATTATTGATCTGAGTCCACTATTTCTTGGTATTCCCATTTGTTACACTTGTCCTTCGCTCCCTTGAACCTGTGAACTGGTCCTCATCTCTACTTGGACCTATATTGCTTGGCCATGTCTTATTCGTGTTATCTACCTCTGATCCTTGTTTGATGGATATGATCCTATAGTTGGTCATGTCGATCACCTTATTTGATGAGATGTTATCTCCATCATTTGGGATACATGATTATTTATCTTGGGTTCTGCACTCTCTACCGGTATTTTGTCTTGGTTGATTTCTTGTTATCCCTTTCGTGCGTTGACTTCGTGTTGACTTAGTATCATTATCACCCTCTTCGAGCGTTGGCTGAATTGCTGCAGGATGAAGATTTCATCAGGACTCTGAGATTGAATATTTTAACATTTGTTGAGTATCCGAGGAATATTCTCGTATTGATTCGGCTTCCTTGATTCCGAACAGTTCCGCACTCATGATTATCTATTTCAGATATTATTTTGATTATAGATATACTCTCTATACATTATATTTTGATGTGGATTCTTGGTTTGGAGTATTTTCCTAGAAAAGCTATCTTGTGGTTATTGTTGAAGATATTTTTGGATATGTGTTACGATTCACCTGGATTTTGGATTTTGGATTTTGATTGTTTTCTAGGACTCTCATTACATTGTTAGAGATTTTATGATCTTAGTGATTTGGATATTTGGGTTATGGATTTTATTTGTTTTGGATATTTGTCAAGAGTACCGGGTGACCCTAGTATACCGTGACGGCGTGGTAACGAAAGTTGCAGCCGCTCGATTACAGTGTTCTGGTGAATTTTTTACAGCCATTCCGGATGGCGCGGCAAGGAATGATCATGACACACATTTTTCGGATATTATGAACTACGGTCATCGGTTCGAGACAGATATCCTGTATTTTATAATTTTATGCGGATTTATTATTTTCTTATGCAGTTGGGATTTTACGTTTTTGGACATTGTTTTCGATTTTTGTACTTGTTTTGATCTATGGGGCTATTTCGTGCATCCGAGATTTTTGATTTTCGAGATTCTTTCGATGTTTTGTATTTACCTTGCGAGTTGATTTATTTAGCTAGACCTTGTTCTCTTTGATGTTTTCATATTGAGATTTTGTTCGTTTCTAATTGTATTACTTTATTTCTGTAAGGTGGGTAGAGTTTTCATGGCATATATATATATATATATATATATATATATATATATATATATATATATATATATATATATATATATATATATATATATATATATATATATATATATATATATATACTAGTTGTGAAAACCCTATTTTGATAATTTTGAAATTTCGAGGACAAAATTTTTGTAAGGTGGGTAGAATGTCATCTCCCTATTTTTTTCCAAAATACGTAAATGACTGTATTTTGTATTTGGAGGATTTTAAATTTTTGGGTATTCTTAAAATTTTATTTATTTTTCTGGACTTTGGTTAGCCTTAATTGTTTAGACCTGACATTTGATTATTGTCTCTATTTAATTGTTATTAATATTATTTTATTATTATTATTAGGGGTTAACATGGCTAGCTTATATTAAGTTATTTTTATTATTATCAATTATCATCATTATTATTATTGTTATTATTATTAATATTATTATTATAATCCTAAATATCTACCCCCCCAAACCTAACCCTCTCTCTCCACTCTCTCTCAGCCGCCCCCCCCCCCCAATTCTCTCTCTTCACTCTCTCTCTCCCGATCCCTCTTTACTGGACCAGAGCCCCCCCTCACTCTTCTCTCTTCCCCCTCTCTCCTCCCTCAACTCTCTCTCCCCCGCTCATCTCTCTCCCGAGATCACCCCTCTTCCCCACGCTCCCTCTCGCTCACCTCCCCTCGTCTCCGACCGCCGACCGCCGCCACTGCCTCCACTGCTCCCACCACCGCCAGCCACCGTCTCCACCACCACTTCCGCGACCACCACCACCGCCATCTCCTCCGGCCACCTCCACTTCAGCCAGCACCATCTCCCCCACCATCATCATCGCCGTTGCCGTCTCCTCCGTGGCCTCCGGCCTCCCTCCGCCGACGCTGCCGTCTCCATCTCCTCCGCCTTTCCTTCGTGGTGCAGCACTGCTGCTGCCGTCCCTCTCTTCCGCGTCGGCGGCGAGCCCCCTCGCCTCGCCTCGACTCTCTCTCTCTTCTCTGAGCAACGCGCCACCGCGGCTGCTGTCCCCTCCGCCGGGAACCGACAGATCCCGGTGAGCTCCTCTGCCCCTCTCTTTCTCCTCGGTTTGCGTGCTGCCTCGTGCGGCACACCCTTGGGGTGCGAGTCTCTCGTTTTACGTGCATCTCGGGAAGCGAGCCCTCGAGCTCCGTGCATGCGTCGAACAGCGGGACGCTTTGGGCCCCGCGCTGCTCGGGTTATATGCCGTCTCGATACGCGTACACCTTGGTGTACGTGCTGCCTCGGTTCTCGTGTCGCCTCGATTTACGTGTTGCCTCGAGCAGCGGGACGCTTTGAGCCCTGCGCTGTCTCGGGCACCGTGCTATCTCGGTTTGCACGTTGTCTCGATTCCTCGTGTCTCGGCCTTTGTGCCTACCTCGTGACCCGTGTCGCCTCGGTTTGCGTGCTCGCTCCGATTTACGTGCCGTATTGGTCTTGTGCCGTTTCGATTTACGTGTACGTCTCGATTTACGTGTTGCATGATTCGTACACCATCTTGATATTCGTGATTTCTTCGATCTACGTGTATGTCTCGATTTACGTGCACGTTGTCTCCTGTTCATCTCGATTCTCGTGCGCGTCTCGATATACGTGCATGTCTCAGTTTGCGTGTCCGTATCGGTCCGCGTACCTCGGTTTCCGTGCCAGATTCCTGCGCTGCTTGCGGGACCCGTACGGTATAGCCTCGTGCCATTCTTCGTAATTTTGTCATTATTTTATTATTTAATTCTAATGATTGTTTATTGTGTGTTCTGAGGATCTCGATTGGCGTGCTAGCTTGGATCGCGACTGCCGAAGACTTGTTTACCTAGCCGAGCCCTCTAGGCAAGTATCCCTTGCTCATCGACGGCTCTTGCCCTCTCTCCTGGATTTTATTTCATTTAATTAATTTGTACTTGTAAATTTTATAACCATGATTAGTGTAGCCTAGTAGTAGAACTGTCATGATGATAACTTAGGATAGCTTGGTCCGATACCGGGGTAGACCGTATCGGGCAACTCGGATGGGTCATCCACCCCTTCGAGGACACGAGCACGACTCACATGTATGGATTGTCCATGTATGCCCCGTGTCCGACTCGCGGTCGGGTAACGGCTCTGGCTAACTTTACTTGTGGCGGTGATTGTGCTTGGGTTAGGGATTTATGGACATATGTTGTGGTGCGTCCTGCGAGGCGGTTATTTTATTATTATGCATGTTGGCTTGGCGCCCAGTACGCATTGTAGTGCTGCTGGAGGCCGAGACATTAGTGGTCTCGGGTTCGATTGATTTCCCAGTACGCCTCGTAGCGCTGCTGGAGGCCGGGGCTTAGTGTTCTCAGCTATCGATTTGTTCCCAGTACGTATTGTAGTGCTGCTGGTAGCTGAGACCTAGTGTTCTCAGTCTATGATTCTGCGATTCTGCGGCGGGTTGCGCCGAGTAGATTTTAGCCCCAACTCGCTTGGAGCTCCTGTCCAGAATACAGAGGAGACTCTGCCGGATTCTTCCAAAATTTTCGATCGGGAATTTGGTTCGAAGGACTGGGCAGAACCATTCCTTTGGTTTGCTGGACTGGGCTCGTGCCTGTTCACCTTGGTATAGTATACCTGATCCCATTGCTTGCTAGGTAGACTCCAGACTAGATCAGTCGCCTAGCTCCTGATCTGTCTTGTACGTCGGATAGCATAAGGAGAGCGGTACCACTCGGGAGACGGTCTGCAACCCTGGTCCTTGTTTGGTTTAAGGGTTGTAGATTTGCTCTAGAGCAGTCCGTGTAATCTTTGCCACTTTTGGCGATATTTATTACCAGACTCTTGTCCCCTGACCCTTCATCCTAGGGGGTGTCCTAGTCTAGTTAGATAGAGCTGGCAGTTGTCCTATGTATTGGGAGTTGTGACTTGTGGATACGACTGAGGATTGAGTATTATGGAGAGTACGATCTCGGGATATTGACTTGGTGGATCTATGTGGATTCTTGGATTTTGGTGATTTCGAATATTTCGTGGAACGAGGAAAATATCGAGGATATTATTATATGATTTTTACTCGACTTCCCAAACGCCCAAAACCTAATACCTTTGTGTATTTCGGTAGTTGGGGAACCTGGTTTGATTGCTATGTCTTGGTAGTCGAGGGGCTTGTTTTCCAGTGACTTGTGATCATTGACTAGGAGGATTCTTGTGAGCTAGAGGGTCTAGCATTGCTTATAGTGATTAGCTTGGTATTTGGTTATTGACCTTTCTGACATGATATTGATTCCATCGTAGAGGGGTGACTCTTGCTAGATTGATCTGGTGGATGGTCCGACTTGATGATTGGAGCTATAGGCTCCCATATATGTTTGAGATGATATTGTGGTAGAGATTCTGACCTTGTACTTGACCCGATATCCATGCCACGATGTGGGCAGATGACTCCATGTGATTGATAGAATTGACCCCGACTTGACTTGACTACTTATACCCGATCCATGATTCCAGTTTACCCTTGAGGTACTGGCCTTGACCTTGCACTGTTGTGCTCCTTGTCTACTGGCATCTTGAGGTTCTACCTGATTTTATGGTACTGTAGTGCCATCCTGATTTCCCAGCCATATTACACGATGACCTGGACCTGTCTTGATTATTGATAGTGGCCCGTAGAGGTGCACTCTTGACTAGCACTCTGTACTTGACAGTAAACCTGGCATGTATACTCTTGATTCTCGATTGTGGCCCGTGGTGGCGCACTCCTGGCTAGTACTCTTGACAGGACATGTTTACTCTTGACCGCTGTTGCGACAGCCAGTCCTGACTTGCTAGGTATGACCTTGTCTTGACACCGTGGTTAATTTTCCTGATTGTGCTTGTACAAACTACCTGTCTCGTCTTGCATTATGTCTAGGCCATGGATTCCTGGTTACCACGGTCAGGAATTCATAATGAATCTGACTAGGTTAACAACTAGATTGATCAAGTAGCTCATATAGATCGAGGTATTCCGGCTACAGGCAATCCCGTTATCTGGGCGCTCATGTGGACTTGTAGCCTGCCGTCGAGTAGGGCACATTTCCAGTCCACTGTCATGTGGGGCACCCCTTCAGCTATCTATTAGGGTACATTTGTCTCCCGGGCGATGTACCCACTATATATATTCGTCCTGGATAACCTGGATAGTCTGCAGGACTTGTGGCTATAGGAATACCTCAACTGCATCTTGTTAGTAATTAGGCCTGTGATAACCCTAGTTAGCTAATAATAGCAAGCCGTAGGCATTGTGTGGCCGCTTGTCCTTCTGTGTTGTTTGGCTTGTTGCCTACTAGCCCGCTGATATTGATTTCCAGCTGGCAATACAGGTGTTAGTGGATGCTAGGGAGGCTGTGATTGTGTTAGATTCACTATACTTGTAGATTGTTATCGTGCGTTGGTACCGCACGATCCCTTACCCTTATTTACTATTTTTAGATGTTATTCTTGTCATATTTTATCCTGCTGGTTTTCTTCACCCGTCCTTGAGCCTTCCTTTCTGGTACTTGCTGCGGTTGGCCTGACCAACCCTGGATTGTTCTCAGATTGTCTGAGACCGACCCGGTGGATCTTCCAGACTTGACTTGGAGGGTGTGCTTCAGTTCCAGACATGCTAGGAACTGTGGGAAGGTATACTTGTCTACATTATTATCTTGTACTGTAGATTCCAGATTTTCATATGAGTATTTCCTGTTTTTCATATGATTATCTCTCTTGATATTGTCTCATTGTGATTTATCTATGGATATGAGATCGGATTTAGGCCATAGATTGATTGCATGCTAGGATACCCAACCAGACTGGACAGCCGTCATCACCGTATAGCGTATTCGTACCTTATACGATGTAGCTGGCCGTGTACGTCCCCGTATTTCGGAACTGGTGCGTGACATGGTTTTAGTGGTGGCCCATGCAGGTCTCGTTTTGAGATTTTGTTGGGTATCACATGATTATTGATCTGAGTCCACTATTTCTTGGTATTCCCACTTGTTACACTTGTCCTTCGCTCCTTTGAACCTGTGAACTGGTCCTCATCTCTACTTGGACCTATATTGCTTGGCCATGTCTTATTCATGTTATCTACCTCTGATCCTTGTTTGATGGATATGATCCTATAGTTGGTCATGTCGATCACCTTATTTGATGAGATGTTATCTCCATCATTTGGGATACATGATTATTTATCTTGGGTTCTGCACTCTCTACCGGTATTTTGTCTTGGTTGATTTCTTGTTATCCCTTTCGTGCGTTGACTTCGTGTTGACTTAGTATCATTATCGCCCTCTTTGAGCGTTGGCTGGATTGCTGTAGGATGAAGATTTCATCAGGACTCTGAGATTGAATATTTTAACATTTGTTGAGTATCCGAGGAATATTCTCGTATCGATTCGGCTTCCTTGATTCCGGACAGTTCCGCACTCAAGATTATCTATTTCAGATATTATTTTGATTATAGATATACTTTCTATACATTATATTTTGATGTGGATTCTTGCTTTGGAGTATTTTCCTAGAAAAGCTATCTTGTGGTTATTGTTGAAGATATTTTTGGATATGTGTTACGATTCACCTGGATTTTGGATTTTGATTGTTTTCTAGGACTCTCATTACATTGTTAGAGATTTTGTGATCTTAGTGATTTGGATATTTGGGTTATGGATTTGATTTGTTTTGGATATTTGTCAAGAGTACCGGGTGACCCTAGTATACCTTGACGGCGTGGTAACGAAAGTTGCAGCCGCTCGATTACAGTGTTTTGGTGAATTTTTTACAGCCATTCCGGATGGCGCGGCAAGGAATGATCATGACACACATTTTTCGGATATTAGGAACTACGGTCATCGGTTCGAGACAGATATCCTGTATTTTATGATTTTATGCGGATTTATTATTTTCTTATGCAGTTGGGATTTTACGTTTTTGGACATTGTTTTCGATATTTTGTACTTGTTTTGATCTATGGGGCTATTTCTTGCATCCGAGATTTTTGATTTTCGAGATTCTTTCGATGTTTTGGATTTACCTTGCGAGTTGATTTATTTAGCTAGACCTTGTTCTCCTTGATGTTTTCATATTGAGATTTTGTTCGTTTCTAATTGTATTACTTGATTTCTGTAAGGTGGGTAGAGTTTTCATGGCATATATATATATGTACTAGTTGTGAAAACCCTATTTTGATAATTTTGAAATTTCGAGGACGAAATTTTTGTAAGGTGGGTAGAATGTCATCTCCCTATTTTTTTTCCAAAATACGTAAATGACAGTATTTCTGTATTTGGAGGATTTTAAATTTTTGGGTATTCTTAAAATTTTATTTATTTTTCTGGACTTCGGTTAGCCTTAATTGTTTAGACCTGACATTTGATTATTGTCTCTATTTAATTGTTATTAATATTATTTTATTATTATTATTAGGGGTTAACATGGCTAGCTTATATTAAGTTGTTTTTATTATTATCAATTATCATCATTATTATTATTGTTATTATTATTATTATTATTATTATTATTATTATTATTATTATTATTATTATTATTATTATTATTATTATTATTATAATCCTAAATATCTACCCCCCCCCAAACCTAACCCTCTCTCTCCACTCTCTCTCAGCCGCCCCCCCCCCCCCCAAATTCTCTCTCTTCACTCTCTCTCTCCCGATCCCTCTTTACTGGACCAGAGCCCCCCCTCACTCTTCTCTCTTTCCCCTCTCTCCTTCCTCAACTCTCTCTCCCCCGCTCATCTCTCTCCCGAGCTCACCCCTCTTCCCCACGCTCCCTCTCGCTCACCTCCCCTCGTCTCCGACCGCCGACCGCTGCCACTGCCTCCACTGCTCCCACCACCGCCAGCCACCATCTCCACCACCACTTCCGCGACCACCACCACCGCCATCTCCTCCGGCCACCTCCACTTCAGCCAGCACCATCGCCCCCACCATCATCATCGCCGTCGCCGTCTCCTCCGTGGCCTCCGGCCCCCTCCGCCGACGCCGCCGTCTCCATCTCCTCCGCCTTCCCTTCGTGGTGCAGCGCTGCTGCTGCCGCCCCTCTCTTCCGCGTCGGCGGCGAGCCCCCTCGCCTCGCCTCGACTCTCTCTCTCTTCTCTGAGCACCGCGCCACCGCGGCTGCTGTCCCCTCCGCCGGGAACCGACAGATCCTGGTGAGCTCCTCTGCCCCTCTCTTTCTCCTCGGTTTGCGTGCTGTCTCGTGCGGCGCACCCTCGGGGTGCGAGTCCCTCGTTTTACGTGCATCTCGGGAAGCGAGCCCTCGAGCTCCGTGCACGCCTCGAGCAGCGGGACGCTTTGGGCCCCGCACTGCTCGGGTTATGTGCCGGCTCGATACGCGTACACCTTGGTATACGTGCTGCCTCGGTTCTCGTGTCACCTCGATTCACGTGTTGCCTCGGGCAGCGGGACGCTTTGAGCCCTGTGCTGTCTCGGGCACCGTGCTATCTCAGTTTGCACGTTGTCTCGATTCCTCGTGTCTCGGCCTTTGTGCCTACCTCGTGACCCGTGTCGCCTCGGTTTGCATGCTCGCTCCGATTTGCGTGCCGCATTGGTCTTGTGCCGTTTCGATTTGCGTGCACGTCTCGATTTGCGTATTGCGTGATTCGTGCACCATCTTGATATTCGTAATTTCCTCGATCTACGTGCACGTCTCGATTTACGTGCACGTTGTCTCCTGTTCATCTCGATTCTCGTGCGCGTCTTCTCCTGTTCTCGTATCACTCACATGTTATAAAACGGGTTAAGGGAAAACTGTTAGTAGAGTACGTGATCATGCCCCCCCTTCTCCGTATGTATTTACCGTGCACGGTTACATTCTATATGTAACTTTGTCGTAGGTCTGATCCCGCATTTTTGTACGGATATACACCGATGCCGTTAGTGTACGTATGCGCACTTCAGAAAAACTTGATATGTACCACTGTACATCATATTTACCTATTGATCGATCACGTACATGCTACAGTTTTAAACTTTAAAATAAACATATGTTGCCATGATAAAATGTATCTAAAAACCAAATAAACCATGATATGCCATGACTCATGTTTATTACACTTCAGTTCATTTCAAGCTTCGTATATTTAGTTTGCTAGAATCAGTACTTGCTTCCATCCTGACAGAATAACGTTGTAGGTATACTTACCGAGGAGGAGTTGCTTTGTGATTCTTATTATGGGGTTGTCATCGAGGATCAGACTTTACCTTACGAGGATGTACCTGCGGAGAAACTCGTCTAGTTTGTGTAGTTGCTCGGGACTTTTGAGAGTAGTCATGTTGTTAGACTATGTATTTTGATACTGGTCTTGTATCCAGTTTTATGTCTTGACTTTGTATTTCGGAACATATTTATATACGAGATGACTTTTGTGTTTGGAACATTTCTGACTCAATATGACATATAGAACTATTAGCACACTTTGATCTTATATTATTTGCCTTTAGAACAGCTTACTACGCTTCATCTCAAACGTAGGCTGGACATGACTCGGCCCGGCCCAACAATTTGGGTAGCGGATGGTGACACCCTCCCCCCGGCGCCACGTGGCTCTCCTTCCTCGCGCTGTCGCCATGCCCGCAGCGCCTCCTCTCCGCCTTCGTCGTCTCCCTCTTCCTCCTTGCCCTCCTTTTCCTC
Source organism: Iris pallida (assembly GCA_029216955.1). Taxonomy (NCBI): domain Eukaryota; kingdom Viridiplantae; phylum Streptophyta; class Magnoliopsida; order Asparagales; family Iridaceae; genus Iris; species Iris pallida. The sequence continues at coordinate 2,262,488 of JANAVB010016797.1, read as the reverse complement.
TTCCTCCACGAGCTCCTCTCCTCCCGCCGCATAATTGAAGATGTTACTCTGGACCAGCACAAGCCGCTCCTCCCCGAGCCCGGCGCCCGAACCCGAACCAGCTTTTGATTCAAGCTCGCCGTGGCGGCCACGTCCTTCCTCGCCGTAGCCTACCTCCTGTTCATAGTTCCTCGTCGCGCGGGTCCTCGCCAACGCCTCCGCGCTGGCCGTGCTCACGCGCGAGAGGCGTCTCGCCGCTCCAGTCCACCCCCTCCCCCTCCGCCTCTACTGGGCCGCCAGCTTCCTCCTCTCCTCCCTCCTCCTTCTCGCCTCCTCCGTCGCCAGACTAGCCCTGTCCGATCCCGACGCCGGCGATGTCGCCTCCGTCGTCGCGTTCCCGTTTGCCGCCGCCCTCTTCTTCCTCGTGCTCTCCGGCTCCACCGGCGTCTCCCCGCCACCGATCCGCCCCGGCCGGACGACAGCGCCGACAACACCACCCCGTACGCCACCGCATCACTGCTTTCGAGGGCCACGTGGAGCTGGATGAACCCCCTCATCAGCAAGGGCTACCGCTTGGCGCTGTCCATCGACGACGTCCCATCCCTCGCCCCCGAGCACCGCGGGGTTGGGAGGGGGCAGTGGCGGCAGCAGCAGCGTCGAGGATGGGAGGGGGCAGCGGCCGGGGGGGAGGGGGCAGCGGCCGGGGGGACGGGGAAGGGGTGGCGCCCGACGGGGAGGGAGGGGAGGGGCAGTGGCAGCGGGGAGGAGGGGGGGAGAGGGGAGGAGGGGGGGAGAGGAAGAAGACAATGTGGGAAGGGTATTTTCGTCAAAAATTTTGGGTCAAAGCCTTTGACCATTAGTCCTAGACGGTTTCCGTCCAAAGTGGAGATATTTTTTCATTAATGCAAAACTGTGGGGTGCACCCTTAATATGGATAATTCAAGTGGAAGGTAAGTCAAAATTTCTCCAAAAAAATAATTCTAACGCAACCCAATAAACTATTATTCTGGTTATATGACATTCTGGACTTCTCTCAAACCGAAGAAATTTGCTCGTGTTTTGGACTTGAGCCAAGCCCATGGGCCTGGACGGGATAGAGTGTTGATAGGAGGTTCACAAAGTCTCGCCATTTGCACCCATTTGGCAAAATTTGGAGATCCATTTGTGGATCTATAGAGCATCTCCAATCCTATATAATTTTGGAAAAAATTGTTGACACATAATGACAAATTTTTATTTTAAAAAATTCTCTAATGAAATTGTCAAAGAAATTGTAAGGTTGACATGGCAAAAATTATAGAGGACTGTGGATTTTGATGTCTAGTTCTAGATAATATACTTGTCAATGTCTTCACCATCACATCATTATGAATAAAATATATTTAGAAGAAAAAAAGATGAGAAATTTTCTTGGAAGTTGAAAAAAAGTAAACATATGAAAACTTTTTGAGGATATTTTTCTGGTTCATTGTCTTTTTTGAATATAGTTTTGGCATGTTAAAAAAATATTGTTGTGTCTTATGCCACATAAGAATCTTAATACATTAAAGATAATATGGTTGGAGAACTCTAAGGCCTCGTTTGGTTTGCGTAATCATGAGGTTGGAAAGGAAAGTTATTATTATCCTATATTTGGGTGCCAAAGGAATTAAGGAGAAAATAAAAGTGATTTCCAATGGAAGAAAAATTCGAAAAATATAATTCCATCATTCAAGCAAGGAATAACTTTTCCGTCTTCAAGTATTCACTTTTTTTTTTCAATTTTCTTAACATTTCCAGACTTCAAAAAATAAAAATAAAATACAAAGGAAAGAAAAAACATAGAAATTGGTTTCATTTCCATTCCTTTCCCCGAACCAATGGAGGCCTAGGTATGGCAGAGTCAGATCTCAAATCCATTACCTTTTTGTTTCTTTTTTATTACATGATTATGGGCCCCCGGATTTGAAATATAAATTTAAACCAATGGACAAGAAAACACAAATTTGATTGGAACAATAAAATGCAAGATCTATAACCAACAGCCCTTGCATCTATTTTGGGATTGCTACTGCTTTTAATAAAAGAAAAGGTTTCTGTTACATCTGTTGTAAAAAATTATTCCAAATTAAACTATTTCTTTGAATTTTTTGTAAGCTGTTACTAGGAAACAATTTTTGGTACTAGTTTTCAATAAAATTCCAAAGACATTTACGATGATCTTAACAAGTCAATCATTCCGTAATCACCAGCGTACACCTACTCACTTTCAAGTACGGATGGCAATATCCTCCCGAACTCGACGGAGATCCGATTTTTTTATCCGATGGAGACGGATTTAGGGATTTAGAAATGGGGATGGGGACGGGTATGGGAATTAAAAAAAAATCCCGATAGGGTTCGGGGACGGGTATGGGTATATTACTCCCCGTCCCGATAAATTTTCGACCCCGATTACTTATACCCATATCTATATATGCAACCCATTGGAAATGGTATGCTCTCTTGATCTATCTAGTAGTATGTATATTTATTTTATGAAAATTATTATTAACATGCCTTGTAGTTTTTCTTGAAAGAAAATAGTTTTTAAGGTTATAATGTACATAAAAAATTGTTAACCGAACGAGAGACGGAGATGAGAAAATTTTGTCCCGAAAGTGCTAACGGGGCAGGGGCGGGGACGGGGAATGCATTGTTTAACGAGGATGGGGATGGGGGTAAAAAATTAAACCCGACGAAAAACGGGGAACGGGGATGGGGATTCAAATACTACTCGGGGACGGGGATGGAGGATATTGTAAGCCCCCTGAATTTTCCGAATTATTTTTCGAATTTTCTAATGAATTATTTTCAATAATTCATTTCTATATAATTAATTTTTGATTATTAAATGCTCTTTACCGTGACTTGGAATTCTAGAGCATCAGGGATGCCAGTCTCTGGAAACTTCCTTCTTGGAGTTTGTAGTAGACGAGATTATCTTCATTTTGATATATCCTGTCCCACTTGAACTTGTTCCCTTGTGCTCTTTTTGCTTCGTGCAAGTTCGGGTCAAATTAGACCATTTAATTATTTATGGATTTTCTCACTCTTTTCCTTGATCCTCATAAGCGCGTTACCGTGACTTTTAATTTAGGAGCACCAGACCAGTCGTTTTCTCAGAACCAACTTGTCATGCCTGATCTACTCGAGACGCTCTTCACCCATGACCTTCGTGTCCCACTCAGACACTCCATTTTGTGCACCATTTCCTTCGCACAACTTTCGGTTCAATTTAGGCCAATTAATTATCTACCGTGAAACCTGATTTAATTTCCAATTTAATTTCGGGACCCGACATCGACCCAACCTAGTCGACCCCAAATAGGAACATGGCCCACACGAAGCCTACTACCCGCATGACGCTTCTGTCCCACTTATTTGAGTCCCCACATGCTACTTATTTACCCATGATTATAAACACCCATTTTAATTTGAATATTGCCCCCTGTCCGATTTTGGCCCGACCCAGCTCGACCGAACCCGAACCCAAGCTCCATATTGTTTTCTCGTGACGCCCAAATACCGCACATAATTTTTCTATTTTTTCTATTTTGAAAATATCTCTTCCTCTCTCTACTTTATTAATATCTTAAATATCTCATTACATATATATACATATATATATAATATCTCTTTCTCTCTCTCCTTAAAAATACTCAAGCACACACACACACCCCATCCCTTCCTTCACAGCCAACACCCCCCCTTGCTGTGTACGAACACCCCCTCACCCTCTCACTACTTTCTCTCTCTCTCATTAAATATCTATTCTCTCTCACTCTCTCTCTTTCTATTTAACTTATTATAACACACACATACATACTCATCTCTCTCTCTCTCTTCTCTCTCACACACACACATACACCCTCACCAGCACCACCTGCCCGACCACCCTCCTCCTGGCCCAGTCTCGCCTCCAGCCACCGGCCACCGTCGCCGTCGGCCTCCCCCACAGCGACCTCTCCTCCTCCTCCTTCTTCACTATCATCACCATCTCCAACACCAAGCAACCACCACCATCATCTCACCTCCACCACCACAACCCGTGCTACCTCGACCCGCCGCCTGGCCGCCGTGTGCCACCGCGTGGCCGGCGCGCCACAGCAGCTGCAGCAGCAGCTCGCAGCAAGGGCTGCGACAGCAGCGCACCGGCAGCCCCCCGCGCGCGTACGGGCCGCCGCGCGCCGCCGTGCGTCGCCGTGGCGCCGCATGGCCGGCCACCCCACTCCGGCGCACCCCCGACGAACTCCCCCGGGCCAGCGCCCGCTTCCCCGATGCGACGTACGGGCTATCCGTACGTTTTGCACGAGATCCCGCCGTGACGCGCGCGGGAACGGAACACAGAATTCGCGCCCGAGACAGCAACTTTACGTACGTTTTTCGAGAAATCCGACCGTTGGATCGGCGATTTCTTCGCTCCGTCTCAATCTCGGTATATACCCCTTCATTCTTCTCAAATTTCACCCGTTAATTTCATCGTTTGATAGATCAAAACCGGCCACCAAGTTGACACTTTAAATTGTGTTATTTTTGGACAATTTTGTGGAGCCGACTTCGTCGACTCGTATCTCCTCCGTCGCAGCTCCGGTTGGCGCGCTACCAGTTCCTGTGCGAAGCTGGTATAACCCTCTTCCTGCCCCCTTTAGATTTCATTTCAGTTTGAGCTTGTTAGGTCGGTCGAATTCGACGCCAAAGTTGGTCGTTCGAATTCTTAGTGTTGCACTTGTAAAATTCCATTTTTGAATCCGGGACTCCGGATTCAATTTCTGACACCACCAGTAGACTCATGGCGTTGTTCTGGCATGTTTTCATATAAAGTTTGCTTGATTTGGAGAACGTGGGCCCTGGCACGCATTTCGGTGCAAAGCGGGTCCCACTTTCTGTGTCAACGGGTCATTTGGAGTTCGGCTCATCGGAATCCAATTCCGGATATACTGTTGAGTTCGTATCGTCATTCTGGACTCGTTGACATATAATTTGCTAAGTTTTGAGAACATTAGCTTCGACACGTTTTTCCGTGCAAATCGGTTTCCAATGTCCTGGTCAACGGACCAATTTGAGATCGGGTCAACGGAATCCAATTCTGGATATACCGTTGGGTTCGTATCGTCATTCTGGATTCGTGGACATATAATTTGTTAGGTTTTGTGCACTTTTGTTTTGGCACATTTTTCGGTGCAAAGTGTGTCCAACGGCGGACATCATTTTGGCCCAAAATTACCGTTTTGCCTCTGTGTCCAAATTGGACTTTTGGACAGGCTATCCTAGCTGATTTGACCATTCTGGACACGTTGGTGATGTTAGTTTCATCATCCGACAACATCTGTAGATTTTTACCCTATTATTATAATCTTTCTCCTTTGTGGTATTTTGAGTTCCATCGATTCCGGTGATTTCCCAATCACTGAAATGGATGTGTTGACCCTGTAGATGTTTGTAGAGACTAGCTTTGACCCAGTTTGACCATGGTTGACTACTTTGACTGAACATCGAAGTAGAGTCAACATTTGACCTAGGTTAGACTAGTTTTGACCCTGGTTGACCACAGTTGACTATTTTGACCAAAAGTCAACTGGAAGTCAACCGTAGCCTAAAATTGACCAGAACTGGACCAGAGTTGACCAGTTGACCCAAAGTCAACTGTTAGTCAACGTTAGTCAAGTTTGACCCGAGTTGACCTAGGGTTGACCAGAGTTGACCAGTTGACCAGAAGTCAACTGTAAGTCAATCCTTGACTTAGATTGACCTAGTTTGACTTGGTATGACTTCATTTTACTTCCAAACCCTTATATTGATACAGTATTCCATCCATAGGTCCTCGAGGCACTGTTCTTGGACTCAGTTGACATATTCCACCAGATCTCAGGCGAGTACATTCTCTGATAACTTTTTTCCAATTTATGATAACTGTTATGATTCATGTACTTAGTGTAGATATGCTTATTTCTGACACATGGTTCTCACGGATTGGTATTCCTGGATCCCGACGAAAGATGTTTCTTCTTCTTAGGTTGGGATGTATTGTGCAAGCTCCCTTGTAGCTCTTGCACAATATATGGTCACTGATTCTAGAGAAGACTTGCTCCCTTCTCATTAGAATCCCGTACAGTGACGTATCCTGTTTGGATCCATTCTACCAGTTGGGGTAAGGGGAGTAGTAGCGTATGCCTGTGATCAGATCCATCCCGCATTCCCGAACAATGTGAGTCATATACCGCACATATGACTTGCCAGGCCAGTTCTTGACATGAACCCAAGCCGATCACAAGTTGAAACTGCTACTCACACACATTGGATATATGGCTTACCTTGATTTGTGTACATACCATGATTCAGTTCTACTTTCTTGTTCTAGCTCTAGCTCTACAGCTTACCATGCCATGATACATATATGTACACTCCATGATTTTTATTGTATATGCTCTATTTACAGTCTTATAGCTTTTATTCTATCTTGAGATCTGTTATGAGATATATGTACTCGTTCCATCCTGACCGGATATGTTGACAAATTTTAGGAGTAGTTGTGCCCTCAGTATTGGACTTCATGATGTTGCTAGCTGAGGTGGATCTCACTATTCTTCTATGTGAGTTGCCTGGTAGTTATCCTTAGTTAGTCTTGTTATTCCTTCTTTATTTTTCCTGTCTCATGATCATTATAGATTCTAGTTGTTTTAGTGATATTGTTATTATTTCTTGTCTTATCTTCCTTAGTTTTCGTGATGTGACATGAGTACATTTCTAGTTATGGATCATTAGATGTTGTAGTTAGTTTAGTGTACTTGACATCGCTCTACCGCCGATACTGCGGCGTAGGCTGGGCGTGGCCCACGTACTCATACCCGTATATCTGGGTGCGGGTCGTTACAGATATGGTCCCCGACCCCTACCCGCTCCATTGCCATCCCTACTTTCAAGGGCCTTGTTTGGGTGTTTTATAACAGTTGGACTACAAAAAATTAATTGGAACTCAAACTAAGAACTTATAATATGGTTGAGGCTGTCACACGTGGATTATTTTTCTATTTAGGTCCTTTTTTTATTTAGCCCTTGACACGTCAACATAAAATATGGACTGGAATCAGACTGTTTTAATCCCACCACCAGACTCGGGCCGACCTGTTCTAAATCCAGTACATGTCTATATTTTATGTCTGATAACATGCTCCCGTCCATATTTTATGTTGACACCAAAATTGGTGGACACGTGGGGGCTATGTCAGACAACATGCTTCCAAAATTTGAGGTGATTTGATCGAGTGGTTTGGGGGATATCGCACCTGTATGGATTTTGGGCTGCTGTGCACGCGCAAAAAATCCGCCCTGACATGCGTTTGTAGCACGGACACGAGGACACGTGGACTCGAAACAGGGTGTCCTACACCTAGCCCTATGCCTTAGCTACCCTCTAGCAAGAGCACGAGGGATTTGGTTGGACACACGTGCCCCTAGGTTGGTCGACACATGTGCACGAGCACTACACATACACAGTTTTTGACATGTGTTGACACCCTGTTTTGACATGAGTTTGGACACTTCTTGTACACTGTTTGGACACCCTCACGACACTCTAGTTTGCACACATGCTGACACATTCGTTTGTGCACACACTCTTTTTTGTATATGGTTTGGGTTATGTTTGGTTGATGTATCCGAGTTTGGAATTTCTTGATATAGTTGTGTTTATATATATATATATATATATATATATATATATATATATATATATATATATATATATATTTGAGTTTAGTTCAGATTTTTGATATGGTGTAGGTTTGATTCTCAGTTTCTGAGGTTTAGCTTGAGTTTGGTATTGTTAGTTCCTGAGTTTTGGTTGTTGTGTATGTGTTATTTGATGTATAGGTTTAGTTGGGTTTTTAATGAGATGTATATATAGGTGATGATGAGTATGTTATAGGTTTATATATATGAATATGAGTTTGGTTCATATTTGGAGATAAGGTGTAAGTTAGGGTTCTTGAGTTTTCAAGTTATTATAGGTTTTTGATCTTTAATTATTGAGTTGATTGTATCTTGGGTTGGTCCTTACATATTAGAAATATGAGATTTAGATGTATGTTTGTGTGGGGTTAGATGAGTTGCAAACTCAGTTTTCTGAGTTTGAGTTGGGATCATGAGTTGGGGTTTACATTAGAGTATATGTAATCTGAGTTGTGAGATGATGTATATGAGTTGTTAGCTTGGTTCAGTTTTCTGATTTGTGGTATCCCAGTTTTCTGAGATTAGGGATACTAGTATGGGTATATTATATGATAGCCTATACTTGTGTTGGTTAACCCCCACCATATCAGCATACTATACACACACACTTTCTTATATACATTACCCCTTTCCTATATATATCATATAGTGTATATGGGTTATATATTTATATATATGATACTTGTATGAGGGTTTGGAGAGCCTTGTATAGTGATACCTATATATATGTATATGTACATGTTGTATAGATAGACTAGGGGTAATATTGGGATTTGAGTATGTTATACACTTGAGTGTGTATATGTATAGGATATTGGTTGTAGGTCTGAGATGTCTATTTGTATATGTACTAGATTAGAGTGGTTTAGTATATTGATATAGTTTTATGTTATCCTAGTTAATTTGGCCTATGGTTAGATTTATGATTAGCATTAGTTAAGATTGACCTAGTTTGACTAAGAGTTGACCAAGTGTTGACTTTTGACCCTATAGGCCTAACATGACTTGTAGACTAGTGTTGACTAAACCCTAGACTAGTTAACTAGTTTGACTAGAGTTTGACCTAATTTGACTAGATTGTTGACCAGAGTTGACCAAGAGTTGACTTTGACCTAGAATGACCTAGAAGCATGTAGTTTGCATTGTAAACTTCAATTATTATCTATTGAACGCATCATAACCAATATTGCACTAAATAGAACATTGTGACTCCGGTTCGGACACTTGATATTCATCAGTCATTCAGGGTATCAGGCGAGTACATTCTCTGATAGTTGTTTCCATTTACTTGATGATTTCTGTGATTCAGCTTATAGTATAGTTCTATTTGATTCTATTACAAGCACAGATTGATATTTCTAGATTCATGCATGCGACACACTTATTTTACTTGTCTAGCCTCTATTACAAGAATCATGTACAAAAATTTCTTACAAGCATCATTATGTTCTGGCTAGACTAGTTCTCGATTTACGTGTCAGATTATGGATCTCACTTGTACTTGTCGGGAGGGAAAATATTTGAGTAGACATGTAAACATTTTCCAAATACAAGAAGCTCCACAGTGAAGCATACAAGAAGAATAGCAATCCCACACTTGGCCAGGTGTGAGATATGCCGGATTTACCTATAGTCGTTTACATGTCGATCTCAGTATTTTAAAACACACTTGGGTCTTGTCTAGACTCATACTAAAATCTTACAAGAATAATCTACAAGAATTATCTTACAAGAATCATTTGACTAGAATTACTTGTTGGTCTCGCACTGAAATCATACTTATCTTATATTGTACAGTCTGGACTTATATCATGTTACTCTAGTTCAGCTAGCTTGTGTTACAGTCTTCCTTGACATGTTTCTTCTCCTGTTTTGTTACTTCTCTTGTATTTTAATTGTTGTTCTATATCATCACATGTATAAAAACTTTCATGTTCATCAATATTACTGTCTATAACTGCTTTATCGTCTTTATCTTTTACTTGGGACTGCCTGAGGAGTTGTGCTCGTTCCAATCCTGACTAGATACATTGAAAATATTACAGATGTTTGCCCTGAGCACACTTGCCCTACTTGCTTGGGATCCGGAGACAGTATAGCTACCTTGGGCCCCGACTCTCAGGAGTGATCGGGAGACTAGCTAGTAGACTTGGTTTATATTTTATGTTTAGAACTTGAATTGTAATAAGTTGAGATTTGACTTTATTTTGAGATTGTTTGAGATTTATTATTTAGTAGTTTTATTTGTTGTTGGTGGTGGTCTTAGTTATAAACTTCTATGTTAACTTATCGTGCTTTAGACTGTGATTGAGTATTATCATATCTTATACTTGTCCTCCGTTCGTAGTTGAGATCTTGACAAGTACATTGTATACCTCCGTGCGGAGATGACAGATACTTTTATATTGTGTCTAGATGTTGTATGTTATAGACGACCTATACATCGTTCTACAGCCGACACTGCGGCGTAGGCTGGACGTACCCACGTTCTCGTGCCCCTACTCCGGGTGCAGGTCGTGACATGTTTTTGTGGTGGCCCATGCAGGTCTATTTTGATCTCCACCATAGGAATAAATTCGTAGAGTATCTAACGGCTAAAATCTAAAACACCCAATAAAAACAATCATGACCGTTTATGTTAACTTAAACTTAATCTAACGTCTAAAATTGAGTGTGCTCATTTGCTCAACTAAAATCTATGCTCAATGGATAGGCACTATATATATATAATATTACAACAAATGTTATTGCATTATTACTACATTAATTCATCTTAACCGTACAAGCAACTAAATCCTATGGTTCTAAAAAGTTTGGGAGATGTAAAAGCCTTGGCTGAGTTGGCTGGAGACCTACTCCTCATTTAATGCCAAATCACTCTTGGCATAAAAAACCCACTCTTCATTAATACAAAACCACTCTTCATTTAAAATTCTTCTTCTCCTATTTCTTTCCTCACAATTTCTCCCTGGAGCTCTTCTTCCCCGGAGCCTTAGCTGAAGTCGCACGGGGGTACATCTCTCTCTCTCTCCTTCTCCCTCATTCACTTTCTTTCCCTAAAACCTAGATGGGAAACTGATACGTGCATAGATGGAAACTAAAAATTTAAACAAGAAAAAACTAAAATTTTAAGGTTATGGTTATAGAAGCATGAAAAAGAGGGATATTGCTTTTAATCCCACATCGGAAAGGAGAAGAGGAGAAGCCTCATTCCAGTCTATATAAAGAGCCCCTTGCCTTCTTTGAAAGGGGCACCAAAATAAAAAAGGAAAAGAAAAGGGAGCCCGTCCAGGGAGCCCGTTCGAGCCACAAAAAGTTGCAACAGTGCTTCTTCTTCTGGATCGACTGCAAGTTCTTCCCTTGCCATCTTGGCAAGAAAAAGTTGGGCTAGTACGAAGAAATCCAATGCGGCACGGGCCACACGCACTCAACGTGTTATGCCGACAGCAAACTATAAGCATGCGCTCAAAATCATGCGTGCTGCTGATGGTAAGCTGTACAAAGTCGACTCGGACGCATCTGTGCCAGAAACGAGTCAACTTTCAAATTCCATGTCCCGCTTGGGCGAATCTACTGTGTATCGAACCAAGTCTGGTTGGGCAAAATCTGCGATGATGAGTCCATGCGCCCACTTGGGTGATGCGCATGAAGTGGATTCAAGTTGCAATACGTGCTTCTCTCCTACTTATGATCTGGGTGCATTTTATACGCTGGAACTGGATCAAGGAGTTGCTGCATTCACATAACTATCCCGGCGCCTGGCCTTGCCATGTGCCTGAAGGGGGTGTAAATGTAAAACTCTCCCCTTACGATTTATGCAATATGATCCCTCACAGACGTAGATCGGGAGAGACGACCACCATAAACAACTCGTCCCTCACGGGACATACTTGTGCTACCGTCGCCATCAACTGCTGTTGTCGTAAAATAGTGGCCCCACTACCAAGGCAGTCTGTATTCCAGCGACTGCAACCTGCTGTACCTGTCCGACATCATTTCGAAAATATGAAGCCAATTGAAGACTTTGTAACAACCTACACTCAACTAGGCGCATCACTCTGATGTCTCATCTAGGCGCATCGTCTCAGCCTGGCACATTGCTCTGCCAGCGCATCACTCAGCCCCGTCAGAGCGAATCACTTCATCATCAATGCACATGCGCATCTGCCAGCCTAGGGCTCTTCCATCACAATGAGGCTTGGGCACATCAAACCCAAACCATGCATTCAACTTGACACTCAATGTCGTCTCGCAGAAGAATACTGCCAGCAAGGGGTTCGAACATATCAGCTCGGCGCATCTCAGTCTTCTGAAGTATTTCATTGTCAAAGCTTCTTCAAACAAGGAGATCGGCAACCCACAATGCAATGTCTCTCCAAGGAGGAGGACCGACCGAGTTCATCTCCATTTGGAAAGAAAAGTGAAACGAGAAACAAACTTCTCTTCACACTACTATTTATAGGCCGGGCAGATCAAACCCATGCGCCAAGTGGCAGTCTCTCCGAATTCAGTGCAATAAATTTGCATTAATGCCAAATGAATCTGCCTCTTCGAAATTCTGCCAATTCAAAAGAGCCATCAATGCATCGAAGAACTCAACAGACGGGCCAAAGAAGATACGACACATGGCAGATGCGCCGTCGACATCATGTGCCCCTATTAATGCACCCAATGGGACATGAGCCCATGCGCCCGGAATGGCACTCACTAATGCGCCTCTCCATACACGTCATCATCAAGCATTTATTGCTGAAGTAACAAAGGCGGCAACACGTCTCCCGAAGATGTCCAATTAGCAGCCCTTGCAAAAAACGAAGGGTCACTGACATCAGCACCATCATTGCACTTCTTGTCGGCTACAGTTGTCTTCGCCGCAAAAGCCATGCGCCTGGACTTGCTCATGGCTCCTAAAAGTCATGAGACCAAGTCGCCTCCCCTGTGCCTGATCCTAGGCACACCCTGATGCGAAGCTCTGCATGCGCCTCAAAAGCCATACGCCCAGACTTGTCTATGATGCCTAAAAATCATAGGACTAAGTCGCCTCCATGCGCCTGATCCTAGGCACACCCCGACAGATCACTCTCCTCCAAAACTGAGATCTTTGAGCCACAGGCATACGCCACGCATCCTTTGACTCAGTTCTATTCAAAGAATGGGTGCTAACCACCCAAGATCTCAGTAACAACCAAATCTCAGCAATTGCTATGTGTCAGCTCCTCCGCAGCCCAACGAAGTAGTTCGAGCAGATTCTACTACAACTCGGGGCGCATCGTCCATGCGCCTCCGCCAGCATCAACCACGTGGCGTTTCCACGTCCAAGCGCATCCGACATATGCGCGCATGACCAGCCAACCTGCTATCTATAAATAGAAGGATCACTCCTTCATGACAGGAGAACACACACAGACAGAGAGAGAGAGATACAGACAGACTGTTATATCCATATACAGAGGCCAGAAGAGACACTCAACGTCCACTTCTCCTCGTAATGCTCTGGCATCCAGAGCAACCCAGATCTTCAGAGAGTTCAAGATCGTTGTTAGATCGTCAATGGAGTCAACGTATTACCACTTGCTCCATCGACACAGTATCCAGATAAAAACAAAAGTGTACTCCTAGGACTACATCTAAGTCCTACATTGTACTATGTTCTGTTTGCAATTAAAAACATCAATCACCAAAGAGTTTTAATGGCAAACAAGCTGGCGACTCTGCTGGGGACTTCTTTCTCCTCCAACGTGAAAGTTGTGTCGCAATCTGACGACATCAAACTCGGCTCCTCCCACAAAACACTTGTGGTGCACCTCAATCAACAGGCATATGAGGAGTTCATCTCTGAAGGCAGCACGAGTCCTTCGAAGCGGCAGCCAAAGTCGGAGAAGACTCGCCAAGTCTGGGTGCGCAAGGCCGATGCGCCTGGCGCCATCACTGAAGGGGATGCGCCACCGCAGCTGGCCCTTCCTTCCAACGCAGCAGAGGTGCAACCAATCTCCAGCGCATGAGCTCTGGTGCGCAGGAGAGAACGTATGTCGTCAACAGACTCACTCGCTATCATGGCGAGGCACAATTGGATTCTGAGTACTATGCTCCTTCGCGGACTAGTACAAAAAAATCTAAGGCAGCACAGGCCATGCGCCACGAATGTGCTACGCCAACAGCAAACCAGAAGCGTGCGTCCAAAATCATGCGCGCTGATGGTAAGCTGTACAGAGTCGACTCGGACGCATCTATGCCAGAAACGGGTCGACTCTCAAAGTCCCTGTCCCGCTTGGGCGCATCTACTGCGTTTCGAACCAAGTTTGGCTGGACAACTGCGATGTTGAGTCCATGCGCCCACTTGGGTGACGCGCATGAAGTGGACTCAAGTTGTCATAAATGTTGTTCCTCTACCAATGATCTGGGCATAACTCATGTGCGTGAACCAGATCAGGGGTACATCATTCACATGACCACCCCGGTGCTTGGCCTTGCCATGCGCCTGATGGGGGTGTTAAAGTAAAACTCTCCCATCATGATTTGCGTAATGTGATCAGTCACAAACGCAGATCAGGAGAGCTGACCAATAAGCACAATGTGCCCCTCGCAGGGCACACCTGTACTATGGTCACCATCAACTACTGTTGTTGCAAAATAGCGGTTCCACCATAGAGGCAGTCCGTAATTCAGCGACTACAATCTACAGCACCTATTCGACGTCGCCTCAGAAAAAAGTGCCAATTGAAGACGAAGCAGAGCCCAAGATCGCTTCCTGTCATGTTGTCTCCAATTTCCACTCATCCGTGAGAAAGACGACCACCAACTCCTCAGCCTCTGCATCCAAGACTCGGCTGAGGAAGAGCAAAACAGTGGCCCCATCCCTAGGGGTATACAAATGCACCCGAGCAAGGAGCAAGGCCCTGGCGGAAGCAACGGCCGGAGGTAGTCAAGCCTCTAACAACCCTTTCCTCGAAGACGAAGAAGCACTTCGACAAACCGACCCTGATGCAGCTGGGGGTAGCCAACGCGAGGCCTCAGAAGAAGAAGCCCCTCCACAGGAAAGCAAGGTCGAAAGCGAAGCCTCGACCGATCCATCCACTTTCACCAATGTCATGACAGCTTACATGGCAGGGGGTGGTGATGAAGGAGAATTAGACGCTCCAGCGCTAGACATCGTGCAGCGCATAGACACTCTTGAGGGGAGTCTCAAAACCCTCTCTGCCTCCATGCAGATCCTGACCCAGGCGGTGTTCGATATTCGAACCACTCTGGCAAGGGCACCTGTCTCCACCAGCCCCGATCTAGGGGCCAACGGAGAATCAACTATACACCCTCAACGGATATCTTCAGGGGCAGAGCACCATACTGTACCGCGAGTGTCAGCTCCTTCCAATATCCAGCTTCAGGCTGTACCGCCTTCACCTGCTCCCAGCTCGACAGAAGATGGGACTCCCGCAACCTTATTCCCTCGAATGGAACAAAGTGGTTTATTCTTCCAAGTATAAACCGCAAATACTGAAGCCATACGACGGAAAGGATTCTCCTCGCCGGTACCTGACCTATTTTCAGTCTCAGACAGGACATCTCCCAAAAGAAGATGCCTTACTCACGAGCCTGTTTGTCGGAGCTTTGAAGGGAGCCGCCTACGACTAGTACTACAGTCTCCCTGACAACTCTATATCATCCTTCGATGACTTGACACACCTCTTCCTTGATCGATTCTATGACGGAGGGAGAGACATGACCATGTCGTCCCTTATAGAAGTGCGGCAGACTGAGAATGAGACCGTTCGAGTCTTCATCGAACGTCTCCGACAAGCATGTCTAAGGTTGCCTCCGGGCATGCCAGAACACGCACTCATCGAAATATGCAGCATGAACATGCTCCCTGCAATCAAGCTCTGGCTCAACTCTACTACTCTGCCTGATTGGAGCGCATTGATCATTGAAGTCGAAGCTGCTGAAAAGAAGGCACGTAATGCTCGTCTTCTAGGGGCAAACTTCCCCACCTTCGACGACAAAGGGAAACGGCCTGCGACCAGCAGTAGGAGCCGCGAAGCGAAATGGAAACAAGCATTAACTGTCAATGTGTCTAACAGCACGCAAGGTCCTTCCCAGAGGCCTCATATCGCACCACGACCGAAGATGGTCTACTCCTTCCATGATGAGGATACCTTACAGCTCTTCGAGATGCTAAAGCAGGGCGACAAAATCAAGTTGCCTGATCCCAAGCGTCCTGACGAAGTAGGCAGAGTCGGCGACCCGAGGTATTATCACTACCATCGGTTTGTTGGACATCCAACTAAAGACTGCTACATCCTCAAAGACTACATACAACGCATGATCAATATGAACGTCATCTTAGTCGATTATGAGGAGAAGACAGTCTTGGCCAACATGGTGTCGCTCCAGTTCGGCACCTTACTCCTACCACAGCTCAAGATGGCGTCGTCCCCAACCCAAAGACGACAATGGAAGTAGTTAACCTTCCACCAACCTGCGACAATGTGGGTGGGCTGACACCACTCACAACATCCAAGGGAGAGATAATATGGGTTCACTCGGATCTCGTTCCAGAGATGACTCAACCGGAGGTAACCTCTACCTCCAAAAGCAAAGGCAAGAAGACCAAGTCTTGCCGAATGGTGACTTCCTCCCTTGAAGAAGCACTGCTCGTATAAACGCGTTCACAACAGAACGCCCCGCCAGAGGAGGCTCCATCCGAAGTGACGCCTCCTATCATCACCACAGCTGTCCAAGGAGAAGTTTCATCCCAACCTCCTACAACTGATAAACAAAAGCAGAAGGAGGCCTGCTTCGACAGGCCTCTTCGAAAAGACAACACTCCGGGGTTAGCCAAGTCCCACAACTTCGACATACTGGCACAACTGGCCAGTACTCCAGCACGACTTTCCCTATTCGAGCTCCTCCGCCTATCAAAAGATACTTGGGAGGCTCTCTGGGAAGCCCTGAAGGACGTCGAGTCCTTCATCAGTCAGGTTAAGCAGCCTGACGACGATCCAACAGCATGTCCGTACTGCCATAATGTGGGGGAGATCATCCCCAATATCATATTCACTCAACATGATATGCTACTTAAGAACAACAGGCACAACAGACCCCTGTATTACACAGGGTATGTCGGTGCCATCAAGGTGGATCGAATGCAGATCGACCCTGGGTCTTCTCTCAGCTCATCCCCCGAACTCTACTTCAGACGTTAGGGATCCCGATGCATCGCCTGACAACGTCTTACACTACCATCAGTGGCTTCAACGCCAGTAAGAGTGAGCCGCTGGAGAAGGTCCGCTTGAAGTGTCACATCGGCGATCTCCAGACCGAGGTGACTTGCTATGTTGTGGATGCAGACGTCAACTACAACATCCTGTTGGGACGGCCATGGATAAATGAATACATGGTGGTGTCATCCACTCTCCATCAATGTATGAAATACGTGTCCACCAGCGGTATCATCCGAACAGAGTTTGCTGATATCGATCCCTTCAGAGGGATTGAAGCCTTCTTCACCGACGCTGATCTGTACAAACCGATTCATCTCGAAGATGAAGCCAACGACGCTGATGATGAGACATAAGCTGAGGTCGAAGCTGACTCAGAGGCGGACATGATAATCAACGCTCTTCTAAAAGTGCGACTCAAAGGGAGGCCGCCTCAAACATCGGCCCCTATGGTAGTCAAACTCTGCGGGAAGGCGACAGCTTCTCCAGACAGGACATCTAATGAAGCTCCGTTAAAGATACGCTTCAAAGGCAAGCCCCCTCAAGTGGCGGCTCCTCTCGTAGCCAAGCTACGGGGAAAGGCTCCAGCTCCCGGCACACCAACTGAGGCTCCCCTCAAGGTGTGGCTCAAAGGCAGGCCTCCTCAGTTGTTGGCAACCGTCAGGCCACAAAAGAAGACCTCGACATCCTTCTCAGCACAGTCCCAGGAGCCAGCACGGGGCAGGCTCCTGAAAAACTCTCATGAACCTCCCAAGGCTGCTCCAGTTCTCACCGATGAAGAACTTGGAGAGTACATATCGGCTAATGTCGATGCTCCATCCCTCGATGATGTAATCCCTCGGGACAAGATCCCATATTTTATCAATAAGAGAGTGTCTTTCAATTATTCTAGTCTTCCACATTGGAATACCATGTACACTCTAGATAATGCTCTACCGTCGTTACAAAAACAAATAACGACTGTGAGTCATATAAATCGAGTCATCCTGTACCAAGGAGTCTGTTACATAGTCCCACCTCGGAACAAGGACGAGAAGCCCATTATCTTTGGCAAAGTCGAGCGTCACCAAGACCTCCTACCGACGGAGCCAGAACCCGACACCGGCAGAATGCAAACCTACCGGTACAACGATCGAGCCAAGTATCTCATCCAAAAGATGGGTTACAACTTGAAGAGCGGCCAAGGTCTGAACTATGGCAAAGGTCGACGCCTTCCCCTACGACTTCCAGTGCCAAAAAGGAAGCCGCAAGACTACTATCACCGTACCCGACGGGAGGTAGGCTACATCACGCCTCTAACAACTCCAGAAGAATCAGAAGCAGAGGATGTCATACATTCTCACTTATCTAAAACTTCGATTTTGGACTCCAACACCAGCATCGGCTCAGTCTTCAGGAAGGTGCTGTCAGCCAACATGACATCCGTCCATCCTTCAGAAGTTAAAGACGACGATCAAACAGAAGAGTTCTTCAAAGAAGAACCCTGGGCTCAACGCCTAGGCGCATAATGGGAGTCTCGCTTTGATTTACGAGAACCTCCTATCGAAGACGAAGTCGAACAGATCGACCTTGGGGATGGATCTTCATCCAAACCCATCTTCATCAGCAAGAGCTTGGTGGGGAAGGACCGAGAATCCTTGATCCAACTGGTCAAAGAATATATCGACTTCTTCGCCAGGAGCTACGAAGACATGCCGGAACTCGACCCACAGGTCGTAATGCACAAGCTTAACATCTTACCTGACGCTAAACCCGTTAAGCAGCAACAGCGGCACTTCCGTCCTAACATCATGGATGCCATTGACAAAGAGATCGACAAGCTATTGGATAGCGGGTTCATTCGTGAAAAATAACACCCCGACTGGGTAGCCAACATTATAGTGCCCCGTCCCATAAAGTCAATCGGAGGAATCGAAACGCCGACGGCGTTCGGACTTAGCCTTGCAACGGCTACTCGAAGACTCGTTCGGTCGAGACGACTCCTCGCTCAGGTGGGATAGTTTCGGTGAACTCGCCTCATCTCAACCTTCACTTAATAACTCGCATGTTTTCAACTTGCACAAGTTAGGCTTGATAATAACAAGATGCACCCACATAGCTAAGGGAATAATCTCGACGAGTCGGAATGTCTTAGAACATGGAAAATGGTCCCACGATCTGCTTAGAAGTCGGCTCAGCATGCTTTCAAATGACACTCGATCCTTCGTCCTATGGCTTGGGAGAAGGAAGTTGGCCTAAGTTGCTAAGTTGCCCCAACACTCGAATTAGCCTAAGTCATAGGCGTCGCCCGTGTGAATGCTTGATAAAGCATGTACGGTCCCGTCGTTTTGTCCCAATGCTCGAATTAGCCTAAGTCATAGGCGTCGTCCACATGAATGCTTAATAAAGCATGCACGGTCCCGTCGTCCAAGGCTTGGCATAGCCTTCGCACGTCCCGTGGATTTAGTCGTATTGTACAGCTTGTGGCTTAAATCTAGGCACCCGAGAACTTGGTTATTCAAGTCGATCGTGTGCACGGCACGTTCCCTCGATGCGAAGCTTGGCGTAGCCTTTGCTCGTCAAGTCATTGCACAATTAAGTTAGGCAAAGTTATGCCGGTCGGTCCAAGCCATTTCTAGCACTGTCCCGCTCTATCTGCGGTTGTCAAGTCGCGTAGTCCTTCGAGAACAAGGCTCGTCGTATAAGTATATGGCTTGAACGATAGCGTCGCCTAGAGAACCAGGCCTGTCTAAGGCAAGAGCCACGGTCAGTTTAGTGAAAAGCATGCCACGAACAAAGGAAGTCCACGCGACTGGTTCTCGTCGAGATCGAACCCGCTACTTGGGAGTCTCGCTATGTCTCGACAAGGAAACACACAAGATCGATCCTGCTACTTGGGAGTCTCGCTAAGTTTGATTAGTCCCGCACACGAGATCGGTCCCGCTGCTTGGGAGTCTCGATAGAAGTTAGAAAGCATGGTCATGTTAAGGAAGGATTCGATAGATCGAGTTGAGTCTTGCATGGTCATTGGACAACTTGTCGATAAGGTGTAGTCTTCTCGAATGATCGCCGGGGCACCGGGATCATGTCGGCCCGGGAGAAGCGAGGCGGCTCACGGAAGGATGCTGGATAACCGTATGGGAGATACTTAGCGCTTCCGGGGCTAGCTACCCACGGAGGGACGAGCCGATATCTCGAGCCGAGTCTAAGATAGCTTGACATTGCTAGTGACCACTCATGTAGATGGGTCGGCAGAATAGCGGCAAACCGCGTGTATGCCTTTGGATTGAGTCTAGAACTTGAATGCAGGTCTAGTCGGTAACACAATGTTTGGGCCTAAGATTGGGCTGCAGCATAGGCACCATGCTTAGCACGATACTTGGCATCGGGATGTTCATGGAATCGATACTATGTTTCACAAGTCTTGTCTAAGTTGGTTTATGAGTCGAACAGGAAGGCTGCAAGGCGGTAGCATGGATAAGTCTTAATAAGTCTTGATAGCGAGGCACGGCCTCAATCTTGAAGCACGAACAAGTCAAAGCAAGGTCTTAAGGCACAAACAAGTCTATCGGCATGACCAGCACGAGTCGTCCCCTTGACGTCGTTGGCACGAAAATTGATCTAGAGGCACTTGAGTTTAATGAAAGTCTTGGCACGGCCGAGTTCGCATAAGTTGCTCCTCGGCGAAGCACTGTCTCGAACATACGTTTGAAGTTACGAATAGAGTATGGCACGACCCCGCCGTCCCGAGTTGAAGTTCGGTCAAGTACATAAGCGATGAGGCACTGCCTCGATCGTAATACACGTTGGCATTATAGCACGACCATGTCATGGCACATCGGTTTGGTCAGGCGTCTTGTCCTAAAACTGATCCTAAGGTAAGACTTGTAAGACAATCATAAAGGAACTTGTATTGCATAAAGTAAATAAATGTGTCGGTTTTGTATGGGTGGGCGAGGAGCTCACTCAACCAGTACAGTTGAGTACTGACACCCACACAGTTTCTATGTGCAGCTCGCTTGGATGCGTCGAGGCACGGAGTTCCTTGGCGACTCGAAGCGTACGGCCGCATGGAGTCAAAGACTTATACGGGACATAATGTATGGACATTGCCTTCCGAAGCTTCCGCTGGCTCAAGCATTGTATCGAGAGATGAGAGAGAGCAGAGTGAATTATAAAATAAAATAAAAGTGAGCACGAGAGACTTGTAATCATGGCCTTGCGCCCATTGTTCAATATCAATAAAGAGTTCTTTTGAATAACTTGTGTTTTGCCTTTAAATTTCTGCTGTATGTTTAAATATTTCTGCTTGGGACTTCTGTACGAGGACCCCGTCGCAGCCGCTGTAATCGGCCGTTATGAAACTGTCTTGCACGAGCGTAATCTAGGCTCGTGCGGCATCACGCCTTAGTGAGAACGATCGCTCCTACGGGAGCGGGACGTGACAAACATCGTCCCCGTCACTAAGAAGAACGAGAAGATCCGAGTCTACATCAATTTTCGGGGCCTCAACTCTGCATGCCCAAAGGATGAGTTTCTACTCCCAATCACCGACGTAATGATCGACAACACATGTGGCTTCGAGCGTATGTCCTTCATGGACTGCTACTCAGGCTACAATCAGATCAAGATGTTCCTAGACGACGAGAGTACACATCGTTCAGAACTCCAAAGGAGGTTTACTGCTACACAATAATGCCCTTTGGCTTGAAGAAGGCAGGTGCCACATACCAACGAGCTATGAGCACCATCTTCCGTCAACAGCTTTGCAAGACAGTCGAGTGCTATGTTGACGATATCGCCATCAAGAGCCGTCCTAGGGGCGATCACCTATGAGACCTGAAGACAGTCTTCGATCTAATGCAGGCGCATCAGCTTAAAATGAACCCCACTAATCCCTGGGGTTTCTAGTGGAAAGTTTTTGTGCTTCATCATCACTGCGAAAGGCATTCATGTCGACCCCGAGAAGACTAAAGCCATCCTTGACATGGACTCTCCGAAGAACCTCAGAGAACTTCGAGGCCTACAAGGATGACTCGCCTACATTCGAAGGTTTATCGCGAACCTTTCTGGAAAATGTCAGCCCTTCACCAAGCTTATGAAGAAGAGAGTTTCTTACGCCTGGACGGAATAATATCAGAAAGCTTTCGACGACATCAAAGCTTATCTGATAAGTCCTCCAGTCCTGGTAGCACCCGTCGTAGGCAAACCATTCTTGCTTTATGTCCGGGCAATGGACCATTCCCTTGGCGCTTTATTGGCCCAGAACAACGAAGCAGGCCATGAGTAGGCCATCTACTACCTCAGCAGGACAACGGTTGGGGCCGAACACCGGTACAACCCCATGGAAAAAGTGTGTCTAGCCTTGGTGTTTGCCATCCAGAAGACTCGCCACTATGTCTCGGGACAAACAATCCATATCATCTTCCGAGTCAATTCACTCAGAATTCTCATGACAAAACCAGGAGCGCTAAACTCTCGGTTGGCTACGTGGGCAATATTATTGACACCATATGAAATGGTATTCGTACCACAAAAGGCTGTCAAGGGCCAAGCATTGGCCGACTTCCTAGTCGTGCACCCAATCCCGAAATCGTCCAGGCTCTACGAAGGTATTCCCGATGAGGTGCTTCAAGAAGAAAGCTCGGTCTGGTGGATGTTCTTCGAAGAAAGTAAACATTATCGAAGAGCCCGTCCAGGCTCTACGAAGTAAATATTATCGAAGAAAGTCCGGTCTGGCGGATGTTCTTCGACGTTGCTTCCAGAACAAGCCCCAAAGGCCAAATTATCGCAGGAGTGGGGGTGGTATTAATCTCTCCCGACAAACTGGTCATCCAGCGCGCCTATTCTCTTTCAGTACCGTGCTCCAACAATATTGCGGAGTACAATGCCCTCATCATGGGGCTTCAGTTAGCAAGACAGCTGGGGGTGGACTACCTTGAATCTTACGGTGAATCAAAGCTCGTCATCAATCAAATTCGAGGACAATATGAGGTCTGCCATAAAGACCTCATCCCCTATCACAAAGCAGCATTGGACATCATCTCAACCTTTGCAGAATTCTTCATAGAGCATGTGCCTCGGCTGCAAAACTTGGAAGATGATGCTCTGGCCGACCTCGCAGCCTCATTGGCTGCACCCGTCGGGACTCAAAACTTTGTTACGGTGACGGGTCGGGACTTGGCTTGCCCTAGAAATAATCTGTGCATGCAGACAACTCATGCCTTGGCCGCGGACCCTGACATCAATGTTAGAGACTGGAGGTTCTCCTTTATCGACTTTGCTGTCTACGAAATCCTCCCGGAAGACCCGAAGGAGGCAGTATCAGTCAGAAGGCGCTCCCTCCGGTTCTATTACGATACAGCCTCCAAAATGCTGTACCGGCGCTCCTACGATGGACTTCACCTCCGATGTCTATCTAACGAAGAAGCCGCCGAAGCTCTTCGAGAAGCTCATGACGGAACGTGCGAAGCTCATCAACCAGGTCCTAAGCTATATGATCGATTTCGACGTATGGGCTATTACTGGGCCACCATGATGGCTGACGCTGTCAAGTATACAAAGAAGTGTCATGCTTGTCAGCTTCACGCCGACTTCATCCACAGACCGTCAGAGCCTCTATACCCAACGGTTGCCTCTTGGCCATTCGAAGCCTGGGGCATGGATATAGTGGGGCCTATCACTCATCTTTCGTCAAGGAGACACCACTTTATCCTGACAATCACCGACTATTTCTCTAAATGGGCGGAAGCAGTATCTCTCATAAAGGTAAGAAAGCTTAAAAGTGATCATCTTCATCAAGCATCATGTCATCTACCATTTCGGGTTACCTCGAAGGATTATCCACGACAATGGCCCGTAATTCATCAGCCATATGTTTAGTAGGTTCTGTGACAAGAACCGTATTCAGAATATGACATCAATCGCTTACAATCCGACAGCGAATGGATTGGCTAAAGCTTTTAATAAGACCATCATCAAGCTACTCAAAAAGGTCGTGTCATCCAACAAGCGTGATTGGGACAAGAAGCTCGGCGAATGCCTTTGGGCCTATCGCACAACGGTACGGACCCCAACGGGCAATACACCATTCTTCCTGATTTACGGGAGCGAAGCAGTGCTACTGCTAGAGATCCAAATACCCTCTCTACGGGTGGCGATCACAAACCAATCGACGGAAGAAGACAATCAACGTCGCCGTCTGCAAGAGTTGGAGGCGTTGGACGAAAAATGCCTCTTGGCTCAACAGCGAATCAAACTTTATCAAGTCCGCATATCACAGGCTTTCAACAAAAGAGTCCGACTGAGGACTTTCCAAGCGGACGACCTGGTTCTGGCAGTCAGAAGACCGATGGTGATGACTCACAAAATATCGGTAAAGTTCGAACCCAAATGGGAAGGACCATTCATCATAGAGACGGTATACTCAAACGGTGCTTATCGTCTCGCTCAAGCTAATGGGGACTTGTTCATGATGCCCATCAACGACAAGTTCCTGAAAAAGTACTATTCTTGACCTCCGTCGAGAATGTACTACCTCTCCCCAGAGAGAGGACTGGTGAACTTGACCAAACCAAGTTCACACCCCTTCTTTGACAAATCATATGCTTCTGGAATCCAACTATTTCGTTGCATTCTATCTCCAGTAGACGAACAACCATGTCCACATTACCTCTGAGTTGCCTCTCTACACCCCATCAAACAGGATCTTGTACCGTGTAAGATCACGCTTAAGGCAATGTTTACCACGTCCACATCATCTCTGAGTAAACATTCCGTACAATAATCCCTGTATTGTTGCACCACAGAGCATCCATGTCAATATCACCTCTGAGTTGTTCTATGTACTCCTATTGAGTTTATTCCTACCACATCTATATCACCTCTGAGTAGGAAAACTCTGTCATTAACCCTATATTTACCACGTCTATATTTTCCCTGAGTAAATATGTTGGTTCTCTCTCTCAACTTATTATCTGTACCTAAAACCAAGGTACGCCAAGGATGATAAGTCCACATAAATTCCCCAGTGGAAGTACCCAAACCTATCACGTCCATACTACCTCTGATAGGATTGTCACACCTAAACAGCTCTACTGTCCATGCTTCTTGTTCAAAGTATTTCAAAACTTGTCCAAAAGTTTTAAAAACTTTGAAGGGGGTCTTGTAAAAGCATGAAAAAGAGGGATATTGCTTTTAATCCCACATCAAAAAGGAGAAGAGGAGAAGCCTTATTCCACTCTATATAAAGAGCTCCCTTGCCTACTTTGAAAGGGGCACCAAAATAAAAAAAAAGAAAAAGAAAAGGGAGCCCGTTCGAGCCACAAAAAGTTACAATAGTGCTTCTTATTCTTCTGGATCGACTGCAAGTTCTTCCCTTGCCATCTTGGCAAGGAAAAGTTGGGCTAGTACAAAGAAATCCAAGGCAGCACGGGCCACACGCCCTCAATGTGCTATGCCGACAGCAAACCATAAGCATGCGCTCAAAATCATGCGCGCTGCTGATGGTAAGTTGTACAGAGTCGACTCGGGCACATTTGTGCCAGAAACGAGTCGACTTTCAAAGTCCCTGTCCCGCTTGGACGCATCTACTGTGTATCGGACCAAGTCTGGTTGGGCAAAATCTGCGATGTTGAGTCCATACGCCCACTTGGGTGATGTACATGAAGTGGATTCAAGTTTCAATACGTGTTGCTCTCCTACTTATGATTTGGGTGCATTTTATGTGCTGAAACTGGATCAAGGAGCTGCATCATTCACATAACTATCCCGGCGCCTGGCCTTGCCATACGCCTGAAGGGGGTATAAATGTGAAACTCTCCCCTTACGATTTACGCAATATGATCCCTCACAGACGTAGATCGGAAGAGACGAGCACCATGCACAACTCGTCCCTCACGGGACATACTTGTGCTACGGTCGCCATCAACTGCTGTTGTCGCAAAATAGTAGCCCCACTACCAAGGCAGTCTGTGTTCCAGCGACTGTAACCTGTTGCACATGTCCGACATCATTTCAGAAACATGATGCCAATTGAAGACTTTGCAACAACCTACACTCAACCAGGCGCATCACTCTGATGTCTCAGTTAGGCGCATCGTCTCAGCTTGGCGCATTGCTCTGCCAGCACATCACTTCGTCCCGTCAGAGCGAATCACTTCATCATCAATGCACATGCACATCTGCCAGCCTAGGGCTCTTCCATCACAATGAGGCTTGGGCACATCAAACCCAAACCATGCATTCAAATTAACACTCAATGTCGTCTCGTAGAAAAATACTGCCAGTAAGGGGTTCGAATATATCAACTCGGCGCATTTCAGTCTTCTGAAGTAGTTCATCGTCAAAACTTCTTCGAACGAGGAGATCGGCAACCCACAATGCAACGTCTCGCCAAGGAGGAGGACCGACCGAGTTCATCTCCATTCAGAAAAAAAGTGAAACGAGAAACAAACTTCTCTTCACACTGCTATTTATAGGCCGGGCAGATCAAACCCATGCGCCAAGTGGCAGTCTCTCCGAATTCAGTATAATAGATTTGCATTAATGCCAAATGAATCTGCCACTTCAAAATTCAGCCAAGTCAAAAGAGCCATCAATGCATCGAAGAACTCAACAGACGGGCCAAAGAAGATGCGACACATGACAGATGCACCGTCGACATCATACGCCCCTATTAATGCGCCCAATGGAACATGAGCCCATGTGCCCGGAATGGCACTCACTGATGCGCCTCTCCATATACGTCATCATCAAGCATTTAATTCTGAAGTAACAAAGGCGGCAACACGTCTCCCGAAGATGTCCAATCAGCAGCCCTTGTAGAAAACGAAGAGCTGCTGATATCAGCACCATCATTGCACTTCTTGTCAGCTACAGTTATCCTCGCCACGTGGCCGACAAATCACTTGCATACGCCCCAAAGGTCATACGCCCTCAGGCTTACTTCTGATCCCAAGCAATAAAAGACTAAGCTCTGCATGAGCCTCAAAAGCCATGCGCCTGGACTTGCTCATGGCTCCTAAAAGTCATGAGACCAAGTCGCCTTCCCTGTGCCTGATCCTAGGCGCACCCTGATGCGAAGCTCTGCATGTGCCTCAAAATCCATGTGCCCAGACTTGTCTATGATGCCTAAAAATCATAGGACTAAGTCGCCTCCATGCGCCCGATCCTAGGTGCACCCCGACAGATCACTCTCCTCCAAAATCGAGATCTTTGAGCCACAAGCATACGCCGCGCGTCCTTTGACTCAGTTCTATTCAAAGAATGGATGCTAACCACCCAAGATCTCAGCAATAACTAAATCTCAGCAACTGCCACGTGTCAGCTCCTCCGCAGTCCAACGAAGCAGTTCGAGCAGATTCTACTACAACTTGGGGCACATCGTCCATGCTCTCCCGCCAGCATCAGCCACATGGCGTTTCCATGTCCAGGCGCATCCGATATATGTGTGCATGAGCAGGCAGACTACTATCTATAAATAGAAGGATCACTCCTTCATGACAGGAGGACACACACAGACAGAGAGAGAGATATATATAGACAGACTGTTATATCCACTTACAGAGGCCAGAAGAGACACTCAACGTCCACTTTTCCTGACAACGCTCCGACATCTAGAGCAACCCAGATCTTCAGAGAGTTCAAGATCGTCGTCAGATCGTCAACGGAGTCAACGTATTACCACTCGCTCCATCGACACAGTGCCCAGATAAAAACAAAAGTGTACTCCTAGGACTACATATAAGTCCTACATTGTACTATGTTCTGTTTGTAATTAAAAACATCAATCACCAAAGAGTTTTAATGGCAAATAATGGTTTTGAAATTTTGGTTCTGAAATTAAGGTTTTGTGTTGTCCATGGTGAACTGACAAGTCCTAAAATTAAGGTTTTGAAATTTTGGTTCTGAAACAAGGGGAAACTGATAAGTCCTGATGTTGTTCTCCCTCAATTCATTTATGTTTCTAACTTATTTTTATTTTTATTTAGGTATTGATTAAAAATGACAAGTCCTAATGTTGTTCAAAACTTAGACGAGCCTCAAGATACTGCAACATTACAATGCAATGAATATTTAGTGAAACCAGTTGTTGGTATGGTTTTCTCAAGAATCGAAGACACCCAACTCTATTACGAGAACTATGGTAGAGACAATAGATTTTGTGTACGTCTAAGATCAAAGTATAGCACTGTACGTGGATTGAGTTCCACAGTTGCCTTATTTACATGTTCTTGTGAAGGAGTTCATAAAAAAAGAAGTGTTGTGGAGGAAACTAAGAAGAGGAATACATCAACAATTCAGACTAGCTGTAAGGCAAGGTTCCGTGTGGCTCTTGACAAAAACATAAAAAAATGGATATTAAATGAGTTTATTGAATATCACAATCATTTCTTGGTCACCCCCACCAAGCGGGGTCATTTGAGAATAAATAAGGGTATGCATCCTGCAGCTAAAATTTTGGTAGAAGTTTTTAATAGACAAAATATTAAAGTATAAAAGATTGCTACACTTTTTGGTGGGATTTCTCCTAATGGTGGGTTTGGAAAAAGAGCATATTGGAACTATTTAAAGACCGTTAGACAAAATAGTTTGGGAGCAGAAGGAGCACAAACTGTGCTAACATATTTTCAGCGGAAACAAGAAGAGAATCCCAACTTTTTTTTATTCAGTTCAACTTGATGCCGAAGGGAGGGCTACAATTTTTTTTTTTTTTTGGGTTGATGCTCGTTCGCGCGTTGCATATAGTCAGTTTGGAGATGCAGTGGCATTTGACACTACATATCGGACCAATAAGTATAAGATGCCTTTTGCACCTTTTACAAGAATTAACCATCACTACAGTTCAACTTTATTTGGTTGTGCATTACTACAAGATGAGACTGAGGATACATTTTTTGGTTATTTGATACCTGGCTTCAAGCTATGGGCAATAAGCATCTAGTAAGTATTATTACAGACCATGATATGGCTATAAAGGCAACAATAAAAAAAATATTCCCTAACACCCGCCATCGTTTATGTTTTTGGCACATTAAGAAAAAAATTGCAGAGAGACTAGGACACATATATGGTACAAAGACGGCATTTAAGGCGGCGATAAAAAGGTGTACTAAAGAAACATACACGGTTGAGGAATTTGAAGTGCAATGGGCATCAATGCTAGTGGAGTTTGGTCTACAAGACCATGAATGGTTGAAACAATTGTATAATATTCGACAAATGTGGATTCCTACATATCATCGAGACATATTTTTTGCTGGAATGAACTCAACCCAACGAAGTGAAAGCATAAATTCATTCTTTGATTCATTTCTCAAGTCTACGACAACACTAAGAGATTTTGTTGTTCGTTTCGAGGATGCTTTGGATAAGCGTTATGACTTGGAAAGGGAAGAAGACTTTATTTCTAGATATAAAAATCATGTTATTGAGTCTGCATATTCTATGGATCCTATGTTACGGCATGCAAGCGTTGTATACACAAGGACTATGTTTTTGAAGGTGCAATGCGAGTTTATTGCATCTAAGAATCTTGGAGCAGATGAAGTTGAGACTTTTGGTGAGGTGAAAGTGTTTAACATTAAGCCAAGGACGGAAAAATCTAGTGAAAGAGAATTTCTCTTGACAATGAACACGGTAACTAAAGAGGGAGTATGTGGATGTCGACTTCTTCAATTTTTAGGAATACCGTGTAGACACTTACATCGAATGCTTGATCACTTTTACGTAAATGAGATTCCAGATCATTATATAATGAAGAGGTAGACAAAGACAACTAATAAGGCAGAGGTGGTTTAGTCAGAAGGTTTAGGAACACAGGATATTGGTATTAAATCAGAGGCCATGAGAATTAGACATCTAAGTAGAAGAGTAGCACAATTGGCTAATTTGGGAGGTAAATCAGAGGAAGCATACAAAGTTACAATGGAGATTTTTGATCAGATGTTCACTAAGCTGTCCTTATTAGATTCAACAAGTACAAAAGAAGATGAGAATATTGATAAACCTGTTGACAATCCTATAACAGCAGTAGGTATTATTGATCCTCTAGTGATATTAGATCCAATGAACTCCAACACAAAAGGTCGAAAGAGCAACAAAGAAAAGGAAAAAGAAATAAGCACAAAGCGTTTGAAGAGTGGATTAGAGATATCAGAAGCGAAAAAGAAACCTAGAATTTGTAAGACTTGTTCAGGTCACGGCCACGACAGTCGCAATTGCAGTAAAAAAATAATATTTCTAACTGAAGTGAGTACTTTTTTTTTCAAGCATAAGCATTATTTTGTTTTGATTTGTATTTACTTGCTGACAGTTGTGATTATAATTAATTTTACTTAATTTGTAACACTACTTTAATCATTCCCTTTTATTTTACTTCATTCCTTTGTAGCTACATTTTAACAAGCGACTTTTTTTTGTCCTAGCAACTATGAAGCAAGCAGGGTGCAAAGGTGGCAAATTTTGTCAAAATATGTGTTCATCTAGGGGCTGTTTGGTTCTCAGAACTGCAGCTTGGAAGTGGGCGTTTTACTGCAGATTCATATCCATATCCTGGAGTTTGGCTTCTAGTTGCATTGTTCATCTAGGGGCTGTTTTGTATTTGGGCTGTTTTGTATTTGGAGTGATACTATAAATATATGGGTGGATTTTAATGTTAATTTTGGCTTCTAGTTGCATTGTTTGTTTGTTTTTTGCATTTTTCCTAATAGTACATTATTGAACATTGCTGCTATTTGGATGGTATTTTTGTCTTGTTTCAGAAACTATTGGAGAGTTAACTTTCTGCTATCCTTGGCAATGACGAGGAAAGAAAATAATTGATGATGGTGTCACCAGCTTTTCTTGATGCTATACTTGTTGTTATCCTTGGTATTCTAATGTTGATTTTGGTTTCTTTATATGCTGCTGTTACCAGCTTTTCCTAATAGTACAAATTACATTGGAATGTGATGGATCCCTATATAAAAGCATCACATTATGTTTGTAGAAGTATGAAATTTGTAGTTCTTGTACCATTTTCTAGTACAAGTTACCAGCTTTTCTTCGAACTTAAATTTCTGGTTAAAGCAAATACATAATATTCCAGACTGATGTCAAGATTCCAGATTGATGTACCCAGATTTCTTAACTATAAAACTGTAAAAACTGTACCCAGATTTCTGAACTCGAATTTCTGAACTATAAAACTGTACCCAGATTCCAGATTGATGTCAAGCATTCAATGTACCCAGATTTCTGGAAAAAAAAACTACAGAACTTCACAAGCAGATTTCATACTGAACTTCTTTACCCAGCGTTCAATGTACCCAGATTTCTGGAAAAAAAAAAACCTACAAAACTTCACAAGCATATTCAATATTTTACCCAGTATTCAAGGATATTTTGTGTACAAAAAAATGACAAAAAAGATATTCCATATTTTACCCAGTCTCAACAATCTTCTACTATTACGTACGAGCCAAAAAAGCTATATGCTTAACATCACTTAGGCATTAGGGGCTTATGGATGAAACCCAAGAATTAATATGCATATATCAAAGATATTACTGATAAAAAATGATTAAGTAGTAAGAGTTAGTTTTCGACACACCACCTATATCACGCATCAATACAAACTAACTACCAGATAAATATTCCACAGTAAGTATCTTTTCGAGCCATCCACTTGCTACAAAACTCCTCACTGTGATTGAGATTGAACATGTATCGTCATGTATGCCTACACTAAGGAAAGGGAGAAGGAACACTGAAACACACTTCAATTCTTGTTAAGCCATAAGCATCAGCACAAAGCTCAAGCCAATTTAGAACAAAGCTTGACAATTTTCTATACTCATCTCAAGTTAACAAATACACGAAGACACAGACTGAACTTTACAAAGAACTACCACTTTAAAGCTATAAGAATTACAAGATAACCAGGTCACTCTGAGATCCTTACATTTATAATAACCTATTTAGTACTCAAAACAATTTCAACATGAAAATGCTTCAATCATCCATTCTAGATAAGCCATCACTAAGTACCAAAACTCACTTATTTGGAAAGAAATCTCACTTATTTGGAAAGATAAGCCATCACTAAGTACCAAAACTACAACCAACTGTTGCACAATAGAATTTGATAAACATAACATTAATACAAATTACAAATTACAAGCATATTGTAGCAAATTACAAATTACTAAATTTTGAAGTCCCCAAATTTCTTCAAAAAGGAACCATATAGTTCAACTTGACGTAGCGCTACACGGTGTTCAATTTCAACTTCCAATAAGATCTCCTTCATGATATTCTTGATTTGTCCTGAAGTAGTAGCCCCATCATCCACTAGTTTCTTTTTCGTCTTTGAGGCCTTAGATTGTTGCATCCAATCAATATATTCACAACCTGAATTTTTCCTCTAAACATATTGAACAAACAAATTACAATTGTAATCATAGTTGCACATAAATAACAATTGACTTCTTGTCAGGAAAGTAAAAAAGTTTCACTTACACTAGTAGATCATGGACAACAATAGAACTTTTGTCCTAAGTTCATAGGCATCTTTGATATTCTTGTTTTGCAAAAGCCGGCTTCATAACGACAAAACCGAAGTTCATCCGCCCAACACCAAAAATCACATCCATCATGCTATGTTAATCAAAATAAGATCATTAAAAAATAAATCAAAAATCAAGAGAATGAACTAAACAACAACAAAATCAGACCTTTGCACATTTCAGAAATTTGCGACCATGATTTCGAGATGTATTGCAGTAAGTAATTTGCACATAGAAGTAACTTTACAATAACATGGGGTCTTCACAATATCCCATTCCGGTTCAGTTGCTTCATTTTGTGCCATTTGGGAGCTTAAACAAGTTAGGACATTAGAATTTTAGCATGCTAAAAACTAAACATTAGAATTATATGATAGCTTTGAAAAAACTTAAAACATAATTTAATTACCATCATCCAAAGTCTAATATGAGGAATTATATGATAGCTTTGAACATCATCATGACTTTCCCTCTTGTTTAAGAACCAAAATTTCAAAACCTTGTTTCAGGACTTGTCAGTTCACCAAAATTTTAGAATTTTAAAACCTTGTTTCCATCTACGTATGTCTCAGTTTTCCATCTAGGTTTTAGAGAGAGGAAGTGAGTGAGGGAGAACAACATCATGACTTTCCCCTTGTTTAAGAACCAAAATTTCAAAATTTGAAAACCTTGTTTCCATACATACGTCTCAGTTTCCCATCTAGGTTTTAGAGAGAGGAAGTGAGTGAGGGAGAAGGAGAGAGAGAGACGTACTCCCGTGCGACTTCAGCCAAGGCTCCGGGGAAGAAGAGCTCCAGGAAGAAATTGTGAGGAAAGAAGAAGGAGAAGAAGAGTTTTAAATGAAGAGTGGTTTTGTATTAATGAAGAGTGGATTTTTGTGCCAAGAGTGGTTTGGCATTAAATGAGGAGTGGGTCTCCAGCCAAGTCAGCCAAGGCTTTTACATCTCCCAAACTTTTTAGAACCATAGGATTTAGTTGCTTGTACCGTTAAGATGAATTAATGCAGTAATAATGCAATAACATTTGTTGTAATATTATATATATATAGTGCCTATCCATTGAGCATGGATTTTAGTTGAGCAAATGAGCACACTCAATTTTAGACGTTAGATTAAGTTTAAGTTAACATAAACGGTCATGATTGTTTTTATTGGGTGTTTTAGATTTTAGCCGTTAGATACTCTACGAATTTATTCCTATGGTGGAGATCAAAATAGACCTGCATGGGCCACCACAAAAATGTGTCACGACCTGCACCCGGAGTAGGGGCACGAGAACGTGGGTACGTCCAGCCTACGCCGCAGTGTCGGCTGTAGAACGATGTATAGGTCGTCTATAACATACAACATCTAGACACAATATAAAAGTATCTGTCATCTCCGCACGGAGGTATACAATGTACTTGTCAAGATCTCAACTACGAACGGAGGACAAGTATAAGATATGATAATACTCAATCATAGTCTAAAGCACGATAAGTTAACATAGAAGTTTATAACTAAGACCACCACCAACAACAAATAAAACTACTAAATAATAAATCTCAAACAATCTCAAAATAAAGTCTTTTACATCTCCCAAACTTTTTAGAACCATAGGATTTAGTTGCTTGTACGGTTGAGATGAATTGGTGCAGTAATGATGCAATTTGTTGCAATATCCTCTCTCTCTCTCTCTCTCTCTCTCTCTCTCTCTATATATATATATATATATATATATATATATATATATATATATATATATATATATATATATATATATGCAAATGACCTCTAGCCTAGTGGTTAAGAGAGATGCATTCGGCCCAAGTGGTCGGGAGTTCGAGCCTCAGTGAAGGCGAGTTCGCCACAAGTACCCATTGCTTCAAAATATATATATATATATATATATATATATATATATATATATATATATATATATATATTAGAGAGAGAGACGTACTCCCGTGCGACTTCAGCCAAGGCTCCGGGGAAGAAGAGCTCCAGGGAAAAATTGTGAGGAAAGAAGAAGAGTTTAAATGAAGAGTGGTTTTGTATTAATGAAGAGTGGATTTTTTGTGCCAAGAGTGGTTTGGCATTAAATGAGCCAAGTCTTTTACATCTCCCAAACTTTTTAGAACCATAGGATTTAGTTGCTTGTACGGTTGAGATGAATTGGTGCAGTAATGATGCAATTTGTTGCAATATCCCCCCTCTCTCTCTCTCTCTCTATATATATATATATATATATATATATATATATATATATATATATATATATATATATATATATATATATTTGAGGGTGTCCACTTCTTAATGGTGCTTGGAGGCATGCCTTCAAGGGGGCTCGAACCCGCGCCACTGCGCCAGGGTGCTCCACCGTTCCCAACGGGCTACGGCCACGGGGACTATATATATATATATATATATATATATATATATATATATATATATATATATATATATATATATAGAAGCGGATCAAAAGTCCCTCTTAGAAAATCCCCTAAAAACTCCCTCACTCTCAGCCGTAATTTAATGTTAATATTAATGTTAATATTAATGTTAATATTAACATTAAATACTAAAATTAACATTAACATTAATATTAACATTAACATTAATATAAAAATAAAAATAAATATTAATATTAACATTAACATTAATATTAACATTAAATTACGGATGAGAGTGAGGGGTTTTTTAGGGAGTTTTCTAAAAGAAACTTTTGATCCGCTCCATATATATATAGAGGAAGGATCAAGATCCCCACACTTTTTGCATCCCCGTGCATCCCCCCTATTTGCACCGTTGGATGGTGCTTTAAGTCATCTAATCTTAACCGTTGATTTACCAATGGTTAAGATTAGATGACTTAAAGCACATCCAACGGATGTGAACATGGGGATGCAAAAATTGTGGGAATGCCTATCCTTCCTCATATATATATATATATATATATATATATATATATATATATATATATTGAAGAAAGGGTACTTTTATTGATGTGCAAACAACTAAGAGACAACTCTACATCCCATTATACACCGACTCAGCAGTGGACACTCTCCACATTAACCTCCCATGATACTCGCATCATTTTCTATATTGTTGATTAGCCCTTGAAAGGATGTAACCGCGCCCTCGAATATGCGCATGTTCCTTTCCCTCCATACATGCCAGATGGCGGATAGAAGTTCAATTCTGGCCTTATCGAACCTGCCCAGATCTCGACTCTTAAGTATCAGCATCTCCTCAAACACCCTCGTAAGCCCATCTCTGTTATTTGAAGGAAGGCCCATGCTACGCTTACATCTGTTCCATCTCTCTCCTGCAAATGGACATTGGAAAAAAATATGATCCCGCGCCTCGACTCCATTTCCGCACAGCACACAAGCAAGGTTATCAATCTGTATACCGAATCTAGCCATCCTTTCTCGTGTAAGCAATCTATCGCAGATTGCCTTATATGCACACAATTTCATCTTGACCGCCACCTTGTTGGACCAAATGATGGCTGCCCAATCCACCTTAGGCCGCCGACTTCGGACTTCCTCATACACATCCTTAACCGAGAATTTGCCACCATTTATGCCCGCCCTGACCCACTTATCCACGTTGTCATCAGTGTGAATAGGAAGGCTTGCAATTTCAGATGCATGCCAACGTCCAACAGCTCTTACTTCCGCATTCATTCTCCTCTCTGTATGAGCACAGCAACCGCCTCGTCCCTACCGCAGAGTTCAAATGTCGGCCACCCCCACCGATCTATCATACTCTGATGAACCAGCCATGGGTCCATCCATAAACTGGTGTTCTTGCCATCATGGATCTCACGTTGGATGAGTTGCTTCAGTTTGGGACAAACCCGGAAAATATTTTTATAAGATACTGAGAAGTTGTTATTTAGAGATTGTGCCCAAAAATTTGTATTTCGAGCATACCTCCCTGACATCCAACGCGCCCACATAAACTCCTGCTCTAAAAGCCGCCATGCCATTTTAAGTAAGGCCACCTCCCGAAGCACTCGGAGAGAACGGAGTCCCACGCCACCTTCCTCCTTAGCTTGTCACAATTCCTCCCTTGAGATAACATGTAAACCTCCTCGCAATATAAAATTGGCGCACATTTTCTCTATTTTCTGTATAGTTTTGTCGGGAAGAAAGATAGCCTGCATCGAATAGTTGATAATGACATATATAATTGCACGTATTAGCTCAATTCAGCCTCCGAACGACAATAGTTGTGCTTGCCACCCCTCTAATCTAGCTTGTACATATTGAATCAAGTCCTGATAGTCGGTATCCCTGACGTAATTAATTGAGAGAGGTAAACCCAGATACTTAACCGGAAGTTAACCTGTTTCCACCTGGAGCAGTGACACCCATCTCGCTTCTCCGGGCAATCCCTGATGAAGTAAATCTGGCTCTTTTCCTTATTCAGTTGAAGCCTTGATAGTTTAGCGAAGTCTACTAACACTTTATTCAACCCATTCATACTCCTCTCGGATGGCTCAACGAACACTAATAAAGCATCTGCGTATATCAAGTGAGATACCATCGGGACTACCTGTCGATACAATATATATATATATATATATATATATATATATATATATATATATATATATATATATATATATATATATACTAGTGTCATGGCACACGCAAATGCGTGTGCAACGCATCTCACAATTGTTCACACCTTTTAATGTAGGAAACATAACATAAGATCAATTTTATTTTTTTAAAATTAGTATTGTCTGATAGGATAGTTGAATATATTAGAAATGTTGATATCATCTTATTTAATTACGAAAATATTCTACCAAACTTAATGAACAGAAATACTTACTTTCACCATATAAAATAACTCACTTGACAAAAATTGCTATAATGAAATGTTATTTGTTAGCCTCTTCGGACAACATCTTCATCAACAGGACTTGACATGTAACTCTTGCTTACATATAAATGGTCGATAGTCACCGGTATTGACATCATGCATTGTCCTGCAATAAATAAGAAAATCTAAATAGGTTATATGGAAGCAAAGGTAGTCATCAACAGGACTTGACTGGTAACTCTTGTTTACATATAAACAGTCGATAGTCACCGATATTGACAACATGCATTGTCCTGCATGAAATAAAGAAAGTTGAAGAGGTTATATGGAAGCAAAGGTAATAAATATGTTTTATTCCATTACTTATTAGACATAAGTAACTCAAGTACCTCATATGTGATTAGTTTTGTGGCAGCAAATACGTGTCCAGGTACAAATAGAAATATATATAAAATATAATATACGCGTGTTACGCGTTGTGCAATTGTTACTATTATTTGTGTGGTAAATATAACGTAAAATATAATTATAATCTATATAATCTAGTGACGTTGCACACACAATACATGAGCAACACGTTTTACAAATATTTATACTATTTTATAAAGCAAAAAAATAACAAAAATAATTGAAAAATTAATATGTTTTGATATAACTTTTGATTTTAGAAATGTTGATAGTTGACAAAGAAAGCAATCAAACAAACTTACTAAACACGAAAATCTAATTTAAAAAATTTGTTTGAATATGTTTATAAACGATAAGTAACAAACGTTGACAATTTAAATCCTAAACAAATTTGTTTGAATATGATTATTTTAAAAAATTGGATACATAAATAAATAAATTTTTTTAATTTTTGCATGTGCAACACATTATTTATTTATTTAAATCAAAATATCTATAATATTTAAATATGAATTTGGTTGATTGTTATATCAAGATCTACTAAATATTTTTTTAAAATGTGAATAACTCGAATAATATCAAATTGTGAATAATTCGAATAATATTAAATCTTATACTTAAAAAAAATTTAAAATAATATTTGAGAAAGTTGAAGCATATTGTTACGTATTTTTTTTTCTTCTCTTCTTTCTATTCTTCACGTGGTAGACAAAAAAATAAAAATAAAAATAAAAAGAGAGAACAGTTAGAAAATTGATCAAAATAAACAAAATTGAAACATCTTGGACAAATTTTGTACAATTAATCTTTATAAAATTTGGAGTACTTTGAACAATAATCATGATATTTATTTCGTTGAATTGTTTAGTGATCTCTCTGAAATAAAATGCATGTGACTATACGAAATAAAAATATCATTCTTTCAAATTTAATTACAACATGTATTGATCGTACAAAAATTAAATCATGCCTCAGTGGTTGTATTATCTACACAGTATAAGAATCAATCAAAGTTAATTATGTTAGGGATAACAACGTCACAATAATATATCATTATATTATTTATTGACGCCAAATATATCGTTAATATTAACTATACACAGTAAAATATCGTTTCAAATAATTGGCTTACATTCTCAAAATCCGACATGTGATAACCCAACCTTCAGCCTCAACCCAATGGTTTCTTCATACTTACAAACTCTATTAAATTGCATGTTCAAAATATGCAAGGACTATACCATGATAAATAAATAATACCTGAAGCATTCTTGTCAACTTTATTCACAAAGCAATCCTCATTCCCATATCCAAAAGCTATTAAAAATACAAACAAATCTCAGATAGGAGTCATAGTATGTAGCAAAATAAAAAAGGTATATGAAGAAATATGAACACATCCAACCAATTTTTTGTATAAAATAAAGTACTAACCTAGGTTTGGAAGAAACCAGCAAAGAAAAAGAAAGGAGAGCAGGAAAAAAAAAAAGCGGAGGGGACGGAAGAGGGCGGAGGAAAGGAAAGAGAGAGTATGAGATAGATTGCAGTTATACCATTAGTTAGTTATTAGGAGGTTTAAATGAATAGGTAGCTAAATTACATTTTTGTCCATAAATAATGAAACTTGTAAATAAGAAAGTTTTATTAGAAATATATATTAACCATACCCCTACTATTCCAATTATATAATAGTATAGATTGTGAATAATTCGAATAATATTAAATCTTATACTTAAAAAATTCAAAAATAATATTTGAGAAATTTGAAGCATATTGTTACGTATTTTTATTTTCTTCTCTTCTTTCTATTCTTCATGTGGTAGACAAACCAAAATAAAAAAAACTAAAAAGAGAGAACAGTTAGAAAATTGATCAAAATAAACAAAATTGAAACATCTTGGACAAATTTTGTACAATTAATCTTTATAAAAATTTGGAGTACTTTGAACAATAATCATGATATTTATTTCGTTGAATTGTTTAGTGATCTCTCTGAAATAAAATGCATGTGACTATACGAAATAAAAATATCATTCTTTCAAATTTAATTACAACATGTACTGATCGTACAAAAAATTAAATCATGCCTCCGTGGTTGTATTATCTACACAGTATAAGAATCAATCAAAGTTAATTATGTTAGGGATCACAACGTCACAAAAATATATCATTATATTATTTATTGACGCCAAATATATCGTTAATATTAACTATACACAATAAAACATCGTTTCAAATAATTGGCTTACATTCTCAAAATCCGACATGTGATAACCCAACCTTCAGCATCAACCCAATGGTTTCTTCATACTTACAAACTCTATTAAATTGCATGTTCAAAATATGCAAGGACTATACCATGATAAATAAATAATACCTGAAGCATTCATGTCAACTTTATTCACAAAGCAATCCTCATTCCCATATCCAAAAGCTATTAAAAATACAAACAAATCTCAGATAGGAGTCATAGTATGTAGCAAAATAAAAAAGGTATATGAAGAAATATGAACACATCCAACCAATTTTTTGTATAAAATAAACTGGAAATTGCTGAGGAACCCAATTTCGGGGTGGACTTTTATGAAATGTCCACCCGCTGGATAAGTTTTATGAAATACCCAGAATTAAGTATTTTCACGTTAAATATTCCAAGATTCCCTTTTAGATGCCACCCGCTAGAAACTGCTATTTTTATAATACCGAAACTACCCCTCCGCGCGAATTGGTCATCTATATGTATTTGAATTCAAAAACTCAGATCTGGATTGCAATTTTCGTCTTCTTCTTCTTCACGGAAAATCTGAATTCCATTGCTCTCATATTCAGCAGAGATTGCAAAGATCGTTCGTAGTTCGGTGTATTTTTCTTCAGTCGAACTCAGATCATCGCTCGTCATCATCATCACCATCATCATCATCTTCATCGTGGAGACATTTGAACTCAGATCTTCAATTGTGGAGAGAAGATCTTTCTTCTTCTTTTCCATAAGAATTATCATCACTTTGAAAGAAGAACGAAACTCTTTATTCCTGAAAAAACTAAATTACACGTTTAACACTGGAAATGACCATTCTCCGTCTTAATTAGGACGGAGAATGGCATTCTCCGTCTTAATTAGGACGGAGAATGCCATTCTCCGTCCTAATTAACACGGAGAATGACATTCTCCGTTTCCGTCTTAATTAGGACGGAGAATGGCATTCTCCGTCTTAATTAGGACGGAGAATGCCATTCTCCGTTTTATTTAAGACGGAGAATGCCATTCTCCGTCCTAATTAACACGGAGAATGACATTCTCCGTTTCCGTGTTAATTAGGACCGAGAATGTCATTCTCCGTCTTAATTAGGACGGAGAATGGCATTCTCCGTTTTATTTAAGACGGAGAATGGCATTCTCCGTCCTAATTAACACGGAGAATGGCATTCTCCGTGTTTCTAACACGGAGAATGGTCATTCTCCTGCGTTTTAACACTAGAATGACCATTCTTCGTGATAAATTACACGGAGAATGGCATTCTCCGTCCTAATTAAGACGGAGAATGGTCATTCTCCGTTTAATTTAGCACGGAGAATGGCCATTCTCCGTCTTAATTAGGACGGAGAATGCCATTCTCCGTTTTATTTAACACGGAGAATGACATTCTCCGTTTCATTTAACACGGAGAATGGCATTCTCCGTGTTAAATGAAACGGAGAATGGTCATTCTCCTGCGTTTTAACACTGGAATGACCATTCTCCGTGTAAATTAAGACGGAGAATGTCATTCTCCGTCCTAATTAAGACGGAGAATGGTCATTCTCCGTGTAAATTAAGACGGAGAATGCCATTCTGCTGCATTTTATGGTTAGCTGAAACTTTGGAGGGCCATAACTTTTGACTGGGAGGTCGAAACGAGGTCCCGTTTGTCGCAAAATGAGCGTATCGTCGAGGAGACTGAAAGTAATAGCTTCATAGTTAGACGGCCTTTCGAAATTTTAGATTCGCAAAAAAATGATGTTTGGACCTCCGTTTTAGCACTTTTGTCGTTCGTCCCGGTCTTTCCGAAATTTTTCGACGAGTTTTTGAAGATTTTTGAGAAGAAAACCTAGATTCGAAAGTGAGCAGCGTATGGAAGAAGATGGAGTATTGAAACGTTTTTTTAAGAGCAGTTTTGTGGGTGTTTCCAATAATTAAAAGGAAGGGCAAAAGGGTCATTTGGAACCCGCTTTGGATAAGTTTCTCTAATTCTGGGCACGCGATGAAAGTTTTTTTAGCGGTGGGTTTTACATAAAATTTTTTTAGTTTTTGGGCATTTCATAAATCTTGTACTAACCTTGGTTTGGAAGAAACCAGCAAAGAAAAAGAAAGGAGAGCAGGAAAAAAAAAACGGAGGGGACGGAAGAGGGCGGAGGAAAGGAAAGAGAGAGAGTATGAGATAGATTGCGGATATACCATTAGTTAGTTATTAGGAGGTTTAAATGAATAGGTAGCTAAATTACATTTTTGTCCATAAATAATGAAACTTGTAAATAAGAAAGTTTTATTAGAAATATATATTAACCATACCCCTACTATTCCAATTATATAATAGTATAGGTTGTGAATAATTCGAATAATATTAAATCTTATACTTAAAAAAATTCAAAAATAATATTTGAGAAATTTGAAGCATATTGTTACGTATTTTTATTTTCTTCTCTTCTTTCTATTCTTCATGTGGTAGACAAACCAAAATAAAAAAAACTAAAAAGAGAGAACAGTTAGAAAATTGATCAAAATAAACAAAATTGAAACATCTTGGACAAATTTTGTACAATTAATCTTTATAAAAATTTGGAGTACTTTGAACAATAATCATGATATTTATTTCGTTGAATTGTTTAGTGATCTCTCTGAAATAAAATGCATGTGACTATACGAAATAAAAATATCATTCTTTCAAATTTAATTACAACATGTACTGATCGTACAAAAAATTAAATCATGCCTCAGTGGTTGTATTATCTACACAGTATAAGAATCAATCAAAGTTAATTATGTTAGGGATCACAACGTCACAATAATATATCATTATATTATTTATTGACGCCAAATATTTCGTTAATATTAACTATACACAATAAAACATCGTTTCAAATAATTGGCTTACATTCTCAAAATCCGACATGTGATAACCCAACCTTCAGCATCAACCCAATGGTTTCATCATACTTACAAACTCTATTAAATTGCATGTTCAAAATATGCAAGGACTATACCATGATAAATAAATAATACCTGAAGCTTTCATGTCAACTTTATTCACAAAGCAATCCTCATTCCCATATCCAAAAGCTATTAAAAATACAAACAAATCTCAGATAGGAGTCATAGTATGTAGCAAAATAAAAAAGGTATATGAAGAAATATGAACACATCCAACCAATTTTTTGTATAAAATAAAGTACTAACCTTGGTTTGGAAGAAACCAGAAAAGAAAAAGAAAGGAGAGCAGGAAAAAAAAAAAAACGGAGGGGACGGAAGAGGGCGGAGGAAAGGAAAGAGAGAGAGTATGAGATAGATTGCGGTTATACCATTAGTTAGTTATTAGGAGGTTTAAATGAATAGGTAGCTAAATTACATTTTTGTCCATAAATAATGAAACTTGTAAATAAGAAAGTTTTATTAGAAATATATATTAACCATACCCCTACTATTCCAATTATATAATATTATAGATTGTGAATAATTCGAATAATATTAAATCTTATACTTAAAAAAATTCAAAAATAATATTTGTGAAATTTGAAGCATATTGTTACGTATTTTTATTTCTTCTCTTCTTTCTATTCTTCATGTGGTAGACAAACCAAAATAAAAAAAAACTAAAAAGAGAGAACAGTTAGAAAATTGATCAAAATAAACAAAATTGAAACATCTTGGACAAATTTTGTACAATTAATCTTTATAAAAATTTGGAGTACTTTGAACAATAATCATGATATTTATTTCGTTGAATTGTTTAGTGATCTCTCTGAAATAAAATGCATGTGACTATACGAAATAAAAATATCATTCTTTCAAATTTAATTACAACATGTACTGATCGTACAAAA
Organism: Iris pallida; assembly: GCA_029216955.1. NCBI lineage: Eukaryota > Viridiplantae > Streptophyta > Magnoliopsida > Asparagales > Iridaceae > Iris > Iris pallida. The sequence goes on along the minus strand of JANAVB010016797.1, from coordinate 2,218,702 downwards.
ATTAAATCATGCCTCAGTGGTTGTATTATCTACACAGTATAAGAATCAATCAAAGTTAATTATGTTAGGGATCACAACGTCACAATAATATATCATTATATTATTTATTGACGCCAAATATTTCGTTAATATTAACTATACACAATAAAACATCGTTTCAAATAATTGGCTTACATTCTCAAAATCCGACATGTGATAACCCAACCTTCAGCATCAACCCAATGGTTTCTTCATACTTACAAACTCTATTAAATTGCATGTTCAAAATATGCAAGGACTATACCATGATAAATAAATAATACCGGAAGCATTCATGTCAACTTTATTCACAAAGCAATCCTCATTCCCATATCCAAAAGCTATTAAAAATACAAACAAATCTCAGATAGGAGTCATAGTATGTAGCAAAATAAAAAGGTATATGAAGAAATATGAACACATCCAACCAATTTTTTGTATAAAATAAAGTACTAACCTTGGTTTGGAAGAAACCAGCAAAGAAAAAGAAAGGAGAGCAGGAAAAAAAAAAACGGAGGGGACGGAAGAGGGCGGAGGAAAGGAAAGAGAGAGAGTATGAGATAGATTGCGGTTATACCATTAGTTAGTTATTAGGAGGTTTAAATGAATAGGTAGCTAAATTACATTTTTGTCCATAAATAATGAAACTTGTAAATAAGAAAGTTTTATTAGAAATATATATTAACCATACCCCTACTATTCCAATTATATAATAGTATAGATTGTGAATAATTCGAATAATATTAAATCTTATACTTAAAAAATTCAAAAATAATATTTGAGAAATTTGAAGCATATTGTTACGTATTTTTATTTTCTTCTCTTCTTTCTATTCTTCATGTGGTAGACAAACCAAAATAAAAAAAAAAAAACTAAAAAGAGAGAACAGTTAGAAAATTGATCAAAATAAACAAAATTGAAACATCTTGGACAAATTTTGTACAATTAATCTTTATAAAAAATTTGGAGTACTTTGAACAATAATCATGATATTTATTTCGTTGAATTGTTTAGTGATCTCTCTGAAATAAAATGCATGTGACTATACGAAATAAAAATATCATTCTTTCAAATTTAATTACAACATGTACTGATCGTACAAAAAATTAAATCATGCCTCAGTGGTTGTATTATCTACACAGTATAAGAATCAATCAAAGTTAATTATGTTAGGGATCACAACGTCACAATAATATATCATTATATTATTTATTGACGCCAAATATATCGTTAATATTAACTATACACAATAAACATCGTTTCAAATAATTGGCTTACATTCTCAAAATCCGACATGTGATAACCCAACCTTCAGCATCAACCCAATGGTTTCTTCATACTTACAAACTCTATTAAATTGCATGTTCAAAATATGCAAAAACTATACCATGATAAATAAATAATACCGGAAGCATTCATGTCAACTTTATTCACAAAGCAATCCTCATTCCCATATCCAAAAGCTATTAAAAATACAAACAAATCTCAGATAGGAGTCATAGTATGTAGCAAAATAAAAAGGTATATGAAGAAATATGAACACATCCAACTAATTTTTTTGTATAAAATAAAGTACTAACCTTGGTTTGGAAGAAACCAACAAAGAAAAAGAAAGGAGAGCAGGAAAAAAAGAGAGCGGAGGGGACGGAAGAGAGCGGAGGAAAGGAAAGAGAGAGATAGGAGATAGATTACGGTTATTCCACATTTTAGTTAGTTATTAGGAGGTTTAAATGAATAGGTAGCTAAATTACATTTTTGTCCATAAATAATGAAATTTGTAAATAAGTAAGTTTTATTATAAATATATATTAACCATACCCCTACTATTCCAATTATATATATATATATATATATATATATATATATATATATATATATATATATATATATATATATATATATATATATATTGAAAGATCTCCTCCATTTACTGATACCTTAGTTTACCCAACTAATAAGAGAAATTGGTTGTAGAAGGTGGGTTTAAAGCTCCAGTTTGGCAGGTCTTGGGTTCGAATTTTGCAACATACAAATTTTTTTTTGCACGTGGGATGGTGACCCTAAGGAGGGAACCATGTGGGTGATTTTACTAGGAGGTAAGAATAAGACTCCAAGGATTAAGCATTAATGCTTTTGCAGATGACCTCTAGCCTAGTGGTTAAGAGAGATGCATGCTACCCGAGTGGTCAGGAGTTCGAATCCCAGTGGGAGCGAACGCTCCCACCGGGAATCGATAACCTGAGCACTCAGACCACATGCCTCACCACTACCACTAGGCTAAGGGTCATATATATATATATATATGTGTGTGTGTGTGTGTGTGCTCTCTCTCTCTCTCTTAAGAGAAAATTTTAAAAAATGGATAACAACATTACATGTGGGTCAGAGGGAACGTTTCAGTAGCCTTCAGTCCCACTCCTTAATGCGATGCTTGGTTTTTTCTCTACTCGAGATCTGGGAAAATTTGTTGACCACATGGAAATAATGGAATATTAAACCTCTCGATCTTCGAACAAATTCTCTCTTCTACCTATACGCAATATGGGCCTGTTTGGTTCGGCCCAACTGAGCTGAAAGTGGGGACTTTTGGAGGGTTTCACCGGATCTGAAGGGAGTTTCATTGTTTGGTTCGGCCGAGTAAATGGACTTGAAGTCCATTGATTGGACTGTGGAGCAGTCCCTGTCTCCTCCGAAAACCCCCATTTGAGTTCCGTCCCATTTTTGCTTGAAGTCCATGGAACTGGAGGAGAGAGACTCTTGATCTTCCGAGAAGTGGTTGCTGTCGAGGAGTTGGGTCCGCTCTTCCGCTGTCCTCTGCAGATCTAGTGGTTTTCCTCCCTAATCTAGTATTTTTTTTCCCGGATCTAGTAATTTTCTGCTCATTTCTTCCCATTTTTTTTCCGATCTAGTAATTTTCTTATAGATCTTCCATTTCTTTTAATATTTGTCTATGGATCTGTCATTTTCCCCCGAATCTAGTGATTTTCCTCCCCAATATCTGTCGATTTAGTTTTTTCTTGTATAAATCCGTCATTTTGTTATAGATCTGTCAATTTTCTCATTTTTTCGACAAAATTTCATATGGCAAATAATTGGAAATTGGACAGATCAACTCGGGAAAAAAAATGGGAAAAAAAATCACTAGATTCGGGTATATTGGCTTATGGATCTGTCATTTTCCTCCGAAAAATTTGGGGAAAAAATCAATTAATTCTAATATTTCATATGGCTTATCGATTTTATTTTTTCCTGTATAAATCTGTCATTTTGTTATAGATCTGTCAAATTTTCCATTATTCGACAAAATTTCATATGTAAAAAATGGAAAAAAAATTGGGGAAAAAATCACTAGATAATGGGTCGATCTGTCAAATTTTGTTATGGATCTGTCAATTTTTTTACATATGAAATTTTGTATCGTATGTTTATAGTGGGTCGATTTGGTTGGAATGGAAAAAAATATTGGGATAAATATTGGAAAAAAATAATGTTTATAGGGTTGCCCGAGAGTACATTTTCCATCGGGCATGGCTAGATAATTTCATGCAAGACAAGTAGTCTTGTAGCAATCGACTGCATTTCCTATCTTTGTAGCATGCTGCTATTTTCTGTTAATTCACTGCTTCATCTATGCTTTTCATATCTTTGTAGCATGTCGTTCTACGTTGTTTTGAAAGGAAGAAAGCCAGGGGTATACACAACCTGGCCTGAATGTCACATGCAAGTGAATGGGTTCAAAGGCGCTTGTTATTTCAAGTGCCGAGATTATGAGGAGGCAATGGGTTACTTCCACTCTAATTACAAGGATGAACGATGTGGAAATAAGGGGGAAGAAGTGCGCAATGGCCACCCATGGGCCATTATTGTCACTTTGGGTTTTCTAACATTACTTGTATCGATTTTAGTATGCATCTCTTTTATGTAGTACCAACTTATTTGTGTAGACCAAGTTCTTTTTGTCTGCACCTATAATGTAATGACAATGTAATGACAATGGGTATGTACTGTTTGGGTGCAGGAGTTGTCTTCGAATGAGCTACGAAGGTGCAACCTAATTACAAGCTAAAGTTGGTGGCCTCCCCTACCAATGTGGTGATGGACGGAGGTAGCCAACTTGTAGCCTAGTTTTAGACCATGATGAGGAAGGTGCAACCTTTGAGTCTAAAATGCTATGTCGGTCCCGACAACACAAATGAGGAAGTTGCCCCACGATGAGAACCAAAACTTGATGGCCCTCCCCCACCAATTTGGTGATGGATGGAGGTAGCCAAGTTTTTAAATGGCGATGATGAGTGGGATGGTGAATCCTTTGAGCCAATCACTTTTTTTCAGTCTCCAGTATCAAGTTTTTTTTACTGATTTCAGTTTTGGGCACTTTAATTTCAGTTTTGGGTTAATGATGAGTTTTGCTTTCTTGAAATCTTATATATGGGCTGTGATGAGTTTTGCTTTCTTGAAATCTTATATATGGGCTGTGATGAGTTTTGCTTTCTTGAAATCTTATATATGGGCTGTGATGAGTTTCAGTACCTCCTACTTATGGCCTATGCTGACTTGTATTTCTTTGTGAAACAAATAATGATATTTTGGGCTATGATGACAATGCATAACTTGGTGACTTCAATTTTTCCTGAAACTGACTTGTGTTTCAATGTGAAACAAATAACAGTACATGTTCCCAGCAATATGACATGTTCCCAGCAAATATGGTACATGTGTCAATTTTATGTTACGCAGGAATTTACATTTTTTATATGTTCTTCGTATGATGATATTTTCGAAGAAAAATTTGCTACATTCTGAGCCCATAATGTTCTCCTGAACAAGTTTTAATTATTTTCAGATTTCATACTCTGAGCCCATAATGTCCTTGTGAACAAGATCTTGTTTCGTTGTATCATATTGCTGGGAACATGTCATATGGCTGGGAACATTTCCCATTGCTGGGAACATGTAATATTTGCTGGGAACATTTAAATATTTGCTGGGAACAAGTCATATTTGCTGGGAACATGTCATCTTGCTGGTTTTCTATGTCATATTTGTAGGGAACATGTATCATATTTGCAGAGAACATGTATCCTACTTTGCTACATTCTGAGCCCATAATGTTCTCCTGAACAAGTTTTAATTATTTCCATTCTTCATACTCTGAGCCCATAAATTCCTTGTGAAGAAGATTTTGTTTCATTGTATCATATTGCTGGGAACATGTCATATTTGCTGGGAACATGTATACTTGCTTCAATTATTTTCAGAATTCATTGTGCTATTGTGTTCTCCTGTGAAGAAGATTTTGTTTCATTGTTCCATTATGTTCTCCTGAACATGTTTCAATTATTTTCAGAATTCATACTCTGAGCCCATAATGTCCTTGTGAACAAGATTTTGTTTCATTGTATCGTATTGCTGGGAACATGTCAGATTGCTGGGAACATTTCCCATTGCTGGGAACATGTATACTTGCTGGGAACATGTATCATACTTGCTGGGAACATGTCGTATTGCTGGGAACTTGCTGGACATATCATATTGCTGGATACGTGTATCATAATTGATAGGAACATGTATCATATTTGCTGGGAACATGAATACTTGCTGAGAACATATCATATATGTTGGGAACATGTGTTCATTTCTGGGAACATGTATCATATATGCTGGGAACATGTCATCTTGCTGCGAACATGTATCATATTTGTTTGGAACATGTATCATATTTGCTGGAAAAATATAATCGTGCAATTTGCTGGGAACATGTCAATTTGCTGGGAACATGTCATCTTGCTGCGAACATGTCAATTTGCTGGGAACATGTTTCATAATTTTTTTCGGTTGTGAAACCGTTTCTCTGCTGCCAAAATCGGTTGGAAATGTTGAAAATTTATTTTTGGGTAACCTTACCATTCTTCATGAGGGTGATTATATCACTTGCAATGTCCTAACCAAACACACAAAGTCCATCAACGCCACTTTCAAGTGGTCATCCAAACAAACTACACTGTAAGTGCCCACTTGCGGGGGGACAAAAAGTTTGCCAACCAAACACTTTTTGGAAGGTGGAATGTATTGTAACTCAAATGAGTTACAATCCCATGAAACTCCCACTTTCACACTTTCATGCACCTACATCCAACCAAACAGGCCCTATGTGAAGAAGCCCTAGGGACATCCACCCTACTATCTCCTTGTCTCCTATAAGGGACACTTCCCCTCCCTCCTACAACAATCAACGATCGCCCACCCATTAGAGGGATCTTCTAGCGCATCGTACTATGTGTCCCCGCCTCCTGTAAAGGGCACTTTCCCTTTCCCCTATTGTCGTCAATGACCGTCCTCCATCGTCCCCGTCTCATGTAAGAGAGGCTTCTCGTTCCTCCTATATTGCGGTCAACAGCCATCCACCAATCAATGGGTCTTCTAGCGCACCACTGACACCTATAGAATCCTGATAACCTCTGCTATAAAGAGTTTTAACTTCACTAGCGGACCATTTTGAATCTAAAGCCCCATGTGTATTGGAATGATAAAATATAATTCACACACACACCCACACGCGCGCGCACACACACACACACACATATGTAGAGAGAGAGAGAGAGAGAGAGAGAGAGAGAGAGAGAGGATGGTATGGACTTAGCATGGACCCATCGGACCGAACATGGACCCATCTGAATCGAAGTTATCCGGATATGTTCTGTACTGGGTTTGAGATATTGATCTCAAATTTGACATGGTCTAACTTGTTGTTCAACACTAGGCTAGCGTGATGCAACCGATACTCGATCAAATCTGATCAAATAGTTCGGATCGACATGATCCACCCGCATTAACGCCATATACCAGGGGTAAAGTACAAAAATTCTCCTTAGATAGACACTTAGCAAAAAAAAAAAAAAAAAAAAATCCTAAGTTAAAATTCTCGCATTTTTATTTTTGCTTAATTTACAACCAATTTGATTTATTTCGTTAACATACTTTAAATTATGTTTGAAATGACGATTATACCTATGCAAAAAAAAAAACTCTCTATCCATTCTCTCTACCCCTCTCTCCGGCAGCCTCTCCTCCTTTTCCGACGACAGCGATGGCGTAGCAGCGACGTCGCAACATGGGTGGAGGCACGGGAAGGGGGGAGGGGTTGGCATAGGTGGGGGTGTGGGGAGGAGGGGTGCGTGGAGGTGAGGACGGGGGGTGGGGGGGGGGGGTGGGCATGTGGGGTCACGTGGAGAAGGGGAGGTGAGGGGCATGGGGAGGAGGGGTCGCAGGGGGGAGTGGGGGCGGTCGGAGCCGATCGGGAGAGGGGGTGGGACGGGGAGGGAGGGGTATTTTAGGATTTATTTTTTGAAGAAAAAGTCATTAACGTTCACTCCAAATAGTTAGTGGAATGAAGGAAATATTTCAATCAAAAAGTATATTGCGGGAGGATTTAATTGCTGCAATATGTCTACTTGGTATTATTTTACAAATATGTGTTTTATGATTTTTTTTTTAATAGGCTTAATTGCACTTTGCTACCCTCAACTATTCCGCCTTTTCAACTTGATACCATAAACTTTTTTTCGTAACAAATTGGTACCTCAACTATTATTTTTTTTCAACTTGATACCTAATTTTTCAAAAATTCCGAAATGCCTTTCCCTCTTCCTTCCCTCCACCCCCTTCCCCACTCCGGCCACCCCCCCTGTTAGCCTCTGGCCGCCCCACCCCCCCCCCCCTTGCTAGCTCCGCCCCCCCCCGCCCCCACCCCCCCCCCCCCCCTGCTACCTTCGGCCACCCCCTGCCCCGCCTCCCGCCCCGCCCTCCCTCCCCAGCCCCCCTCCTCCCGTGCTGCCGCGGCCTAGGGGAGAGGCGGGGGGCGGGCGGGCGGCCCGGAGTGAGCAGGGGGGGGGGGTGGGGGGCGGGGGGGGGGGGGGGGGGGGGGGGGGGCGGAGTGAGCAGGGGGGCGCCCGGAGCGTGCAGGGGGGGAGGGTTAGGGGTAGGGGTAGGGGCATTTTAGTCCAAAATAACATCTGGGTACCAAATTGTTAAAAAAATAGTTTAGGGTACAAAGTTGAAAAATGGTAATAGTTGAGGGTAGCAAAGTGCAATTAAGCCTTTTTAATATTTTTTTATCCTTTATATGGCACGAGTGACAACTAGGAAAAAAAAAAAAAAGAAAAAAGAGAAAACAAAGAACAAAGAACAAACTTTATTCACGTAAATATATCGTGACTAAAGCAAGAATGAAAGAACCACACGCACAAATGAAAGCAAGTATTAATGATTTGATAGAAGTTCCAATCCTTGGGATAGTTTTAAAAATCTTCCATTTTTTTTTGGCAAATGTTAAAGGCCACCCCCTTTTTACTAAGGGCCACCAACTTAAAATTTAAAAAAATTACAAGTTTGCCATTTTGAAAACCTAAGGGCCACCCTGCTTCTGTCAATCGAGGACTGCAGGACTTGTCTGCAGCCCAAAGTGAACACAGGACTGCAGTGCTTGCCTGCAGTCCTAGTTTTTTTAAAAAAATTTCCAACTTACAGTGACTGCAGGGCTTGCCTGCAGTCCAAAGTGAAGACAGGACTGCAGGCAAGTCCTGCAGTCACTGTAGGTTGCTGCGGAAGGTGGTGGGAGGCGGAGGGTGCTGCGGAGGGGGCTGGGGAGGATGAGGAGGAGGAGGAGGAGGAGGGAGCTGCGGAGGGGGCTGCGGGAAGGGGGCGTTGGCGGAGGGTGCTGCGGAGGGGGCTGCGGGAGGAGGAGGAGGTTGCGCGCGCGGAGGGGGCTGCAGGAGGAGGAGGAGGAGGAGGAGGAGGCGGAGGAGGAGCTCGAGAGGCGGAGGAGTTCGAGGAGGAGCTCGAGGAGAGGAAGAGAGAGACCAGCCATGGTTGCCCTTAGTAAACTTGTGAACTTTAGGTTGCTCTTAGTAAAAAAAATACAAAGGCATGGTTACCCTTAGTAGGAGGGTTGCCCTTAGTAAAAAGGGGGTGGCCTTTAACATTTGCCTTTTTTTTTTACACACCAGACCGATTTTCTTCTTCCCCAAAATAAAATAGTCCCCCAACACCCCCCTCTTTCCAAGGATAATTAATAGATAAACCCATCAGAGTTGATATTCCTTCTTCCTCTGCTCCTCAAATAGTCCGGCATGGCCGACGATAGGCTCACCAGCGGTGGCCACAACGCCAAACCCCCTCATCCTCTCGATGGAGCCTTCCTCCTCCACCTCCTCCAAAACCCTCAACCCAAACCCACGTCTCTCCTTCACCGCGACTCCGCCACCACCGCCGCGCCGCCTCGGTTGGACCAGCGCATCCCTTCCTCCTCCACCACCAGCAGCAGCACCCTCTCCATCAGTCCCCCCTCAGCCTGGCTTCCACCGCGACGTCGGGGGCCCGCTTGCCGGCTTCCTCGACGAGAGGCATCGTTTATCGAGCTCCATAGCCGCGACGGTCGGGCAAGCGGCTAAGAGCGCTCCGCCGGGGGGCCAGCGGAGCGATCTGGGGTTCTTCGATGGCAACGTACGGATTCACGGCAGGGAAGGGAGCAATGGGCATTACGGAAGGGGAATAGGAGGTGTTGGGATCGAGGAAGTGGTAAAGATGAGAGCTTTCGAGCAGAGGGGGAAAGGGTTGCCCAATGGTCAGCAGAATTCTAGGGGGTTCTTTGACGGTAATGGAGGGGTTCATAGAAGGGAGAGAGCAATGGGCAGTACGGGAGGGGCGGCGGCGGCGGCGGCGTTGGGATCGGGGAAGCGGAAAGGGAGAGGAGGAGAGCTTTTGGCAGAGGGGGAACGGGCTTCCAGAGGGTCGACGGAGCGCTAGGGGGTTCTTTGACACTAATGGAGAGATTCATAGAAGGGAAGAGAGCACCAGGCAGTACGGGAGGGGTGGCTGTGTCGGGATCGGGGAAGCGGAAATGGAAAGGAGGAGAGCTTTCGAGCAAAGGGGTACATGGAGGAAGTGGCAAGGGGGAAAAGAGCTTTTGAGCAGAGGGGATGAGGATCATCGAGGAAGCGGAAAAGGAGGAGAGCTTTTGAGCAGGGAGGGAATGTGCTCGCAGAGCGGTTTGGGGACTCCCTGGCGCTTAGCGGTGATCCTGCTGCTGCTGCTGCTGTCGACGGTAATGTGGCAACACATTCAAGCTCTTCTTCGAGGACTAAGGTAAAAGAAAATCTTACTTCTACACCAGCGGGAGCGGAAAAAAGTTCGATTGTACTGTGTTCATTACCAAAGTTGTAGTCTTGAGTATCATTAGTTCAATAATCAGCCAAACTCACAACCAAAATAGAATGTTGTCTAACTATCATCGACATGCCTTTCTCTTTTTCATTGTATGCTGTGGGTGTTGACATTCATTCCTTAAGTTCCATCCAATGAAGGTAATTATAATTAAAACAGTTGTTTTCTGTCACAGGATGCCAGGATAGACTTGTTTAGAGGACATCATGTGTCAAGCCAGCATGTACGGATTCGAAGAAGAGAGTTGCAATGCCGTTTTGACATAGAAAAGTTCACACCTGCTTTTCTTTCGATTTATGAATCTTTGGTACCTGTGGACGAGGAAATAGTAAAGCAGAAACAACTATTGCTCTCACTGAGAAAACTGGTCAACAAAGAATGGCCCAATGCTCAGCTGCACCTGTACGGGTCTTGTGCTAATTCGTTTGGGGTCTCAAAAAGTGATGTTGATATTTGCCTTGCAATTGATGACACCAATATGAGTAAGTCTGAAATTTTGTTGAAATTAGCAGATCTCCTACAGGCGGACAAGCTTGAAAATGTGCAGGTAGGTGTAATATCTAAGATCATTTATGTTATTGACTCAGAGTGTAATATCAGTAAAGATTTAACACCATTACATCATTAAACCGAAGCGTAAGGTCACATAATGTCAAACTTTCAGTTATTATGTCAAAGGTAGCATGTCTAATATGTGAAAGTTCATTTTTGTGTATTCAATATGTGAAATTTCATTATCGATGTTAAATGTCAATGTTATATACATACAATTGACATCCTTTGCTGCTTCTATTTAGTTCTTTATTAAGTACCATGCTTATGTTTTAGAATTCATAAACTGTCATATAAACGTAAGTAGATGATTGAGGAATGATATTTTTCATAAGAGAAGCAAGATAGATTAGGAATGTATTGAAGTTGCTCGTACTCCCCTACGAATCAGCTTATTGGACCCTTTTTAAAAACTATTCCTGTCAACGGTCATTCTCATGTCTTTACAATCTTATCCAGATGCTTTCCCGCAGGTTCTGATGTTGATTATTTAGGGTAATCACATGATATTTGCTTTTACTCCAGTATGCATTCCTTTTGCATCTCTCTCGCAGTTGCAGTTTTTTTTCAAGCCAGATCATTCTACTTTGTTTCCTTAATTTCAGTAAACTATAATAATATAGTCCTTTTATGTCAACTAATGATTTAGTAAAGGAGAGAAAAATGAGCATGAAGAACATGAGAAGTCCCGCGCCCCCCCCCCCCCCCCCCCCCCCCCCCCCCCCCCCCCCCCCCCCCCCACCCCCCCCCCCCCCCCCCCACCCCTCTTACATCTACTAGATATCCACTCAACCACTTTGTAATACCCACGTTTCAATATTGGCCACTTCTTGGTGTAATCATGGTTTAATTGAGCCCATGACATATTTTTGAATTTATTTAATGTTCTTCTCGGCTTTGTGCGTTTAAATTAACTATTGGAATTATTTGAATGTAGATCTTAGTTATATTAGATATTAGAGGGGATTTTAAGGACATGAATATAGTTGGAGAGATGGTGAGAAGACAGGTGAAGGATTATATTTGGGTTGAACTAGATGTGTTGTAGCCTGCTACTTTTCATTTGAATAGTGATCTGTGGTTGCAGGTTACCTTTACCCTGCTAATTTTCACATCAAAAACTGTAAATGCTTTTTATTAGGCAAATATAAGGTAACTCCTTAATGTTTGCACTTATGAGTTAGCTCTAATGTTATATTTGTATCACCTCATCAAAACTATTAGAAGTATATCAAGCCAAATTATGTTGTTTACAGAAATTAAAAATAAAACTTTTGAATAAAAATGCTGACAAGTTTCCATCCTCATTGTTCGCACTGTTACGGTGACCACCCACTGCCATCACCTACCTCCAGCCTTTTCTACCTTGTACATCATCATCACTCCGCTTGCCCAATGCCATGACCCACCTCTCTTGCCTCCCCAGCCTTTCTCAGAGTTGTTATCTTGTCAACCTGTTACACCTCACTCTGCCATCACCTACCTCTATTGCTATCGTCACATTTCCTCCTTCATTCGTCCTTTTTTCTCTTCCTCTTTCTCATGCTGGTGACAACTTGCAGCCTGCATGTTGCTACTGGCGATGAACCCCTCCTAGGCTGTCTTTCATTCTTCTCGTCTCCAATTAGAACTAGATTTTAATATGTGATATCTGGAAAGGGGGGGGGGGGAAGGGGAGAGGGGCGACATGGAGCTGGTTGCCACCGGTAGAGAGAGGGAGGAGGGGAAGAGAAAGAAGGGTGGTGGTGGTCATAAGGGTTCATGATTAGACAGACGGATCGGGAGAAGGCAGGAGCTAAAGGAGGAGGTGATGGCAGGAGGGGGTGGGTGGGTTTGATGGTGATATTATGATGGTGAGGGGAGGTGGAAACAACAGTCACCATCTATAGGGATAGTGTCTTTCCAACATTTTGGTTGTTCTAAACTAGTTAAATTAAGAAATATTTTGGTTATTTATTCTGTGTTGCTTTAGCAGTTTTTCATATTCCTGGGGTAAGGCGATCAAAAGATAACAACAATAAGGGTTAACACTTGAAGGGCTTAAGATTTATGTAGCCTTTGGTGTGGGTTGAATATGGATGAAAGCTATGTTTGTACATTCTTCGAATATTTCATGTTCTCTGTTTACTGAATGAAACTGTTGTCTTTTGTACTTATCCTCTAGACATGATTAAATTTTGGTACTAGAGTATTTTGTGTGCCACATCTTGCAGTCGACAACCACCTAGCTCAACGAGTGAATCACCACTTTGCATAGACAATTTTATGAGAGACGGAGTCCTCCTCCCTTGAAAACTAGAGTATATCCTAAGTCCTTGCCAAGCAAACACAAAGCGTGATGTTTTGTAGAACCTTTGAGCTACTTAGAACCATCATTGATTACCTGTCATGTGACAACACTTCTAGTTTGTCATCCACGAAACAGTACCACTTCCTAAACTAATAGTTTTAGTACTTTAGGATGTCAATCTTGTTTTAAATGTAACCATTGGTATTGCAAGAGTCATCTTCGATGCTAGCGTCGCCATGGCAACAGCTGATGTCACAACTGCAAAAACCATTGTCATTGTTGCCTCCATGATATGAACGCCACCATCATCACCTCTAGAATTGTGCTTTAAGAATATGGAACCTTTTTTACAAGCTCAACACCTATACCAAGTTGTTTCATCCATCAAAGATCTTCAGGTCTACCCCGAAGAGAATTGTAGCACATGTATTTTTTGGTGTTCTTATGCAACGAAGTCATACAAATCATCTAATCACCCAAGATGTATGAGTATCATCTTGAGAAAATCATTGCCTCAGGGACTGTTCGATTGAGTTAACTTGAATAGGTTAGTTCATGGAATGTGGAACGAGAATGCGACACAATAGCCACTTGTTATGAAACGGAAACAATGGGGGCAGGCTTCTTTGAAACGCCTAGGTGGAACGGAAGACATTACTTTGGAATATCGAAATATGTAACAATTTCTTTTGGAAAGAGCATATTATATATAGGTTCTCATAACTCTCAGTTAACTTGTTACTTAAAAATATTGCTAGCTAAGTGGTTGGCCACCACCTGTTCAAAAGAAACTATAGTACTATAATAGTTTCTCATGAGTCGTAATTAACTAGTTACTTAACAATGCTATGACAAACCCTTCCTAGGAGAAATTTCTGTGAGCCGGGCTCATCGTGCATCTTCCATGCCATCCATTGGATTGCATGGGGATTTGTGCATGCACTCATCCTAATGCCATCCAATAGATGGCATGGCAGGGTGAACGGTGAGCCCGGCTCATACAATAATTTCTTCCTTCCTAGGCCTTCGAAGACCAAGAACATGATAAAATATAAGGAATACAGAAATCCATATATTTCAAGGGCCTTCCATATTTCCAAGGAGCTTTATGTTTTTTCTCTCCTACTTTGCCAGCTAAGAAGTTTCCTGTGACATAGGCACTTAAAAGTCCAAGACCAAGTGAAGAACAATTGTGAGCTACAAGGAATACCAAAAGCCCATTGATTTATAAGGGTCTTATATTTCCTAGGGCCTTTTATTTTTCCTCTCCCACCTTGCAAAGAAAGTTGTTGACTGCAATATACACTTTGAATCCCAAGAACAAGCACATTTATATTTCCAAGGGAAGGGCCTTTTGTTTTCTATATATCCGTACTTGGTCTTGAGAACGATCTGGATGTTGTACTTAGCATTTCGGGATGATTTCGTCCTGCAACTCAGGATAAATTCACATAGCGGCAATCACTAAGGGTTTAGTGATTTAGGTGGCTCTGGTCTAGTTAAAATAGGTTTTTAGGATGTTTATGGGTTTTACTTAATACTTACTAGTTACAGAAGGGGTTAGACTATAAACATCATATTCATTTCTTTTAGTATAGGGAACTTGGAGGGTGCTTTTTGGTTGCACGGGCTTAAAATGGATAACCAACAAAAAGGTAGGTCTACCTACTAAAGTTAACCAGCCTAGGCTTTATGTTAAAGTACCTTCACAATGAATTTGGCACCATCACAGAGGGTTGGCATCAGGTTAATAGCTGACCCTAAAAACTTGCCAATTCTTTTGTGAAGCTTCCTCTTCCTCCTAATTAATTCCATTCTAAAGGATTGGACGGTCGGATGATGAGATGTAGATCAGACAATGAAGGTGATTTTTTGTTGCACGAGTTTAAAATGGATGGCCAACAAAAGGTAGGTCTACCTACTAAAGTTAACTGGCCCAGGCTTTATGGTTAAGCCCTCTCTTGCACATCAACCTTCACAGTGAATTTGGCACCAAGACAAAGGGTTGATATCAGGTTATAGCTGACCCTAACAACTTTGCAAATTCTTTTCTGGAGCTTCCTTTTCCTCCCTAATTATTAATTCCATTCTAAAGGATTGGACAATCAGATGAGATGTAGATCTTTTAACATAAGTAGATTGAAAAGAAAGAGAGGAGATCAGGGATCAATGGTAAGTCATGTTGATTTTTTTTTTGTTTATTTATTTCTCATGGTTAATTTGATCATCCTCATCAACATTCTAAGCCTTCTCCCAATGGACCTGCTAGGGAGCACAGAAACCTCTTCAAAAAGATTTGACCAACACATATATATGATAGTTTGTGGGAAGTTGGAGGTGGCATCAATTGAGGATAAGAAGAGAAAATCATCTCATGTGGTTGGGACGTGTGCAACATAACCAATAGACTCACTTGGTAAAAGAGCGATAAATATTAGTTGAAGGATTTGCTATAACTATGGTTAGGCCTAAACAAACTTGGTTGAAGCTATAAAGAAGTATATGTTTTTTGTTGCTCTAACAGAGGACAGCCCTTAAAGAGCTGAATGGAAGAAAAGAATTCAAATAGCTGACCTGAAAGATCAAGGCTTATTGTTGTTTTCTTAAGTGCCGTAACTCGACACTCTGATTCGAAAACATTGATATAGGTACTCATAGAATAGATCTGATCTTGATATTGTGTTTTTTGAACCTTGTTTTAAATACAATATTCAAAATTAATTATAAAGGCAGAGAATGAACCATGCTTTCAATTCTTGTATTAATATCCGGAAAGTTTAAAGAGAATAATAAAGTTACAGGCATATTAGGGATGCTCTAAATGATTGTCAGGCATACATCCAAGTGTTCTCATGAAAATATTTCAACTGGTACAGGCGCTAACTCATGCCAGGGTCCCTATTGTGAAGATGATGGATCCAGTAACTGGAATAGCTTGCGATATATGCATTAATAATCTTCTGGCTGTTGTTAATACAAAGCTCCTTAGGGATTATGCACAAATAGATGAGAGATTACGGCAGTTGGCTTTTATTGTGAAACACTGGGCCAAGTCACGTGGAGTCAATGAGACATACAAAGGAACCTTATCTAGTTATGCGTAAGTTAATATATCTACTGTTTGCTTGCCATGCTTAGATAAATGGCATTTATCTTATAGCAGTTGTAAGTTTCAAATTTGTTCCATTTTCAGGTATGTCCTAATGTGCATTCACTTCTTACAACAACGCACGCCTGCAATTCTTCCTTGTTTACAGGTCAGTTGCATTTTATAGAAGTTCGTAGGGAGGAGTGAATTTGATATTTGGTGTTTTAGCTTGGCATTCTGAGCCACCTTGTCTGGTACAGTTAATATTACTCTTATTATGAAGAGAGATTTATATGCTTTGCAGTTAGAAGTTTATCCTTGTGTTTTGGGTTTGTTTATACACTTTATACGTATCAAAGCAATTGAATCCTGAAGATTTCCTATTTACACCGGATCAGTTTATGCTTATCATGGAAAAAATTGAAGTGAAAGATGTTATTTTGCTTTGGCAAGATAGAATTGCATCATCATTTCTACCAAATTAGACGTATTTCTAGATCTACTTTCTAAAATGGTTATTTTTGGGCATCGAGATAATCTGTTTTAGTATAGAAAGTTCAGTCTCACATGGAAGCAACGGGCAAGCTTATTTTGCTGCAAGTAAATTGCATATGGAATCTGACAATCACATCTGGTTGCAAAAATGAACCTGATCTAATATTCTCGTAAATAGCAAACAAATCTGTGAAATTGCCTTACCTTGACATCATTGGAAATCTGATATTTTTACTTGCAATATGATATCCATGAGCACTGAAACAAACTGGGGTATCTACAGAAGAAGTATGTAGTCTTATTCAACAATAAAGCCATACAAAAGTTTCATCTCATATTTACTTCACCTTGAACTCGTTGGAGCATGAGTTAATTTTCATGGAAAGAATATGAACATCTGAAATTTGTTTGTAAGGACAATAAATCTTCTATACTTTTTTTTTTTTCGATCCGCTACATGCAGCTCTCTCTTCTTTGAGATTTGTATATCTTTTAGTCCTAGTGAACAATATAACCCATGCAAAAGATTCAATTTAATTTTATTAAGGGTTATCTCCACTTAAACATTAGCAAATGACTTATCCTTCTTTTCTACCTAAATCCGTATTCTTGGTCTGCCCTAGTTCTAGCAGGTCCTTCAACTCTTGAACCCATCATCCATAGTTTGTTGACTTTGTTTATTACAATATTGAAATACTGCATACCTTAGACTAGTGAAATTTTAATGTTTTAAAAAATTACGTATCTACAAGGAATATTTGCATGCACGGCAGGACATGCATGGTGTACTTGCATGTCATCACAAGTGCAAACTGTTCTTTACTGTTTTGGAAAATCTTAATGTGATTGTACTTACAAACATGTCATCACAAGCACAAACTGTTCATTACTGTTTTTGAAATCTTAATGTTGATAGGCCAGCATGATCAAGAGCAAATTCCTTGATAAATAAATATTATGCTGATAGATAACACAAACTTAGTGATGGGAGAAGCCCCAACATATACCACGACAACAAAGTATGACCATCTCATATTGTTTGCAGCCATATACACGACCAATACCATCTCCCTTTATAAAGTTTCATAGAATTTCCAGAAATGCAACCCTGAAACATGGCAATAAATTATTTTAGACTGGATATGAGTTGCGAGCGGAGTATTAGAGGGAGCGACACTAAAGAGTAGTGGTGTCAAAATGGTACATAAAAAATATTCCACTTGGTTGGTATTCTAAGATAGACTTATCTCTAGATAATTTCTTATATCAAAAAGCTCTTGCAAAATCAGAGAAGCCAGTCGTAGACTCGTAGTTATTTAATCTCCTTCTACCTTGCAGATTGTGCATGTAATTGATGGACCATTATGTAAGTGTATAGATTCATATTTTCTGCATAAGCCAATAACACTTTCATTTTGCTAGGAAAGCTTTGAAAAACAGCATGAATATTAACTGCTTTGGTGAAGCCGGAAAGGTGACATGGAAAATTTTATTGCAGCGGCCTGAACTGTTAGTTTTAGTAATTAATTACCTTGCATTGATTCAAGTGCTTTGAACATCACAAGTAAATTCGTTTAGCTGCCGTACAAGTATCCTTTGTTCAAATCCTGCCCACCCACTAGGTGTTCCCATGGAGGCTTTGGTAACTAAAGAAATTATTGGAGTTTTTGTGTGTGAGAATACTCCTTGCTGATTATTAATGCATTCTTGATTTCCATATTCATTATTCTGTATTACGAATGGGTTCCCTGGCAAGTTATAAAGTAAAAGCATAGGCAAATGCAAACAGAAAGAAGATGCTTGCAAACATCATTGGCACAAGTTGCTTGCCAATCTTTTAAAGCCTAGAAGGCCAGTTGGTCGGCACAGTTTAATCTCATGTAGCCAAGGTGAGAGTTAAAAGGAACCTGGGAAAAGGAAAGATGTCATAGTTTGCTATAGGAATCACATTCAATATGAGTCAAATTTTAAGTTTTTAAGTAAACGGAAAGCTATGATAAAAATGGTCTCAAAATGACTGCTCACTAGTAGGGGTTGGTTTGGTTCGGTTCAAACCGAACCGAATATCTAAAACCGACTAAACCGAAAATCGATTTTTGTAAAACCGAAAACCAAACCAAATTTATAAGAACCGAAAAAAATTGAACGAATTAAATTGGTTCGATTTTCGGCCAGTTCGGTTTTATGGGCCCAAATGGGTCGGACCTTCTAAAACAAAAATTTATACCAAAAATAACAAAAAAAATTATACCAAAATAAAATTTACTATTACAGTCATACTACATATTGTACAGATAAATTACAAAGAGCTCTCTAAAAGCTATTACATTCATTACAATTTAGTAAATAATGAGCCATGTTGTAGCAGACAAGATAACCTTAGAGCATCTCCAACCCTATTGTGAGTTTAGAAAAAATGGTTGCCACATAGGAATGACAAACTTTCATTCCAAAAATTCTTCTCCAATGCAAATGTAGAATAAAACATGAAGTTGACATGGCAATGACATGGCAAGGAGAATGTGAAGTTGGTTGTCTAGATCTAGACAATGCACTTCACAATGACTTTGTCTCCACATCATCAATTATGAATAGAAATATTTATAAAAAAGTTGAAGAAGTGAAGGAGTTGCCTTGGAAGTTGAAAAAAATACTTTTTATTGTCTCCTCAATACTTTTGCATTGGAGAGAGTTTTTCTATCTCATTGTCTTTTGAGATATAGTTTTGCCATATAAACAAGACATTGTCTTGTGGCTCATGCCACATAGGAGCCACCTAAGACTCACAACACTTAACAAGACAATAGGGTTGAAGATGCTCTTATACGCTATTACATATTCAGATTCATTATAAATTGTAGTATTGTACAAAGCTGTTCGCTTGTCTGAACTCCCAATGCTGATTGTGTTCTCTTCACTTGGCAAGATACTTTGTAGCAGACATGAGCCATGTTGTAGCAGACAAGATAACTTTTTTCCCTCAATTACTGACTAAGAATGAACTTCAAATTGAGATGTGGTTTCATCTCCTAGCTTCCCCTGGACAACACAATGAAAACAAGAAGAAAAAAACTAAAATGTGGCTCATATATGACCAATTTATGCATCATAATACGATGTATATATAGTATCAATTCGCCTCTTCTCAAGCCATCCATCATTGCCACTCTCATCTAATATGTTAGTAAAATTTTCAAGAAAAGAAAAGAAATAAACTATCAACATAGGTATACCAAAGTCCATATCAGTTTATGCCTCCTCGCCACTGGCTGCAGTTTATGCCTTGACACCGGCTACAGAGAACACCACGCCAATGGCTGCACTTTATACTCTGCCTCGCCACTGGCTGCAACGAATGCCTCACCATTGACTACAGTAACAACAAAATGCAAGAGTAAAACAATATTTAACAAAAAATATATTATATAACAGTATGCGACATAATAATAGAATGCATAATGCAATAATAAAACATGCATCAATACCAATCCAGAGCAAGCAAAATTATGCATATAACCATCATCAAGGCGTCAACTTGCAAAGCTTTTTTATCTGCATCATGTATAAATAGGCATATAAATTATGCATATAACCATCAACAAGAAATTTTTTAGCTACTGATATTGAAGCCATAGTATAACTTCTCTTTTGAAAGGTTAGCCTCGACTACTTTTGAGAATTCTTAAACAAAAAAATCCAACAATCCAAGTTTTCCATTATTGTCCATGTCAAAAATGTCAAAAATAACTTTGAACAAATTCACCACTCTATTATGATGAACTTGAACAAATCACCAGTCCTACATTACCCTTAACGAAGAAATTTTCCTCTAGTTCAACATTTATGATTGAAACACTATATATTCATTTATAAATTTGGTACCCTTTCTCTCAGTTGTGAACACTTCTTATTCTCTCTACTGTGATCTCTATAGGCAATTGTTGGTAAGACAACATAATCTTGAGCATAGAACCAAGGGCAAGTAATTAGGAAAAAAGAACAATAAGCAGAGAAATATTAAATCTTGACATATCTGAACAAATCACCAGTCCTCTGCTAGATCGAAAGTACCTGAACACGGAAAAAACTCAGAAAAGAACAATTGGCAGAGAAAAGAACCTGAACAAATCACCAGTCCTACATTATCAAATAATCACTAGATCAAAAGTACTCTTGAATATATTAATGACAGTCTATTTAAATCAGTACACGATAGGCATTGAAATATTGAATCGGGAGCAACAAAGAATTGGAAAAATACTACTAAAGGAGTAATAGATAGACAAAGATCAGAACACTATGACAGAAGAAGAAGAACTACTAAATAGAAACAATAATAAAAATATCAAAATACTTGTAGTAAATTTTAGTTCCAAATGTTAGACTTGAAAAATTCGAACCGAAATATTAATTAGAAACAATTCGATCGACAGTCCTGTAAGAAGAACTTTGTTAATATAAAAATTTAAAAAATAAGATTAAAATGGTTAGGGTTTAGTATTCTACTTTTTAGCTCACTCGAGAACTCGAGAATGTGGGAGAGCCGAGAGAGACAAATCGGTGAGGGGTCGAGGGCTTGGAGTCCAAAACCTTTGTAGTTTTGGATTTAGATCCTTGATTTAGGTATAGATCTAGGTTGTTTTGGAGAGAGAGAGCAGAGCTCTGGATAGTGAAGAGTGTACAAAATTAGGGTTCAGCCTTCGCGGGAGAGGGAGAGATGACCATCGAGCCTTCGGGAAGAGTGGGAAAAGAGATTAGAGTTCTTCTCTACAGATGAGAGGGAAGAGGAGAGCGACGCAGAAATGCTAGAAAGGAAGAGACAGAGGAGAGAGGAAGTTGAGTTAGGTTTAGTTTTTTTTTGACATATATGTGGAGGGGTATTGTAGTAAATACATATTTTTATTCGGTTTTCGGTTCGGGTCGGGAACCGAATCCCAAACCCGTAACCCGAACCAAAAACCCTTTTTTTATAGATAAAAACCGAATTCCGACCAGTATTGTTAAAAACCGACCCGAACCGCTATTTCTGATCGGGTCGGTTTTCGGTTGAAAAATCGATATTTGCTCACCCCTACTCGCTAGGAGATAGATTTAGTATAAACAAAATTTAACACCTTATGGAGGTTAAGGGGATGGATTCATGGGATAATCAATTAGTTGGACCACATGGAGGAATCAATGTTAGTATATTACCATAGTTCACCAAATAGGCAACAAATTGTATTCCGGATCGTGGAACTCCAGCTACTCTCATCATCATCAACATCATCATCCAATCCTCTCTCATCATATCGACTATGGATCATAAGAAAGCTCCATACAAGATTTGATATTATAACCCGCTATCGACCTGATGGCAACCTTCTATGTGAATTTCACACCCAACGTGGAGATCTCCACTTTCCCTGTCTGTGGTCAAGTTGAAGATCTCAATTTGTCTCAAGGTGTCGGCTAAGGCTTTTTATGTACGGCGAGACATCTGTGTCTCCGAATAGTTCGTAATGTGAGAACCTCTCTTCCCCAAGTGGCTACTCCGACCAGCCATCTCAGTCACTTGTCAACCCTTCTCATCTTCCTTAAAAAAGTTCCACGTTCCGAATAATCGTATTATGCTCCTAAGAAGCCTACACCAACATGTACAACATACTACCGGGACCGCTATGTACCATCGCAGTACATAGCAAATCTTCATACTGGTGGTACCACTAGGGCGCGTTCCTGTTTTGGTTCTGCATGCCAAGGCATTCCACGTTCCAGGTAAACATGGGAGGAACATGGATGTGGGAGTATTAGCAATATGTTGCCAGAGCAATGTAACTTGGATAGAGGGAGCAATATTGTTGGAACCTCGTTTGAAGTATGAGTTAAGTTTGAACTATCTGGCAAACGACCCTTCGACCTTCTACATCTTTTCCTCGTCAGGATGTAGAAGGTATAGTGAGCACGATATGCAATGCAATCAATAGTGCTAATAGGCAGAGGAAAAAACTACGATAGAGTATGCTTGCAAAGTTTTCTAAGAAAAAGAGATGTTAAGTGTAACCAGCAGTGCAACAGGGCTGAAACCATGTACACAAGCTCGTTCTTCAATAGGACAAGGTCTGCTTGGAGCTTAGAATTCCATGATTTTCATGGGAAGGATGATCTACAGTAATATAATATGTTCAAGTGAGCGTATGGAAGACCTTTTGGGAAACTTTCTTTAGTCTAAGAAGAAGGAATATTAATTCATGTTGTATATGGCTAGATAACTGGGGTTCAATATGGATGTTCATGTGATTTAGTTGGAATTCTTAAGCATCAGGGAACATTCTTGCTCAATTTATCACTTAAGCATTCCATAGATGGATGTTTGGTGGCATATTAAGCAAGCATTAATAATTAATGGTACTATTAGAAAGATTAACCATCTTGGGAAAGCAGAGTCCTTGTGTCTGAGCAAGAACTATGCAATAATGGACAATGCAAAAAAAAAAAAAAAAAAAAAACCAAGTTAGACAAGAGAAGGTGTTTATAAATATGCCCATCATCTTTTACCAGCTTGGAGTAAAAACATCACATCAAAGCATATGAACTGGAAATGTGATACTTTCATGATTTTCAGTTAGCATACTATTACTACTAGAGAAGTTTATGCTTGGTATGAGGGGCCCAAGTTGAAGTTTCAGGGTTTGCAGACTCAGTATAAGTTAGTCCTTGTTGAGGTGCCTAAACTAAAACCCCAAGGCTGGTCTTATACTTCACTGAAATAAGATTTGGAATGCTGCATATGTTTGGATAAATGGGCAATAAAGAGGGTACACATATACATGAGGTGTAGCGGATATAAAAGTGCTAGTAATAAAACAACAGTGAGAAACATAAGAGTTTGTATGTTTGACCGGAAGTAGTTCTTTATGTGCACCAATTAAGTGTACATGTATAACATTTCGAGATAATATGATTGAGGGAAATTATAGCAACAAAAATATACAAGAAACAAGAGAGTAAAACAAATGAAAGTTATGGACAAACGAAACTAATAAGGGGCTGGCACTGCTTTAGATCTAGCAGCATGTGTGAAAACTAGAGAATGCCAACCTTAGAGAATGCAATAAACCTTGTTCTAGTACCATTTATGACTGACTCCTGCCAAGAACTAGATGACTAGGACCAGGAGTCAGAACTTTGATGATACTATGCAATTACTAAAATATTTTATAGTCTTATGTGTAATTGTTTCTATAACAAAATACTGTTGGATAGTCATCTTTTAAGATTTAGATGGGCAATATAAGTTAATTGATCTTGTTGACAATGAATTGCAAATCTTTTTATTATTTCTGCAGTCTTCTGAATCTGTGATTCGTTGCCCTTTTACCATATGGATACTAACCACCTTTGGCTATTGCCTTTCTTTCAATTTGATATAAGCTGCTTCGGTCTTCTTTTATTTATCAGCAGCAGTTTTCTCTTTGGAATATTAGCATGCTTCAAGAAGCTCAAATGTACTTAGTATGACTAGTTTGTACTCTGTGATTTTAATGCAAACATCAAGCCCCTCTCTATCTTCAATTTGAACAAGTTTGTAATTTTAGTATAAACATCAAGGCCTCCCTTTATCTAATCTGCTGTCTACCTATTGCAGGAGTTGGAAGCAACTTGTGTTGTTACTATAGATGGTACAACTTGTGCTTACTTTGATCAAGTTGATCGGCTACGAAATTTTGGTGTTCAAAACAATGAATCTGTTGCAAGACTGCTTTGGGGTTTCTTTCAGTATTGGGCGTACTATCATGATTATGCAAATGATGTTATATCTGTTCGTACTGGGCGACTGATTAGGTAAAGGATATCTTGCTTTGTCCTACAAAATATAACACAACCACAAATGCCGAATTGAAGAGTCATATTGCAAGCTAAAGCATCTTTATTAAAATATATTAACTACATTACAAGTTCATGTGTTCGTTGTACCATAACTAGTAATTTGCGACTCTACCCTAACTCTCGGCAATTGCTGTAAAATTTCCTTGTTTGTAGTTACTTCAGCACATACTTTGACTAATTGGATGAAAATACTTCTCACAACATCTGTCCATTGCTGTAGTGTGATTTTATCCTCCTGGATATTTCTCCCATCATTACCTTTAGCTCCTAATAATTAACCTGAGTATATATGCAGACTGAAGAAAAAAGTTACAAGATCTTCATCTTTGTCTACTCTTTTTTGTCCCGATAACTTGTCATAGGACATCAATTATGTAATCACATGGTACGGTGTATGTTTGTTAACCAAAACTTTTATACTCTATTAAAAATAACTTATCTTGTCGATCTTGTCTTCACAACTTGGCAAGCAGGTGAGAAAAGCAGCAAGATGATCTCTCTCTCTCTCTCTCTAGATTCCCTTTTCTTTCGCTTGATAAGTACTAGAAACTGGAGACACTGGCCTGGCCTTTGATAAGGTTGTGAATCGCTTCATGATCACATATGGTTCGATGAAGTAAACTAGTCCGGCTTCATCGAGTTTAATCTAAATGATTAACAGGTTATCTTCAGGCTGGTTTCATTATCAGTGAGTTGATTTGAGCCTAATCAATTTTGATTGTTTTGGTTCAACTGTCCAAGCCAAATCCATTTTAGTGAGTAAGGTTCGAGCAAATTCAATTTAAACGGACTGGATTTGACTGAATTAATTCTAAATAGCTTAGGTTTGGGTTGACTTGATTTTAAATTGGTAGGTTCATGTTCATTTTAAATGGTTTGGATTTGAGCCAAATTCAAACAAACAACACTGTGTTCGGGTTAAACCCATTTTAGATGACTCAGTTTCGGGCAAACTTAATTTGAAATTGAGAAAGTTCGTGCTGGATCGTTTTAATTGTCATTGATATTCAACTAAGTTGTTCAAGTGAGCTGCAATTAAAGACCATTGTAGCAAATCGTAAATTTTTTAACTCTTGTACAGATCTCCTAAACTTTAACTTTTCATGTCTTAGTCAAATAAAGAGCTTTTTAAAATTTTACTTTCTTTTGAAGTTTCGAAACCGCAATAATTCAATACTTGGAGCCGAACGGCCAGTGCTTATAGAGAGGGTCTAATACTAATACCATGTTTTGAACCTTGATCAAAATTGTAACATAGAAGGAAGAGAGCAACTTTAGTATTAAGTGTTGAACCATTCATTCTGACTGTTGTATATTCCCTGGTTTGACGTTTTTTTTTTTGCTGGACTGTGGTCTAATCAATCATCAGAATCTATAGTTTGATCAGTTTTTGTGCAGAAAGAAAGAATGCTTCTTTATCTCAAAAAAGAAAGAATTCTCTTTTGCAGGGGACTCTTATCTACACTAAGTTTGTTTGTTTCTTTTTTTTCTTTTCGTAATTATAAATAATCTTTACAATGTTAAGAAGAATAAGAAGGCTTGTTTGTGCATCCTGGAAATTAAAAGCAGGTGTGATTTAGGTTGTGAAAAGTGATCTATAGGTACATAGGTCACCAATTGGATCACATAAAGCAGTTACCTATAAATTTTTATATCACCTATTTTACCAATGGCGCTCAGTGGCACATATCATCCCACCTGCAGGGCAGCAATAGGTTATTATTTTTATCTTTTTGAAGGATTTAGGTAACACTATATACCCGTGTACTTAAATGAGACCTATATGTACCTATTGGATCTGTGTTGTCATGGAAAGTAGAAGTAACTGTGCATGTACATTTCTCAATGCATATGTATATTTGATTTTGTTTTCTCGCCCGTATCATGAATTGGCTTGTATCAAAAAATCTCTTAGATGGATGGATTGTGGATCCTTATTAATTTATCTTCTCTCAGTTTCGTGATGGTATTCATGTGTGATTTGTCAGCTCTTCTGGTTTTGCATTGAAACTGAAGATTAGCTTCGCCTTCTATGTGACAATTGGGCTATTATCGCTAGGATTGAGTCGATTGAACTACCACTGACCCCATTGACACCACAGGGCATGATTAAATACACTTTGGAAAAAAAGAGAGAAATTTTGAGTTGCACCCCACTTGTTTTACCATAATTCAAGGTGCACCCCACCGAATTATCATAATGCATGAAACCCCCCACTTTAAACGGAAACCGTCAATGACCAACAATCAACTCCTTTGACCACCTATTTAAGTGGGGGTGCATCTTGAATTATGGTAAAATAAGTGGGGTGCAACTCAAAATTTTTCTTCTTATTTATGTAGGTCAAAGGAGTTGACTGTTAGTCATTGACGGTTTTTCGTTAAAAGTGGGGGCTTTCATACATTTTGGTAATTCGGTGGGGTGCACCTTGAATTATGGTAAAATAAGTGGGGGACAACTTAAAATTTCTCAAAAAAAAGAAAGAATTCCCCTTCATCCTTAAGCCAGACAAACAGGAAACAAGAACACATTTTCTCGTCATTTTCTGAACTGAACACTATAATTGATACAATGAAGATACCACAAGTCACCATTCTAATGATGGAAAAGAAAGAATACAATCTAATTGGTAAATAAATTACATACATCATAACCTGAACAGAAATAGTTCCCAATTTAGGACCCAGGTCCGTTTGGTTGCTTGTAAATGATCCAACTGCAATCGCAGTAGTTGGGCTAGTTTGTTCCCCTTTGAAATGGGCGTTTGCTATTTCCATTGGCATTTTGGCCAAAATGGCAAATGGAAATGCGTTTGGTGCCGTGTTTGCCGTTTTCCACCATACAAATTGTCTAAAAACAGTGAACCATTCTCTCGTGAGAGTACCATTTGGCGTTTAGAATTTGTAATGGAGCATTTTCCATTTCAAATGGGAACCAAACTAGCTCGTTGTGTCATATCCAGTGTTTGGATTGTAGGAAAGGCCTACCATATACAGCAGCTTTTCTTGCAGCCAATTTGGCTGTAACACCAATGACAACATATGATGCACGAGAGTGCAATGTAATGCACTAATATATCAGCAACCTTTACATTTCTTGCTTTCCTCTTCCTTTCTTACTATATATTCACTGCCCAGCCAGTAATAATTGCATGTGCTTTTGCATAATCATATCAAGTTTTACGTATTGCTAAAATCACCCATTTCATGAGAACATTGACTGCAGCTATCATAATATTTTTTTCTCTCAGTTGAACTTATTCAACCTATTGTATATGATTTTCTCCTTTCACATTCTTTTATGGATGGATTTTTCAGACCGGTGTTCAGATACTGATGTATGGACCTGTTTTCAGAAAAGTAATTTTTAGGTACCAGTCTGGTATACGGAAATACCGCTCCCTTATTGAAACTGGTATAGAAGAATATTTTGGAAATATCTGTATTTCATCTAGTTTAAAGTTAAGTTAGTTATTATCATAACCTTTACAATGTTTAAATACTAATTAGTTAATCATTAGTACACTAGCTTAGAACTAATAATATTATTTGTGTAATCAAAATATCAGTTTAATATTTTCAATATTGTCTCTGGTACTACCAGTGTGCTCGACGCTCCACCGATCTTTGGGAGGGAAGTACTCGGCGAATATATTTGAAATTTCCTGTTTCTGTGGCTGAGCGAATTGATGCGGGCCCACTTTTTAGGCCTTTCAGTTATTTAGGCATAAAGGGGTATTGTGGTCTTTCACCACAATAATCCTCCTAGGGTTTGCTTTTCTTTTCTATTTATAGTCAGGGCTAGCCGTCATTACTTTTATGCTTGGATTGAGAAAACTCTCTCAAGTGTCATCAAGAAGGATTTTATTACTTTGTTCCGTTCAATCAAAGTTGGAAGTTTTGTTCTTTTCCTATATTAAAGATCATTCTGTTTCTATTTGCTTTCTTTTGTGAATCGATTGAGTTGATTCACAACAATTGGTATCAGAGCCCTCTACGAGCCATGGCAGACGGGACGAGAGCCTCAATCGACGAGAAGATCCGAGGTCTTCGGGAGGACTTCACCGCCGAGATCGATAGCTTGAAGAAATCCATGGAAGCCTCCGTTAAAGATCAAGCATCCACGAACCAGGAACTCCGAACGAAATTCCGCACGGAGATGCGGGACATGCGGAAGGAGATGACGGCTATAATGACGCTCTTACAAAACATCTCGAAGAAGATCAACGGCGAGGAAGCGGAGGCGGTAACAACCCAAACCCTAGGCGATCAACTAGGGTTTGCTCCTGCGGAGGGGGAGGCGACCGAGGAGGAGGAAGGACCCGGCCGGCGGCCGCTGTCCCGCAACCCCCGTCACCGCCGCACCTCCGAGCTGGGCCCTGGCGGCCGGCGATCACCGTCGGACAGCAGCCGAGGACCGCGGGAGCGCCACAGCAGGCCGCGCGAGCCCAGGCGGGGCCGTGGCTGCTGTGGGCGGCCGCTGGCCGGCCCCCGACCGCCACCCAGGGCCGGCCGGCGCCAGGGGAGCTGCCGGCGAGCGGCTGTGGCCGGACGCCGCCGACCATTTCGGTCCCGGCGGACCGGCGCCACACCCGGGAGAGGCCCTAGGGCTTGGGGCCCCCTATGGGGGTCGGACGATGACCTCGAACTACGGTGACAGGTTCACGGGTTCGGGAAGGGGCTTAGCTGGAGTTCCGGCTCGGACGGGAGGGACGGAGCCGCCAGGAGGGGCGAGGAACACCGGAGGCAGCAATTTCTTTGGAGAAACGGCTGATCCCGCCAACTTCCAGAGAGGGGATCTACCCCCACGGCGACCACCACGGAGGAAGAGGAGGAGGAGGATCCGACAGAGGAAGAGGCCGCTATAGCAACAGACGCAGTTTCCAGATTTTTACCTTGAGGACAAGGTGGCTCTTTTAGGGGGCGGTATTGATGCGGGTCCACCCATTATCACCTACACACGTCGCAGGAGACGTGGAGCCATTTAGGCCCATTTTTTAGGCCTTTCAGTTATTTTAGTCATAAAGGGGTATTGTGGTCTTTCACCACAATAATCTTCCTAGGGTTTGCTTTTCTTTTCTATTTATAGTCAGGGCTAGCCGTCATTACTTTTATGCTTGGATTGAGAAAACTCTCTCAAGTGTCATCAAGAAGGATTTTATTACTTTGTTCCGTTCAATCAAAGTTGGAAGTTTTGTTCTTTTCCTATATTAAAGATCATTCTGTTTCTATTCCTCTTGTTCTTTGTTTTATTTGCTTTCTTTTGTGAATCGATTGAGGCGATTCACATCAATTGGTATCAGAGCACTCTACGAGCCATGGCGGACGGGACGAGAACCACAATCGACGAGAAGATCCGAGGTCTTCGGGAGGACTTCACCGCCGAGATCGATAGCTTGAAGAAATCCATGGAGGCCTCCATTAAAGACCAAGCCTCCACGAACCAGGAACTCCGCACGGAGATGCGGGACATGCGGAGGGAGACGACGGCCATAATGACGCTCTTACAAAACATCTCGAAGAAGATCAACGGCGAGGAAGCGGAGGCGGTAACAACCCAAACCCTAGGCGATCAACTAGGGTTTGCTCCTGCGGAGGGGGAGGCGACCGAGGAGGAAGAAGGACCCGGCCGGCGGCCGCTGCCCCGCAACCGCCGTCACCGCCGCACCTCCGGGCTGGGCCCTGGCGGCCGGCGATCACCGCCGGACAGCAGCCGAGGGCCGCGGGAGCGCCACAGCAGGCCGCGCGAGCCCAGGCGGGGCCGCGGCTGCTGTGGGCGGCCGCTGGCCGACCCCTGACCGCCACCCAGGGCCGGCCGGCGCCAGGGGAGCCGCCGGCGAGCGGCTGTGGCCGGACGCTGCCGACCATTTCGGTCTCGGCGGACCGGCGCCACACCCGGGAGAGGCCCTAGGGCTTGGGGCCCCCTATGGGGGTCGGACGATGACCTCGAACTACGGTGACAGGTTCACGGGTTCGGAAAGGGGCTTAGCTGGAGTTCCGGCTCGGACGGGAGGGACGGAGCCGCCAGGAGGGACGAGGAACACAGGAGGCAGCAATTTTTTTGGAGAAACGGCGGGTCCCACCAACTTCCAGAGAGGGGATCTACCCCCGCGACGACCACCACGGAGGAAGAGGAGGAGGAGGATCCGACGGAGGAAGAGGCCGCTATAGCAACATACGCAGTTCCCAGATTTCCACCTTGAGGACAAGGTGGCTCTTTTAGGGGACGGTATTGATGCGGGCCCACTTTTTAGGCCTTTCAGTTATTTAGGCATAAAGGGGTATTGTGGTCTTTCACCACAATAATCCTCTTAGGGTTTGCTTTTCTTTTCTATTTATAGTCAGGGCTAGCCGTCATTACTTTTATGCTTGGATTGAGAAAACTCTC
Source organism: Iris pallida (assembly GCA_029216955.1). NCBI lineage: Eukaryota > Viridiplantae > Streptophyta > Magnoliopsida > Asparagales > Iridaceae > Iris > Iris pallida. The sequence continues at coordinate 2,187,781 of JANAVB010016797.1, read as the reverse complement.
TCAAGTGTCATCAAGAAGGATTTTATTACTTTGTTCCGTTCCATCAAAGTTGGAAGTTTTGTTCTTTTCCTATATTAAAGATCATTCTGTTTCTATTCCTCTTGTTCTTTGTTTTATTTGCTTTCTTTTGTGAATCGATTGAGGCGATTCACATCACGAAACTAGTATTTCCGTCATATAAAATAGGCCAAACCAAATCATGGGATCAAGTATTGATTGACTCGTATGGAAACTAGTATATCTTGCATGCTAATGCCGTTTACATTCAACAAACACCCTTTACGAAATAAATGCACACGATTACATAGTTCTAAGGATCAAAACAGAAACCGTAAAGAAAGATAGGATAGCAATATTGAAGAGAGAGCTTGTCTCTCTTTGCTTCTTATCTCCCTTTATTTTCCTTTCCTTCTTTTGTTGGGTAACATGAATCACACAAATACTTAACCCACACCAATAAGGAACTTACAAACTTGCCCCTTAAAGTAAATATGGCCCTTCTTAACTCGTCCGTGACTAGCTTTTTCGGATGATGTAAAGCAATGATAACACAGTTTTTATGGTACGTGCGAATGTAGAGAGATTGTGGTATCATGATATTCTTGACAAAACTTTTACGAATAGGTTAAAAATTGACTGGTAAATTCATGTAGAACCTATTCTCAGGTATCCTTTCTTTCTATTTCTGTATAGACCCCTTCTAAATGTTCTTTTTTCCCAACACTTTCACACCCTGTTGGACTTATGCACAGTGAGATTTTATGTGTGTATTATGCATTCTAGCTTTTAGTCTTTCTAACACTTATGAAGGGTTTCATGACAGCAAGCAAATGAAGGATTGGACAAGGCGCATTGGAAATGATCGGCACCTGATTTGCATCGAGGACCCCTTTGAAACTTCCCATGATCTTGGTCGCGTTGTGGATAAGTACAGCATTAGAATTCTGAGGGAGGAATTTGAGCGAGCTGCAGATATACTGCAATATGATCCGAACCCCAGTGACTCTCTTTGAGCCTTACGTATCGAGATTGTTGCAACATGAGTTCCAGTCTGACGCAGTGCTGTAGGGTTTTATTTAGCAGTATTCAGTCTCCTCCTTCATACATATCCACCTTTTGCTCTTCAGTGCATAAAAATGCATTTTTCGGGTCAGATTCTATCAGACTAAAGAAGAAAGCCACTAGTATATGTGGTGATGTTATTTATGTTATTGCCACCTAGATGTGTTTATTTCTGGAGATGCTGCACTAAATATAATATGTACATAAAACAACAATGGAGGACTTGTAAAAACTTTCTAGGGGATTTTCCCTTTGTACTTGTGCTTTTATTTCGTGTAGTGCGCGTGTTTCCTCTTGCTGCCCAGTTTCAAGAGTTGCTCCAGCCATCCCTGGGGCAGTGCCATCTGTAATATACTTGTGCCAATTTTTTTTTGTTTGTGAGCTCTATACCTCCAGTGAAATAACAGGTTATTTAATGGTGGTTTGGTTTCTTATATTCTCAATGCTCATGTTACTCCTGTGTTTCAGACCTAGCAATCCTATGAATACAGAGAACTGATCCAGGAGTTTGGATTGGCGCTCTACTTTGAGTATGATAAATGTTTTTGCACGGACTTGGTATCTTTTTTCTACACTTCGACCCGTGCGGCTCATAACTATCTCCTCGAAGATCCATGCAAGCTTTTTATGAACGAACTTAGCTAGATTGCTAAGAAAAGAGAGTTGTGGAGCAAAATTGGAAACTTGAAGTAGAAAGCTTAGACTTTACTATCTTGTAGAAAGTTTACAAGTTTTGTTGGAGTGGAGCAAATGAGTCCCCACTTATTCATAGGATCTCATGGGTCTGAAACAAGGTTTGTTGGAGTGGAGCAAATGAGTCTCCGACTTATTCATAGGATCTCATGGGTCTGAAACTTCCTGAAATTTTATAAGAATATTTAGGTCCTGATATTTGCAGAGAAGATTCTAGAACTTCTAGAAGGTAGACTTCAAGAGTCTTCAAAAAGATTTCTCCATATTATGGAGAATTTCGGAAGTTTTCAGCTGAAGTTGTACTTTAAGAAAATAGAGTAGTGGAGCAAAATTGGAAACTTGAAGTAGAAAGCTTACAAGATTTGTTGGAGTGGAGCAAATGGGTCTCCCACTTATCATGGGTCTGAAACTTCTGAAATTTTATAAGTATATTTTAGGTTCTAGATATTTATAGAGAAGATTATAGAACTTCTAGTAGGTTATGGAGACTTCAAGAGTACCATGTTCTGGAGAATTTCGAAAGTTTTCAGTCAAACTTAAATCAAATGAGATTTATGCAGATCTATTTCGGTGGGACAAAAAAATAGTGTATGTGACCTTGACAAGTTGCTAAGGTTTTATGAGCATTTCCAACTACCTAACAAAGGGTTTCCTCTTGTGAAAAAGGTTATATCAGCGGCATTTTCATTGTCCGTGTATTCAGGATTACACTACGTTCATTGTAGTAAATATTTGATGCCTATTTTTGAAATCAAGTTTTGCAGGACATGTATCCGTCTAGTTAGTACTCTATCTTAGCATGAGTTTTAAGATTTTATGAACATATCTTAGCATTAATTGTAGATTTTATCTATTCATACCGCAAGGGGCAAATGAAAATTTTAATGTTGCTTTGATTGCAAGTTGAAAAATAAATTAATTCTAGGAAATTATTTTACCACTAATTTTTTTATTATAGAATTTTGAAATGTTTTTATGTAATTTTGGTGTTTGATTGTCATTAATTCTATGAAAACTAGTTATTTTTCATTAAAACAAATATATTTTTCTGTGGACTGTGTCAGTTTTATTCCACCAGTTTGGAGGAAAATATAGAAATTAATAGTTTTTTGAAAAATAATATTATGAAAAATATAAACTATCAAATGCTATCGGTAGAAAATTTGTGATATATATGAATAATTTATTTTCCAATTTAGTGGAGGTCCCTTCTCAACTTTTGATTTCTTTCCAAACCTAATTTGCACATACAATCATATATTCCCTCATATAATATATAGAAATAATTTTACTGACAAAAATGCCGTAATGGTCTGGACAATTGCATGGATGCTTTTGCTTTAATGATGAAAAAGACTGCATTAAATACAATATTATCAAAACAATTGTTATGGCGATCCGGTAGCCACCAGCCACCAATAACTTGGCATATTACAACATATCCGTGTATATAAAGTTAACACTAGGTCAAAAATTTGAAGAATTAATTTTTATGATCGCTCCTCAGATCTTTTAAAACTAGCCTATAGATCATTGATATATAAATAGTCGATACCAGATTCAGTATTCTTAGTGCCAATACCAAATTGACCATTGTATCAGCTGCTATCGAAGAAACCCACATACCAGGTGATATATTAGGCCATCTCCAATGGTGATTTCTAAATTTGGGTTTCTATCCTACTTGACATTGTAGTTTAAGAAGATTTCTATCTTAGTTGGAAGAGTTTCTACATAGAAATTGCACATACAACAAAACTACTCTCCAGTGGTTTTCCATTTCTATCCTAGGTGTCACAAAATAAAAGGATCAATTTAATAGTGTGGGGCTCAATAATAATTGTCATGAGAGATGAGAATTTCTATGAGGGTTCCTAGTTGATGTATCCATAATTTCAGGGTTAGACTATTTGAAACATTTTCACCCATTCAGGTAAATTCAACTATATTAAGGACAATATTCTCAATAACATTAACAATAACCAATTTATTTTTACTATCTCATAGATGCATTGTATCTACAGGTTTATGTTGTACATGTTCAGATTATCTAAGACAAAAAAAAATCGATCTTATTCACAGTTGAGGCCATTTCCAACTTCCCATGGATGATTCCTTTTTTATCCTCTTTCAACACATATTGTCATAATTCATCTTAGAGTTCTAAAAAAACAAAATAATGTCATAATTTTTTTTTTTTTACCGAACTCAACTGCCTCTTGTGGTCAGTAAAGAGATGTATAACCTTCTTGGCTAGGCGGACGGACGGTGTAGAGATCGAACCGCGGAGGAGACGTAGGTGTGGGATGTGCGTATGAAAATTGGAGTCAGTGAGTCCAAATATCATGCAAAGCAGTGTGCATAAAGTCCCAAACGTTACGTCGGAGATCGCAAAAAATAATTCTTAAGAGTTCTACAAATTGCACATGCTTATACCGTCCAGAGATCTCTTAATTCTTATAGAAAAGCAATTCCAAATTACCATTACGAACAGAATAGAACCTACCAAATTATATATATTTGAACAGACTGTTGAGACTTAATATCAACTTTTTACATATGGATCACAAATTTATGGGCAACTTTGATACCCTGGAAAATAGAGTCGTGCTGAATCTGGCACATATTGCGAGAGCGACGGAACTTTTGTTGGTCGGCCAACCGCATATACCCATGCTTATGTTTGTTGTCTGACATTTGTACCCGAGTTACCTCGAGCAAACAAAATTGCTATACCTTTTTCCAGGTAAGGTTAGAACAAACTTCCCTATACCAGTTAACTATAAAATGATTATATATGATTATACCTATGTTACTTAAATGATGTTTAGGGCTCTCCGGTAGGCCGGTAATCTATGTTGCACGAATACGAACTCGGATTCGGAAACACACGAATTATACTAGGTATGGATATTTTAAAATACTTACTAGGTAAGTATCTATGTTATGGCCATATATTCGGAAACAAATATGATACGAATACTGACACTTCTTCCAGCACCATAGGTTGCCACCAATCGTAAGAAAGAAAGTAGAACACTAAAAGAAAATGCTAAGGCCACGTGGCAAAATCCCATTGCCTTCCTCCCCCTATTTATTTGGACCCGTCATCGAAAATCCTGCCAATGGAACGCTTACATGTGACCTGTGGACACGTCCGCAGTCACAGACCGCGGGCAAAGTATCAGCATCCACACCAAATGACTTCAACAAGTTCGACTTAATTGTAGCAAAGTTACACTGTAACTACTTGTAATGGTAGCCAAATCCGTGTGTATGACACCATTGTCATAGATACACCAATCACCTATAACCTTTGGTTATTTTTTAGACTCCACATTGACGTATAAAATAATTATCCAAAAAGAAAAGAATTTGGGAGGCTATCTATTATATGTATACATGATGTGAAAAAAAAATGGAAAGCAACAAGAAAGAGAGTTATAATGACATCAGGTTAAAAGATGTTTCATAAACACGCCTAAGTTTGAACTATGAACAATAAGGGTTTCTTAAACGCACCCTATTTTTATTCGTTTTACTCCTTTTGTTGACTTTGTTAAGTTTATCTTGTAATTTTTTTTCAATTTACCTTTTTTCTCTTTACCCCCTAAATTCTTAATTTTGTTACCATATTAACTTAAAACATACCTACCTAGTATACACCATACAATGTTGAAAAGTCTCATGCTTTTAATACGCCAACAATTTTATTCAGTTGTACTGTTTGCGGTATTGCAAATGTAGTCATAGATTGATTACTTAATCCTTCTCACATCAACAATCTTCACAAAATGACATAAAAATTACTGAAAATTGCTGAGAAACCCAATTTCGGGGTTGGATTGTATAAAAAACCCACCCGCAGGATGGGTTTTATGAAATGCCCAGAATTATATAATTCCACGTCAAATATTAAATGATTCCCTTTAGATTCTCTGTATTTACAAAATTAATACCATAACTACCCCTCCACACAAACTCAGATGTGGATTGCGATTCTCTTCTTCTTCTTCTTCTTCACGAGAGATCTGAATTCCATTGCTCTCATCTTCAGCAGAGATCGCAAAGAACGTTCGTAGTTCACCATGCTTTTTTTTTTCAGTCGAACTCCGATCATCGCTCATCTTCTTCTTCTTCTTCTTCTCCGACAATTATGTCAATTATGGAGAGAAGATCTTCTTCTTCTTTTCCATAAGAGTTAGCATCGTTTTGAAAGAAGAACGAAAACTCTTGAATCTTTATTCATGTCAAATTTCTTTCCACAAAACAAAAAACGAAAAAATTAGGTTTCTGTTAACTGTTCTCCGTCGATATCACACGAAGAATAGTCATTCTCCTGCATTTTTAACAAGGAGAATGCCATTATCCGTGTTGAATGGCATTCTCCGTGTTTCATTCTCCTGTATTTTAACATTTGAATGACCATTCTCCGTGTCATTTAACACAGAGAATGTCATTCTCCGTGTTATTTAGCACGGAGAATGGCCATTCTCCGTGTAATTTAGAAACAGAGAATGTCATTCTCCGTACTAAATTACACGGATAATGGTCATTCTCCTACGTTTTAACACTGGGAATAACCATTCTCCGTGTAAATTAACACGGAGAATGTCATTCTCCGTTTTAATTAAGACGGAGAATGCCATTCTCCGTTTTATTTAACACGGAGAATGACATTCTCCGTGTTAATTTACACGGAGAATGGCATTCTCCGTATTTCTAACACGGAGAATGGCCATTCTTCGTGTAATTTAGAAACGGAGAATGCCATTCTCCGTACTAAATTACACGGAGAATGGTCATTCTCCTACGTTTTAACACTGGGAATAACCATTCTCCGTGTAAATTAACACGGAGAATGTCATTCTCCGTTTTAATTAAGACGGAGAATTCTATTCTCCGTTTTATTTAACACGGATAATGACATTCTCCGTGTTAATTTACACGGAGAATGGCATTCTCCGTGTTTCTAACACGGAGAATGGCCATTCTCCTGCGTTTTAACACTGTAAAAACCATTCTCCGTGCTACATTATACGGAGAATGGCCATTCTCTGTTTTATTTAACACGGAGAATGGCATTCTCCGTGTTTCTAATACGGAGAATGGCCATTCTCCTGTGTTTTAACACTGTAATAACCATTCTCCGTGCTAAATCCGTGTAAATTAAGACGGAGAATGGCCATTCTCCGTTTTATTTAACACGGAGAATGTCATTCTCCGTCCGTGTTAATTTACACGGAGAATGGCATTCTCCGTGTTTCTAACACAGAGAATGACTATTCTCCGTGTAAATTAAGACGGTGAATGACATTCTCCGTGTTACTACATGGTGAATGACATTCTCCGTGTTACTACACGGAGAATAGTCACCCTAATGCGAAATTAACATTTTTCGTGTTCTAACACGGAGAATGACCATTCTTCTGCATTTTATGGTCAGTTGAAACTTTGAAGGGCCATAACTTTTGACTGGGAGGTCGAAACTAGGCCCGATTTTTCCCAAAATGAGCGTATCTTCGAGGAGCCTGAAAGTAACCGCTTCTCCGTTAGACGGCCTTCCGAAATTTTAGAATCGCAAGAAAATGATGTTTGGACCTCTGTTTTAGCACTTTTGCCGTTTGTCTCGGTCTTTCCGAAAATTTTCGACGAGTTTTTGAAGATTTTTGAGGAGAAAACCTAGATTCGAAAGTGAGCAGCGTATGGAAGAAGATGAAGTATCGAAACATTTTTTTAAGAGTAGTTTCGTGGGTGTTTTCAATAAATTAGAAGGAAGGGCAAAAAGGTCATTCGGAACCCTCTTTATATATTTTTTGCTAATTCTGGACACGCGATGAAATATTATTGTGCGGTGGTTTTTCATAAAACTTTTTTGTTTTTTGGACATTTCATAAATTTCCCCTAAAAATTCTGCATATAACTTTTTGTGAATCCATGAACATAACATGCATATTTATAATTATTAAATTTAGTTTCTGACATATAATTTAAATGTCTACAAAGTGAAACTAATTAAACATGAGTCTAAAGGTACTAAATAAACAAAGTTTGCACTCTAGGATCACTGATATGAGGGGGTTTCAGTTCGGAAAATTATTTTGCTTCAATGGATTTCTAACTACGGATGTTCCATAAGTTTGTGCCAGTCAGCAAAATTAATAAATCGATTAGATATTTAGCAGAAGTTTAAAAATATTTTTTAACATAGGTTTATTTTTCCAAGAAAAAAAAAAACTAGTTGCGAGTATAAACTGATAGTTTAAGTTTTGAAAAAATAAAAAATAAAGCTGGTGAAAGTTCCTAAAAATAAGGAAGGGCAAAGAGAATGAAAACATGAGTTTATTTAATAACAACCCGAACAATAAAGACTCAGCACAAACTCCAAACATCAAATAAACATACTTTATCTTGTGTTGTGATGTTCTCTTTCCTTGTTTTATATTCTTTAGCTTTTTGAATACTTGTTCTTCCTTAACTTTTCTAATGAGTTTTCATGCATGATTTCTTAATTGCCGACCGCAAAAAAGTTTGGAACAGATGCTTTGTTGTTGTTGTTGTTTTGGACTAAATGATGCGAAAACATGTTCTTTTAGCTCGACTCGGTTTCCATTTTGAAATGGGCAAATAGAGTAGTAGGTGAAATAAATATTCATGGAAGTTTCTCGATATGAAAGGATCAGGGCAAGACGGGTTTAGTGCACTACTAGTTGTATAGGGGTCAAATTAAGCCAACTGAGGGTGGGCCATAGGTAGGGCCGGCTCCAGCATTTTGGAGGCCCTAAACAGATCTCTAAAATGAGGCCCTCTCGTCATCCTTCTATATAATCTTTTATAAAACAAATCCAATAAATGTTGAATGAGGGCGTAGACAAGTCCTCATACTCTCCTTGTTTTTTTATGTGCAAAATTGTCAATTAGATCGTTGTGATCAAGTTTAGCTGCCATTTTTTTCTTAATAGACAACATGGCCAAACCGTTCAATCGATCTTGTGACATAGTTGATCGAAGATAATTTTTTATCAACTTCAGCTTCGAAAAACTTCTTTCGGCAGTAACTACTGTAATTGGTATAGTCAATATTATTCTATAAGCTACCCAAGCATTAGAAAAAACAAAGCGCAAATTTTTGATATACTCCAACACTTCAATTGGTTTGGTTAACCTCTCCGATAATGCTTTTCTCAACAATTGCAATTCTGAAAATAATTCAAGCGCATCAATATCAGAATCATCTCCATGTTTCAAAAAATCCTCAAGTGCAACACATGAATGCTTTAAACTCTCATCTTCTGCAACTTTCAACTTACTCAAGTTAAATAAGAATCCAAAAGTGTTTTCATACTTTTGAAACTGTTCAAATCTTGTCTTGAGTGAAGAAAGAGCATTATCAATTATTATTATAAAATAATTAACCCGAAAAGATTCTTCAGCCGCTTGTATTGGTTCATCCCTAGAATTCTCATCAAAAAATTTCTTTTTGTGTCGAACGCGAGTTTCACGAAAAATGGGTTCAACCTCCATTTCCAAAGCAATCTTTTCAGCTTCAATCTTCGCAATTTCAAATCTGGTATTTCTGTACTCTTCAAAAAAAAGAATGAGGCCTCGCAAGAGATTTATACACTCCTCAATATTCATTTCTTTTTCTTGGAGAATCTTGCTAACTTTATTCACTTTCTGCAAAATTTCGAACCAAATCACCATGCCAACGAGAAAATCAAACTTACGAAGTTCATAATTTGCTAAAGACCCAGCCTCACTCGATGTAGTCGCATCAACACTATGTTCTACTAGATGAAGCAAAGCTTCTCTTATTTGAGGAGATTAAAATCTTACTGCTTTTACACTAGCAACACGACTTTTCCAACGTGTATCCGACCATGACTTTAGTGTAAGCCCTTTTCCTTTATGACCCTTGACATAATATTTGAGAACCTCCCATCGCTTTGTTGAACCAGAGAATAATTTATAAATCCGTTGTATCACTCCAAAAAATGATTTAGCTTGAACAGAATTCATGGCCATATCACATAAAGCAAGGTTAAGAGAATGACAACCACATGGAGTGTAAAATGTCCTGGGATTCTCTTTTAGTACCCGACTACTTACACCTTTGTATTGTCCTTTCATGTTAGAACCATTATCATAACCCTGCCCTCTCATGTCATTTAAATCAAGTTTTAAAGTTTCCAAAACTTTTTTAAGTTCATTGAAAAGTGCTTCCCCTGAGGTTTCATCGACTTTTAAAAATTCAATAAAGAACTCTTCTACTATTATTGGTGTCGTTGAAACATCAACACATCTCAAAACAAGAGACGTTTGTTCTTCGTGACTAACATCCGGAGTACAATCAAGAATGACAGAAAAATATTTTGCTCCTTTGACAATATCAATGATCTTGCTCTTAATCTCACCCGCCAACAAAAGTATTAACTCGTTTTGAATATTATGACCAAGATAGTGGACCCGGCGGATCTGTTTTTTTCGAATACGTCTAAGATGCTCTTCCATTATCGGATCAAAATCAGCAATCATTCTTATTATACTTAAAAAATTTCCACTGCTGTGATCATCAAGTTTCTCATTACTCCTACGAAATGCCAAATTACTACTAGCAAGAGTTTTTCACAACACATATAATTCTCCTCAAAACTTCTCTCCAATACATTTTTTCTTTCTCGATGGCTTTTTGATTAGCAGAATCAATTGTTAATTTTTTTCCTCAACCTTGTTTCTGCCTCCATCCAGTCAGTTAAACTATTGAAGTGGTCATTACTCTTTTCATGCTCACTATGTTCGAATGAATATTTTTCCAGTCATTATAGCCTATACTTGCTGTTGTTAAAGGACTTGGCACAACTTTCTCTCTTTTGAATAAGACACAACAAAAACAGAATACCTTATTAGTCTTTCGAGAGTATATTAGCCATGGCCTATCAAGTTTTTCTCCATTTGGCAAAGATCGTGTGTAATGTTTATTACAGAAGCTTCTATTTTGGACATTAGCCGGATACACTTCATCCATGACTCTTATTTGGCCCTTCTCTACTAACATATCAATTTTTTTTGAGACATATTACTCTCCCAATTTTCCGGATTAAACAAATCATTTAAATCTTCGTCATTCATATCTAAATTTTCATTATCAATTATATTCTCCATCTCATTCATCTCATTGTTATTCTCTTCTACAATTCTATCCTCCTCGTGATTGTCATTTAAATGAATATCATCCATAACCATATTTTCAGTCGAATTTTCATTAGCACTCACGTGGTTCAAATTTTCATCATTCACAATCACATTCTCAGAAAAATGTTCATCGACAATCACATTCTCAGTTAAATTAGATAACATATTTGTAGGCTTTACATACCTATTCATAGATCCCGTGAGAGACTGCGTGAGTTTGTCTTGTCTTTCTTTTTTCTTCCTCTTCGAACTTCCCGATTCGAATTTTCTTTTACCCGTCATAATTTTTCAATTTCACGCAAACCTAACAAAAAAAAAGGAAAATTTAGAACAAAGTACCAAATTATAACATCCGAACATGAGTACGAAATTATAACAAAGTTTATGGATGAACAAAAATTAAGAGCTAGAAGAATGGTTCTGACATGATTTTTCAACTCTCAGTTCAGTATACATGGATTAAAAAAAGATTAGTCCAAACACACCAAATAACATATGTACAAAACTTCAGAAATTAAGTGCAAAAAAAGTTGGTTATTTGGTACAAATTTCTTAGGCTTCTGACTATGAACATGTGGCTAATCTTTTTTTTAGTTTTCTGTGAACTGAAATGTTTATCAAATTACCTAAATTACAGAATTATAACATTAAGGGATAAAAAAGTTGTTTAATGAACATGAAATTTTTACCCATAACCATTCTGAATATGTAAATGTTTTTTCAATTTGTTTATTAATTTTCTTCCATGAACGCATTAGAGAAATTTAGAAAAAGTTGTTTATTGAACAATAAACAATTTTTTTTTTCAAAACAATTCAGCGGACTGTGGTTCTGTGGACAATAAACTATATAAATAACAAAAAGAGAGACTAATTATGTATGAACATCCCAAACATGAGTACAAATTACAAAATTATAACAATAGTATATGCTTATTTGTTTAATTCAGAATCATCTATGAAAAAAATTACTTTTAATTAGAAATAATTCTCAAATTCAGAAACTAATCTACTAACAATGCTCAAATTATATGGAAACACAAACACATTAGAAGGAAAAACAAGTTTTACCTATGAGTATGCACCCTCCGGGCCTCGGGAGTCAATATCAATAGCACAAATTCCAAATTTCCAAATTTCCAATCCCCAATAATCAGATTTGTTCTTGTGCGACTGTGTCGGACACGCCCAATTGCTTCAATCCGGCCAGTGATCGCCGAAATGAAGGCTATGAAGGAAAAATAAATAAAATAAATAGAGAGATCTGAGATTAGATTTAGACTTTAGAGATTTAGAGAAAAATAGAATATGTGAGAGGGAGAGATAATATTAGCATTGCAAAAAGTGATATTTATAGAAATTCAAAGAAAAAATAGATGTTAGAAAATGGGGGGAAAAACCTACAAAGGGCTGCGCCTGCGGGAGAGGAGAAATTTCCGTCCGTTGCAGCCTTGGGGAAGATGTCCTCATGTCCGTTGGAGAGAGATAGAGAGAGAGAGAGAGATCCATTGGGGAGGGAAAAATTTACGGAGGAGACGAGGAGTTAGCGTAGGCGGACGTGCGGGCCGCACGGCTTGGAGTTGGAAATAGGAACATTATTGATTATTCCTCTTTTAGGTCACCGTCAATGAAAATAGGGGCTGCAACATAATAAGCTAACTTTCCTTAATTCCTTTCATCCAACTTTCCTTAATTCCTTTCATCCAATGTGGGGTTTGGACTGGGCTTAACTTTTTTGGCCCTGGGCTATGGAAAAAATAGCTAAATTTTTTTTGGAGGCCCTCCTAGGGGAGGAGGCCCTAGGCAGCTGCCTGGCCTGCCTCCCCTTGGAGTCGGCCCTGTCCATAGGCGAAACCATGTAGGGGCTTGGGTGCGTACCAGCATACCCTAATTTTTTTTCCTTTTCTTTTTTTCCAAAATTTTCCATATCAGTCAGCCCATACCTAGTCCGTCCTAGCCTTCTCCAAATCGCTCCAGTTCGAATTTCTGGTTCCGTCCTTCGGGTGGACAATTGCCGACCGTAGCCTAACCCTCACTCTGCCCTTGACCAAGATGATGTAGCGTAGAATCCTAGTCCCTTTAGGATTCCTTTTCTTTTCCTCTTCCCTCTTGGATTCTTTTTTCTTTTCTTTACTTTTTTTGTAATCCTATTTATGATAGGATTCTTATTTTGACTTTATCTTTTATTAGGATAGATTTTATCTTTATTTTATTAGGATTAGGTTGTCACAAAAATCCTATAAATAGGCACCTTTTGTATGCAATTGAGAACAACTTTTAATCAATAAAATTCTTCTTTAAAGTTTGAGATTTGTTCTCTTATTTTCTTGGTCGTGGACTCGACTGTTCCGTGGATTCGGAAGCCCCTCGCTTGAGGTTTTCAAGCAACCTTCGTGCGGACCCCTGACAAGGCCCTATGTCTATCACGCCCCAGAACCAGAATACTGGAGAGCGGGGGCAGACATAGCCAGCTACGTATAATGAAATGGAATCCACGTCACTATACGGTCACGGCTGTCTAGATATATGAGGGTTTAACTACAATCCATCAGTCTCCTATGGTCAAGAACAAGCCTATTGTCTCAATCACAAACAAGTAGTAACAATATACAAGATATCAGAGCACCAAATATATAATAGCAAGACGTCCCATACATTACATATTCGGATGATCATGAAGCTAGTCGTACAAAATGTCAGGACTAGCAAGAGTTTCAGTCATACATGATCAACCCTAGGATTTGTCAATCATGTTACAGCCCGTAGGCAGAAAGTAATTAAAGGTGCAATACGAGCTAACACGTGCTCGCCGGCTAAACGCCTCAAAAAAATAATTTTACAATAAAGTGGGAGAACAAAAAGAAACCCACTCGTTGCCAGGGTTACGCCTGGTGGTCACCATCTGGCTGGAAGACAGGTGGATCCTCTGGTGCTGCTCCGATATCTGGCCATACAAAACCAGCTGGGTCAGACCCCAGAAAGAGCAAGTGCCACAAAGGAGGCTTCACTTAGGAACTAAAACCAGCATATCACAATAGAATATTAAAGATAATAAATAAAGAACTGATAATAATAGAGATAACAACAGTAAACTGAGTACGAAGAAACCATTCAAGTAGCCAGGTCACAACCCTTAAACCAAACAAGGACCGGGGTTGTAACCCTTCACCTGAATAGAAACTCGTCTCAAATACTATTGGTATATTGGAGACAATAAACGAAGAGAGGACACAGAACTGCTCCGGGAGCCAGGTTACAACCCTTAAACCAAACAAGGACCGGGGTTGTAACCTTTCGCCTGAACAGAACTGGACCCCTAATCTTTATTGCTAAGGCCAGTATAAATAATCATGGTATTGAAATAAGGTAAAAGGACATGACGAGCATGGCATGGGGTTGCAATAAGACAATAAACGAAGAGAGGACACAGAACTGCTCCGGGAGCCAGGTTACAACCCTTAAACCAAACAAGGACCGGGGTTGTAACCCTTCGCCTGAACAGAACTGGACCCCTGATCGTTATTGTTAAGGCAAGCATCAATAATCATGTCATGTCCCAATCTTGCACAGGAACAGGATAAGACTAAGCTGGAATAAACTTCATCCAATCAATCACGGCCAATCAAGAGTACGGCTTGATACTTTTAACTAACTAGGGTTATCACAGCCTAGTTACTAGCAAGATGCAATGAGATTATCCCAACAGCCACAAGCCCTGCAGACCATCCGGTTATCCGAGTCGAATGTCTGTTTATAAAGGGTGCACCACATGACTGTGTGCTGGAAATGTGCCCTACTCATCGGTAGGCTATAATTCCACTTAATGCGCCCAGATAACGGGATTGCCTGTAGCTGGAAATCTCTTCATGACTAATGAATCATTCTAGTTAATTAGCCTTAGTCAATTTCAGTAGGCACCCCTGACCGTGGTACTCAGGGATCTCCATCATAGACATGATGCAAGACAGTATCAATTTATTTGTACAAACACAATCGCCCACGGTGTCCAGATCTTTCATACTTGTCATGTCGTGCTAGCTGTCGTAACAGCATATCGAGGTGTATCATGTCAGGGTTATTTATCAAGAGTGTGCCATGACGGGCCACTATCGTGTTCTATCCTTACAACATTATAAATGAGAAAAGTTGTATAAATAGTTAATAACATATTCTGGAAGCCAAGAAAAAGATCTACAATTTTTATGTTGGGAGTTGGGAAAAATTCGGGCCATAAATCAGCCAAATGGGGCAAGAAAAACAACCAAATTAAACACTATACGACCAAGGGTGAATTGGGGGCTCATGCGGCAGTAGATGGGTACTCATCTATGCGTCTGAGTAGATGGGTACTCATCTATGCGGCTGAGTAGATGGGTACCCATGCGGCTAAGTCAATAAATCTCATGCGGCTGGGTAAGTGGGTACCCATCTATGCGGCTGAGTAAGTAAATCTCATGCGGCTGGATAATTGGGTACCCATCTATGCGGCTGAGTAAGTGGGTACCCATGCGGCTAAGTCAATAAATCTCATGCGGCTGGGTAAGTGGGTACCCATCTTCTCAGAAAATCTGAGAAGGATGGCCATGGAACCCATAGCTTCCAAGCTCCATAAAACCTTCATCGTAAGCCTAAATTTGGACTTCCATAGGTCAAAATGGGGTAGAACGAAATTCTCTACAACATGAAACCATCAAAACTTAGAAATAATAAAGTTAAATAGATCAAAACCCAAGAAATCCAAAAATACTATAATCTTAGATCTAGAAGAATTTAGCCATGGAAATTGAAAATGCCAAGCACTAAACTGTCTTAGAATGCTGTGAAGAAGAGAATAGAACAATAAAATTTATGTTCCTCCATGAAGCAAGATGCACTTGCCTATCTCTCTGGTAGGTAAGGAAGTAATGGGGAAGAAGAAGATGATTAATGAAGAGAGAGAATAGAGAGAATGGATTAATAAATACAATGGTGGTGGTAGGTAGGGGTTCACCTTGGTTCATATTGAACCAAAGAAAACCGAGCCAAGCCGAACCAAGCCAAGAAATAACCAAGCCAAGATGCAAGCTAAACAAGGAATCATGCAATACAGAATAAAATACGTACACGTATTCCAGAAATATGTAATACGGACCACAGGTATTACAACTCTACCCACCTTAAAAGAATTCTGTCCTCGAAATTTAATCAAGAGGCTAAAGTGGCAAGAACAAGCTATACTAATCACAAGCAAGTTATAACTAGACAAACAATCAATCAAGCAAGCAAGGAATCGATGGCATGAGGCATAAGAAAGACATTATACCACATGAGTCAAACAAGTCGGAATATCGTGATCGGATATCATCCTCACGCTCCCACGTTGACTCACCCAAAGAGTGATGACCCCAAGCAACTCGGACTAACTTAATAGTCTTGTTCTTGAGGATCTTCTTTCTCCGGTCCAATATAGACACGGGCCTCTCCTCATACGAAAGGTTGGTACCAACAACCAATTTCGAATGATCCAGGATGTGGCTCGGGTCCGGGATATACCGTCGTAATTGGGATACATGGAACACGTCATGCACCTCGCTTAGCGACGACGGAAGAGCGAGACGATAGGATACATCTCCTACTCGCTCCAGAATGTCGAACGGTCCTATATACCTAGGACTAAGCTTTTCCCGGACGCCGAAACGAATGACGCCACGGTTAGACGAAATCCTCAGGAATACATGATCGCCGACCGAAAACTCGAGAGGACGCCGATGAGAATCGGCCCAATGGTGCTGGCGATCTTGAGCAACTCGAAGGTGATCTCTGACTCGTCTGACCACTTCAACTATCTGGGCAATTATTTCTGGACCGAGCATCTGTCTCTCTCCGACATCGTCCCATGCTAGCGGGGATCTGCACTTCCTACCATACAGTGCCTCGAACGGTGCCATCTGGATACTGGCCTGGAAATTATTGTTGTACGAGAATTCTACCAGGTGCAAGTGATCTTCCCATGAACCACCGAAGTCAAGCGTACATGATCTCAACATATCTTCGAGAGTCTGGATCGTGTGTTCCGACTGGCCATCTGTCTGCGGATGATACGCTGAACTGAACTGGAGATGAGTCCCCAAACTCTCTTGTAAGCTACGCCAAAAGTGCAACGTGAATCTTGAATCTCGGTCCGAGGTGATACTGACTGGCACACCGTGCAATCTGACAATCTGCCTGAGGTACATCTCTGCTAGCTGAGCCGTCGACTGACCAACTCTGAATGGAAGAAAGTGAGTCACTTTCGTGAGCCGATCAACTATAACCCAGATAGCATCTCTACCAGCTGGGGATCTAGGCAATCCGGTCACAAAATCCATGGTCACATGCTCCCACTTCCATTCTGGAATCGGCAAGGGCTGAAGAAGTCCAGCCGGTCTCTGATGTTCAGCCTTGACTTGTTGGCAAACCAAATACCGAGAGACAAACCGAGCTATCTCCCTCTTCATGCCATTTTACCAAAAGTGCTGGCGGATATCACGGTACATCTTCGTGCCACCGGGATGAATAGAATACTGCGAACTGTGAGCCTCTGACAGGATCTCCTGCCTGATATCTCCACTGGGTACACAAAAATGATTACCATATCGAAGTGTACCATCCTCACGAATGCATAACTCTGGTCTTTGTCCTGCCTCACACTCTGCTCTGAGTCGCTGAAGCTTTGAATCTGCTGACTGCGCCATCTGGATCCTCTCGACTATAGTAGACTGAACTTGCATACTGGCCATCAATGCCACACTGGAAGGGAGAACAACTTCTATACCCATCTTCTGAAGATCTGCTAACAGTTCTGGCTGCGCTGTTAGGAAATAAACTCCGGCTCTCTTGCTCAATGCATCTGCAACAACGTTAGCCTTCCCAGGATGATACTGCAAGTTGACATCATAATCCACAAGTAGTTCTAGTCATCTCCTCTGACGCATGTTAAGATCTTTCTGGGTGAAAAATACTTCAGGCTCTTGTGGTCGGTGAAAATCTCCACCCTATCTCCATACAGGTAGTGTCTCCACAACTTAAGTGCAAACACTACAGCTGTCAGCTCTAAGTCATGGGTTAGGTAATTCCTCTCATGATCACGAAGTTGTCGTGACGCATAAGCTATTACCTTCCCATGCTGCATCAGAACACATCCTAAGTCTCTGCCTGAAGCATCACAATACACTGAGAATCCTCCGGTCCCATCTGGAAGTGTGAGAATAGGAGCTGTCATCAAGCCTCGCTTCAACTTCTCAAAAGAATCCTGGCACTCTGCTATCCAAGCAAACTGCACATCCTTACGGGTCAACTGGGTCAATGGCGCTGAGATCCGAGCAAAGTCTGAAATAAATCGCCGGTAGTAACCGGCCAATCCAAGAAAACTGTGAACTTCTGCAACTGTGCTAGGCACCGGCCACGATTCAATGGCCACAGTCTTCTGGGGATCTACTTCAACTCCTCCTCGGGTGATGATATGACCCAAGTACGAAATGCGATCGAGCCAGAACTCACATTTACTAAACTTGGCATACAACTGGTGCTCTCGAAGAATCTGGAGGACAATTCTGAGATGCTGCTCATGCTCCGCCTCACTCTTGCTGTAGACCAGGATGTCGTCTAGGAACACAATCACGAACTGATCTAAATAAGGCATGAAGATGCGATTCATGAGGTCCATGAATACAGCCGGCGCATTGGTTGCTCCAAATGGCATCACAAGGAACTCCCAATGCCCATACCTAGATCTGAAAGCAGTCTTCGGGATGTCCTGCTCTCTGACTCTGATCTGGTGGTATCCTGATCGTAAGTCGATCTTCAAGAACACTGCTGCCCCTTGGAGTTGATCAAACAAGTCATCTATCCTCGGGAGAGGGTATCTGTTCTTGATTGTCACTAAATTCAAGGTACGATAATCAACACGTAACCTGGACGTACCATCCTTCTTTTTCACAAGAAGCATCGGGGCTCCCCAAGGCGATCCACTAGCACGAATGAATCCCTTGGTTCTGAGTTCTTCAATCATCTTGTACAATATCTCTAGCTCTGACGGCGCCATCCTGTAGACTCTCTTCGACACTGGAGCTGTCCCAGGAATCAAGTCTATGGTGAACT
Organism: Iris pallida; assembly: GCA_029216955.1. NCBI lineage: Eukaryota > Viridiplantae > Streptophyta > Magnoliopsida > Asparagales > Iridaceae > Iris > Iris pallida. The sequence continues at coordinate 2,168,717 of JANAVB010016797.1, read as the reverse complement.
CGATCTCTCGCTCTGGCGGCATCCCTGGAAGCTCTTCTGGGAAAACATCTGAAAACTCTTCTACTATTCGGGGTAACTGCACTGCTGCTACTGCCATCCGTAATACTGGAGTAGAAGGTTCAACTTCGCCTCGGGAGAAGGAAAACTCCAGCTCGCCTGGAATGCTAAAAACAACCCTGCCAATGTGGCAGTCTATCCTAGCATACTGGTCCCTCAACCAATCCATCCCTAAGACCACATCATAATCGGCCATCGGAAACTCTATTAATCTAGCGGGGAATTCTCTACCGCTAACTACGATCCGACACGAGGAAAATACCCTATCTACTCCCACAAGTCCGTTACCAGTAAGTATATTGAGCCTTACTGATAATGACTCGGGCTCCAGTCCTACCCGTGTCGCGAATCGTACAGACATAAATGAATGCGAGGCACCAGAATCAAATAATACTGAAGCTGGAAAGGTGTTGACGAGAATAGTACCTGCCACCACCTCACCTGGTGCTATTCCTTCCTCTCCCATGGTCAAAGCCAGCACTTGACCATGTCCTCTGGGTGCGGGTCCCCTCTGCTGAAAATTCCTCTGCCTACTCTGGATCAGGGCTTGGGCTTGGGCATACTGCTGCGGTCTCTGCTGCTGGAATGCCTGGGCCTGCGTCGGCAATGGCCTCGGAAACGGGTACTACAGCTGCTGCTGCGGCTGGACTGGTTCTGGTCCTCTAACTGAAGGACTAGTGAGGGCTGAGGATGAACTCCCCCTGTTCGGGCAGTTCCCAATCCTGTGGTCTGGGGCACCACAAGTCAAGCACAAACCCTGTGCTCTGCGACACTCGGACACCACATGTCCTGGCTTCCCGCAGTGTGAACATCCCACTGCGGAAGACTGATTCTGCTTCTGCTGCTGAGGGTGCATCGGGGCTGAATGCTGAACCGACGTCACTGAGGTCGCCCGTCTCGGGGCTCCAATGGTCAAAGCCCTGGCTGCCGGGGCTGGTGCTGATGACTGATTCATATGACCGTGAGATCGCTTCCGACCTCCGGTCCTATCCACGATCCTCTGGGAGGTGTACTCATGCCTCCTAGCTGCTCTCAAGACTGCATCAAAAGTTTGATGCTCAAACTGTTCAACTGCCAATAGAATCTCCAGGTGAAGCCCTTGCTGGAATCGCTGGGCTTTATCATACTCGGTTGCCACCAAGGTGGGAGCAAACCGACTGAGTCTGGAAAACTCGGCCGCATATCCATCGACTGTCCTGTCCATTTGCTTCAGATTGGTGAACCTCGTCTATAGATCATACCGAGCTACAGCATCAAAATACTTGGTCTGGAATCTCTCTCTGAATACTGCCCACGAAATAGGGGCCACTAATCCTTCGGCCTGTGCTGCCCACCAGCTACGGGCAAGATCTAGTAACTGCAGGCGTACCACGGCCACCTTCTCATTCTCTGGAGTCCTGGCTGCTTCTAGAATCACCTCGGTGTCCTGAAGCCATGCATCTGCAGCGATCGCATCTTCACTGCCGTCGAAGAAGGGAGGGTTCAAGCGCTTGAAGCTGTTGGCCGCACTATTACCCTGATGACTGCCTCTGGTCAAAGCATCTGCCACCGCCTGGTGCAAGACATCTCCGCGACGATCCTGGGAATATAATAGGGACCTGATGAGACCCACCAAAGTGCCATCATCAGGCTCGACAGGCTGAACTGGCTGGACTGGTGGCTCTTCTCCAATAGGCTCGACTCTGGAGGCTACTCCGGAATGCTGGGCTTGATCTCCGGGTTACTGCTGGTCCGCTGGAGGTGCACCACCTTGCTGATCGGCAGGTCCAGGAACAATGCCGCTGAAGAAGACGACATAGGGAACAATAAGGAAGGACCACGACAGATCAACGATACAAGCATGTGATCAGGTCAAGATTCTCAGGGATTTGAAGATACGAGCAGAGATCAAGGGCGAATACTGATTGAGACATCTATTCGGTAAACCCTCATATATCTTGATTTACAAGACCTGCATGGGCCACCACTTAAACCATGTCACGCCCCAGAACCAGAATACTGGAGAGCGGGGGCAGACATAGCCAGCTACGTATAATAAAATGGAATCCACGTCACTATACGGTCACGGCTGTCTAGATATATGAGGGTTTAACTACAATCCATCAGTCTCCTATGGTCAAGAACAAGCCTATTGTCTCAATCACAAGCAAGTAGTAACAATATACAAGATATCAGAGCACTAAATATATAATAGCAAGGCGTCCCATACATTACATATTCGGATGATCATGAAACTAGTCGTACAAAATGTCAGGACTAGCAAGAGTTTCAGTCATACATGATCAACCCTAGGATTTGTCAATCATGTTACAGCCCGTAGACAGAAAGTAATTAAAGGTGCAATACGAGCTAACACGTGCTCGCCGGCTAAACGCCTCAAAAGAATAATTTTACAATAAAGTGGGAGAACAAAAAGAAACCCACTCGTTGCCAGGGTTACGCCTGGTGGTCACCATCTGGCTGGAAGACATGTGGATCCTCTGGTGCTGCTCCGATATCTGGCCATACAAAACCAGCTGGGTCAGACCCCAGAAAGAGCAAGTGCCATAAAGGAGGCTTCACTTAGAAACTAAAACCAGCATATCACAATAGAATATTAAAGATAATAAATAAAGAACTGATAATAATAGAGATAACAACAGTAAACTGAGTACGAAAAAACCATTCAAGTAGCCAGGTCACAACCTTTAAACCAAACAAGGACCGGGGTTGTAACCCTTCACCTGAATAGAAACTCGTCTCAAATACTATTGGTATAGTGGAGACAATAAACGAAGAGAGGACACAGAACTGCTCCGGGAGCCAGGTTACAACCCTTAAACCAAACAAGGACCGGGGTTGTAACCCTTCGCCTGAACAGAACTGGACCCCTGATCTTTATTGCTAAGGCCAGTATAAATAATCATGGTATTGAAATAAGGTAAAAGGACATGACGAGCATGGCATGGGGTTGCAATAAGACAATAAACGAAGAGAGGACACAGAACTGCTCCGGGAGCCAGGTTACAACCCTTAAACCAAACAAGGACCGGGGTTGTAACCCTTCGCCTGAACAGAACTGGACTCCTGATCGTTATTGTTAAGGCAAGCATCAATAATCATGTCATGTCCCAATCTTGCACAGGATCAGGATAAGACTAAGCTGGAATAAACTTCATCCAATCAATCACAGCCAATCAAGAGTACGGCTTGATACTTTTAACTAACTAGGGTTATCACAGCCTAGTTACTAGCAAGATGCAATAAGATTATCCCAACAGCCACAAGCCCTGCAGACCATCCGGTTATCCGAGTCGAATGTCTGTTTATAAAGGGTGCATCACATGACTGTGTGCTGGAAATGTGCCCTACTCATCGGTAGGCTATAATTCCACTTAATGCGCCCAGATAACGAGATTGCCTGTAGCTGGAAATCTCTTCATGACTAATGAATCATTCTAGTTAACTAGCCTTAGTCAATTTCAGTAAGTATCCCTGACCGTGGTACTCAGGGATCTCCATCCTAGACATGATGCAAGACAGTATCAATTTATTTGTACAAACACAATCGTCCACGGTGTCCAAGTCTTTCATACTTGTCATGTCGTGCTAGCTGTCGTAACAGCATATCGAGGTGTATCATGTCAGGGTTATTTATCAAGAGTGCGCCATGACGGGCCACTATCGTGTTCTATCCTTACAACATTATAAATGAGAAAAGTTGTATAAATAGTTAATAACATATTCTGGAAGCCAAGGAAAAGATCTACAATTTTCATGTTGGGAGTTGGAAAAAATTCGGGCCATAAATCAGCCAAATGGGGCAAGAAAAACAACCAAATTAAACACTATACGACCAAGGGTGAATTGGGGGCTCATGCGGCAGTAGATGGGTACTCATCTATGCGTCTGAGTAGATGGGTACTCATCTATGCGGCTGAGTAGATAGGTACTCATCTATGCGGCTGAGTAGATGGGTACCCATGCGGCTAAGTCAATAAATCTCATGCGGCTGGGTAAGTGGGTACCCATCTATGCGGCTGAGTAAGTAAATCTCATGCGGCTGGGTAAGTGGGTACCCATCTATGCGGCTGAGTAAGTGGGTACCCATGCGGCTAAGTCAATAAATCTCATGCGGCTGGGTAAGTGGGTACCCATCTTCTCAGAAAATCTGAGAAGGATGGCCATGGAACCCATAGCTTCCAAGCTCCATAAAACCTTTATCGTAAGCCTAAATTTGGACTTCCATAGGTCAAAATGGGGTAGAACGAAATTCTCTACAACATGAAACCATCAAAACTTAGAAATAATAAAGTTAAATAGATCAAAATCCAAGAAATCCGAAAATACTATAATCTTAGATCTAGAAAAATTTAGCCATGGAAATTGAAAATGCCAAGCACTAAAGTGTCTTAGAATGCTGTGAAGAAGAGAATAGAACAATAAAATTTATGTTCTCCATGAAACAAGATGCACTTGCCTAGACCTCTCTCTCCTCTCTCTGGTAGGTAAGGAAGTAATGGGGAAGAAGAAGATGATTAATGAAGAGAGAGAATAGAGAGAATGGATTAATAAATACAATGGTGGTGGTAGGTAGGGGTTCACCTTGGTTCATATTGAACCAAAGAAAACCGAGCCAAGCCAAACCAAGCCAAGAAATAACCAAGCCAAGATGCAAGCTAAACAAGGAATCATACAATACAGAATAAAATACGTACACGTATTCCAGAAATATGTAATACGGACCACAGGCATTACAATGTCGGAGTTTTTGCGGTACCGCTTCGCTCTCACCAAGCAACGATGGTCCAGTTATCGTCATCACCGATCGACTTGGGCATTGCCAAGCACGAAGGTAAGCCCGTTCCGCTATCCCGCTGCGTCAAGTGGTATCAGATCCCCACAGATCGAGGATTCCAATTTATTTTAGAAACCTTTGGGAATCTTTCTTTTTAAAAACAACAATGGCAAAACCAGTAACGTGCGAGGAGTTTGGACATCCAGTATGTATCGTTAGACAACTACTGTTAGCCCTAAAGATTGAAGAATCACCCCAGCACCACAATGTGTTCTAAACCCAATGCAAGGTCAAAGACAAGTTATGTGACATCATCATTGACAACGGGTGTACAGAGAACATTGTTTCAAGAGCAATGGTAGAAAAGATGGGACTGACCAAAGAAGCACACCCGGCTCCATATAAAATTAGCTGGATTCAACATGGCCATAATATGGTCGTCTCAGAAGTTTGTCGCATACCCTTCTCCATCGGAAAAACCTACAAGGATGAAGTCACGTTCGATATTGTCGACATGGAGTACTATTGCCACATCATACTCGGTCGGCCGTGGCAATTTGAGAAAAATGTCACTTACCGGGGAAGAGACAACACATATTCCTTCCTTCAAGATGGACGATGTCTCACTCTCCTTCCATTAGTATCGAATGATATTCCTAAGACCAGTCCACAACCACAAAAGGGGCTCGAGCATTCCCACAACAATTGTCCCCTCATAGCACCAGTTGTCATTGTTAACTATGAAGACAACAAGATTGCGAAGAACATATCAAAGTCGGATGAACCCATTGTAGATACTGAATTGAAATCTTCAACGCTTCAAAAAGATATAAATTTAAAGGTTTCTAATCAAGAAACAGAACCAACTGAAGAGTAGGACATGATAATCTTTGGTGAAATTATTGCAGACGCTACTGTAATGCCCCGCTCCGCACGGTGCATTATGCTGAGTCGTTGACTCGAAGAGTTGCGTTGACCCGATTAAGTATCGATGCGAATCGATACGAGAGTTACATTGTCCCGAGCAACGCATCGAACTAAGTCGATGTGAAGAGTTGCCTTGTCCCGAAAGAATGTATCGAGTGAATCGATGCGAAGCACCGCATTGCCCCGAAGGATGAGTGCGTTGAATCGGCTCGAAAATTCTAAGAAATCGAATCGACCAAGGCGCAAGTCCAAATCGATGCAAGTAATGATTTTAGTTGGTTTCATGTGCAGGTTATACTTTGACGCAAAAATATTAGAGGTCGATCTTCGGCAATATTTAGTAAGGGGTCCGCGGAACCAAATCGACGCCTTGCGACGGGCTGAGACTTGGGCACGCTAAGGCAAATCGATTCAAGGTGGGAGGATTGACTTTTTTTACTCCTTCATTCGATAAGTCAAATGTATCATTGTATGCTAAGTTAACCTATCGACGCCACGGGCGTGGTTCGATCGGAGATAAATCATAACGTGTATCGAACACTAAGTTAGTACAATTGAAATAAAACGTGCATCAAATGCACAAGTCGCTACGGAACATTGGATATCGCTAAGGCGAGCGCCTCGGTGCGCAAGCCGCAATAACATGGGATAACTGTACTCGGCGAGTGCCTTAGTACACGAACCATACCGTGCCTTCGCGCATGAGTTAGAACGGCTAGAACATTGAAAGACAACAGGCGAGCGCCCTAGCGCGCAAGCCACAGACATTGAATGCTAAGTCATAGAACATCGGAATACGGTCGGAACGTGCCTACGTGCACGGGATAATAAAAGATGGCTTCGTTGCGAAAGAATACAGTTGTAGCATGAATGTGGCAGAACTGTCGGATATAACATAATGCCTCGAAAGGTGTTCGAGACCTTCGGGTCGTTCGGTTGACGAGCATTGAGTTGAGGCATGATGCCATTGAACATTTAAACGAAGTATGAAATGTAAGAACATAGAAAGTTGACGGAAGAAATACGAGATGGTAATGCGGCATGGTGCCCTTCGAAATATCCACGACCTTCGAGGCGTTTGTTGAGAACATTGGGGCGTTGTGCCAATTGAAATAGAGATAAGCGAACTTGCTTGGTTGTATGAAATATAAGATTCGTTGCATGGTCAAATGGACTTAAAGATATAAAAGCCCGTGCATGGGTATTCCCTCGAACGCGGTGCGCCAGGGCGCTGGGACCGTTCGGCCTAGGAGGGATTTCGTTTTCGGTATTGTTGGTACACTTCGACTAGACGGGTAGCGCCTGTCTAGTGAATGTGATAAGCCACTTACACGAGTACTTCGGGGGTCCTCGGATCGTATGTGGTTAGCAACCATAACTGAGTGACTGTTGTCTTACAATTTTGATTCGATAAATATAAGTCCATTCCAGCTTGACAAGCTAGTGACCTTCATATAGTTAAGGGCAATGGGTTTGGAAGTGCAAGGTATACGTATCCTGCATGGATGGATCTGAATAGAAGGCACTTATAACATAACAGGGAATACAGATAGGCATATTCACCTTGCGTCGGTGCAAGGACGAGTGCGTCGACTTGGTAAGTCGTGCCACGAATCAAACACGAGAATGCTTGCTTGCCTATTCAATTCGATAACATGCTTGCTATGATAATATGCTTTACGCTTTCGAATATGCCATGAAATTGACCCTAAGGAGAACATAGCAAGATCATAAGCTAAGTTGTATGATTCAACATAAATATTACAATGTCGGTTGAAAAGAAAGATCTTTGCTTCAGTACATGCGAGGACGAACGTACTGATCCCCCACCAGCTTCATGCAGGGTGCAAGGAATGGATGGCTCGCAGCGAAGCGTTGCTTGAACACGTTGAGGCTTGGAAATGCCGAAGCGTATTGAAGCGTGCGATCGCTTGACGCTCGGACTATGCAACTGGATTGATGCGGCCGAGATATAGACGACATGATGTATGGAACGGTGAAATCCTTTGTGGACAAGAGAGAACCTGAGTGTTGTAGCCAATCTGGCATGTATTGTTAGGCTATCGAAAGCCTTTGTAATCTCAGTTTCGAATATCAATAAAGAGAATTGTTTCGCATACCCTGTTTTTCTTTCGTTGTTAATATCGAATCAAAAAGATAACCATTTGAGAACTTGTCATCTTGCCTTGCACGAGCGTAACTCCAGGCTCGTGCGGCATCACGCCCCCTGCGAGGACGATGATTCGGGTGATTCCGGGTCGGGGCATGACAGCTACGAAGATGTATTTTTCATGCCCTCAAGAAAATTACCCAAAAGAAGACAAGATCCTCCCCGAAGATGACGATCAAGAACATGGTGCAGGATCTCTACAGAAAATTCTGAAAAGAACTATCAGCAAAAGTTTACACGACAAACAGAGAATTTCAGTGGTGTCAACCAAGACATTATTATCATCATCATTTTCATCGTCATGTTCATCATTCTTTTCTCTTGAGTGTACGACTCAGCAAGAGAATTTCTCCTGCGATGGAGCATTGAAGAATTTACCAATATTGAAAGCTCCCAATGCCAAAGAGATGAAAGCTCATGGATTTGAGCTTGTGACATTAAGAAGGATGGCTTGCGACGTATGTACATCGATAATCGGGCTATCAACCACATCACCATCAGCTGCTTTCAAATTCGGATCCAACCTGATGATGAGTGAAAGACTATTTCCAAGATTCGAGAACTACTCGACTGGCTATTTTTGCCCTCTGGACTTTTGAATACGTCAAAGACCTTCATGGCCATAAAGAATCATATTTTGAAGCCATTAACAAAAAAGTTCATAGTCATCTACTTTGACGATATCCTGATTTATAGCAAGAGTCAAGCTGATTATTTGAAACACCTCAAGGAACTTCTCAACCTTCTTCGAATTAAGAAGTGTAGATTATTTACTAACCAACTCATCTTCTTGGAATTTGTGACTAGCATCGATGGCCGCAGTGTTGATGAAGAGAAGATTCGAGCAAGCCGCGACTGACCTACACCAAAGATAATGACTGAAGTTCAAAGCTTCTATGGTCTCGCCAACTCTCATCCGCAATTTCAGCATTAAGACACACATACCTCTCCAACTTTTAATGTCGTCGATCTTTATGAATACTTTTCATCTGACGAACCATTTTATTTCTGAGAAGAACTCAGGGACGAGTTCTGTGAGACTCATCTCACAGTATCAGTATTTCTATACGGATATGTATTTTGTAGTGTATTTCGTATTTTCTTGGTTTTCGTAATGCTTTAAAAATTTTCCCAACTTATAGATTTTCTTCTTGGTCGGTATACCGCCAGTATACCGGTGTATACCAAGGGCATACCGTCCATACAGATTTTACACATTTTAGATATTTTCAATTTCAGATATTTTCGTGAGTAGTGTTTTCGATATTTTCGTGAATAGTATTTTGAATATTTTGATGAATAGTATTTAGATATTTTTGTGAATAGTGTAGATGCACCCTATTATCCATTGGATACTTATTTTTCTTTGGATGGCTAGGATTGACTTAGATCTTCACATGGATCACCATTCGACGGCTAAGATTAATTCTCCCTTCTATATATACCATTTTACTTTCTCTCTCATCTCTTTTCATTCTCCTCACTCTCTCTTCATTTCTTCTTCCCTTCTCTCTCCCTTGGAGCTTGCTAAGAGCTTGGCCTTGAGGCCTTGGGTGTGGTGTCTAACCCCCCTAGGAGGAGGAGTAGAAGATTAGGCTTGGAGCTTAACCTAGGCAAGTACATCTTGCCAAATGCTTGAACAATAGTATTTTATTGTCATTTTTGTTTTCCTTGGTATTAAATGCTTAGAATTGCCTTAAACTCTTTTTGTTAAATATGTTTTTCTTATGATTCTCGTATATATGCATATTTCCAAAATTTGTTTTAGGAAGGTTTTGATTTTTTGTTAAAACCCAATATTGACTTAGTAGAAAACTTGGTATCAAGAGTGATACTAGTATTACCATCATGGATCTTGGTCACATATACATATATGAGGTCCTCACCTAGTTTGTATACCATAGATTTTGAGTTTGGTAGATATCGGAACCCATTTCGGTATCCCGAGGACCTATTTTTGGGAGTATTTTGAGGTATTAATCTATCAAATGTTTTGATTTGTGAAAACTAATACTTCCATGTTGTAGGGTGTCACTCCCCGTTCCCAGAATACGCATTTTTAATGCGTATACTGCTTGAATGTATTTATTTAGTATTTATCATGTATTTGTTCTGTATTTAATTCTTTAATTTTGCGCTTATTAATTTTTTTGTGTTTTATTTTCTGCTTTTGCTATTTAGCTCTTGGTTTAGTCTGTTCATTTAACCAATTTGGTTTAGCTTGGTTTACCATGATAAGGAGTGGATGGCTTAGATCTTGAAAAAAAGAATGGGTGGTGGAGATCTTGACTTGGGCTAGATATTAATACTTCTTTACTTTTCTCTCTCTTTATTACACTCTCATTTACTCTTCCACCAACCTAGAGAGCTAGGCAAGTACAACTTGTTTCTTGATGGATTTCAATTTTTGTTGTTCCATTGTCTTCCTTACGAGATTCTTAGGCACTCTAGTACTTAGCATTTTTAATTTCCATGGTTCATTTCTTATATATCTAAGTTTGTTGCATTTTCGAATTTTTTAGATTTTGATCTAGTTAAACCTATTATTTTCAAGTTTTGATGGTTCCATGTTGTAGATAATTTTGTTCTGCCCCATTTTGACCGATGGAAGTCCAGATTCTGACCTTGGGTGAAGGACTATTGGAGCTTGTAAGCCATGGCTTTTGTGGTTCTTTTTCTCGAAAAATTGGAGAAGAAGAACAGTACTTGACCGTATGGCTTTTCATGCGGCAAGTTTTTCCCCTGGCCGCATGGCCTTAGCCGTACTGCTCTTTATAGTTCTGGCCGCAGGAACCCGTTTTTCCCCCTGCCGTATATGCATGTAGTTATTCAGCCGCATAAGACCCGAACTCCTTTTAGCCGCATAAGAATCCATTTCTTGCCGCGTGGCTCAAGTTAGCCTCAGCCGCATGAGACTTTTCTCCTGAGCCGCATGAGACTCAGTCCTCCTTGGCCGCATAAGCACAATACTTGGTTCATTGTCGCATGAATTTTCTTAGACGTATAGCTCTGGCCGCATGACCCACAGCCGCATGAGCGCATACTTTTCTAGCCGCATAAGCGCATACTCTCCCAGCGGCATGAGCACATACTTTTCTAGTCGTATAAGCGCATACTCTCCCAGCCGCATGAGCGCATACTTTTCTAGCCGCATAAGCGCATACTCTCCCAGCCGCATGAGCGCATACTTTTCTAGCCGTATAAGCGCATACTTTTCTAGCCGCATAAGCGCATACTCTTTCCCAGCCGCATGAGCGCATATTTTCCTCAGCCGTATATGCATGTCCTCTCTGGCCGCATGGCTTGGGTAGTTCCGAGCTGCATATGCTCGTTTTTCTCAGCTGCACGAACTTTACTTTCCCAACCGCATAGAAGGACCTGACTTACCCGACCGCATAAATGGGCTCCCATCGATTGCTGTCTATAGTATCTTTTAGCTGTTTCTTGTTCCGGATTGACATTGATTGACATTGATTGTTACCTTGACTAATAATTGATCATGCATTCCTAGTTGGAACTAAGACACTGGCTAGTCATCTTATTGAATTGAATGAGACACGTTCATGAATAAACCATGAACCATTGTGATCGACTAGTCGATCCGGACATTGGCATATGGACACATGTTGACTTCTATTTTTTTTACAAAAGCAGCATATGCATCTTACAGTCAAGGCATGATTATTCCGTGGCTAGGATTGATTGTTGCATTACGCTATGTAAGACCTACAACCTAGCCGCACGGGTATCGTTGTAGAGTTGTGCATATCGTACTCTATACGGAAGTACTCATTCTGAATGGCCATGATCCATGGCATGGAATTTCAATCAACATAGGGACTATTAAGTTAAATAAAATAACGATTGCATGGAGAGAATGGATTCATGAGTTCTTATATGGCAGCCATCTTTGGGACGATTAGTACCCCAACATGCCGGCTGGTTTCCACAGATACCGCAAATCTGCCACACGGGCAGGGAGTGGTATCTGCCTATATTGATATATATATATTGATGACGAGCGTCCTGCTGGGACTCGTCTAATTCATGATTGGCGTAATTGATTATCGGATAAACTAGCCTTGCTTGCACATAGTAAGAACTGAGGAATTCCTTATTGTATAATTCCAGGGCAACTTGAAACTTACAGTAGCAAGCCGTAGTAGTTGCATGACCGCTTAAATTGATTTGTCTGTGCACTGTACCTACCCTGTTAACTACTGAGATGAGCAGAACGTCAGGACATGACGGGCCAACGTCTGTCCTTGTTTGGTTAGGGAGTTGGCTTGAAGTGTCGTGATGTTGTGCGAATCCCAGTAGCAAGCAGAGATCTATTTATCATATTCTTAACTCTTATTACTGATTCCAATTTCTCATATCGTGCTTCCTTACGGTACTTGCTATTAGAGGTCTAACCTCTCTGGTTTTGCATGGCCAGATTTAGAGCCTGTTCTCGAGGACTCCGCTTACTTCCACCTCCAAGATGGTCAATACTAGAAGAATGATCGCCGGAGGACACGAGTGGGTCCCTTGCTTCCCTGCTCGTCTTTACTATTTACTTTTGGCCGTTTGGCACCGACATGTTAGTCGAATTGTCTTGTACTTACTTTTACATAATTATAACTAAGTCAGACTGCAGCTGATAACAATTGTGTATACCTTGTTATATACTCTGGCTATATTTTGTAAAGCCAGATCTCAAGGAACATTCTGACCAAGCGTTTGGGATGCCTTACTGCTTTATCTTACATGTTCTCTATTTACTGCTTCTTGTTTGAATGATTGAGATAATAGATGTTGAGTAACCCTAGTAAGACTTTCATGTAGTATGCACCCCTTGTCTTTTAAACATAATTGATCGTATTATACGGTATTCATCCACCCGTAATACGTAGCTGGCTGAGTCATTCCCCCGCTCTCCGGTATTCTGGTTCTGGGGTGTGACAAGATTTTAGTGGTGGCCCATGCAGGTCTGATTTCAGACTTGTGGGGTGTTTTCAATTTATAGGGTGTCTCAATCACACATGTTTCCCCTTAATCTCCTGATTTGTTACTTTCGACTCTATCTTGACCTTCCAGTATCCTTGGACTTCATTGATCTTTCATGTCCGATCGTTTGATTGTTTCCTTGTCCCTTTTCTTAGGGGCACTTCGTCCGTATCTGCCAGGACTGGACAACAACAACAAGGGCAACATGAACAGCGAGACCCTGTCGATCAACAACAGGGGCCAGTACTACTCAAGAGATTATCCAAAAAGAAGTGATAGTGGAACCGGCAGCTGACCGCAGTATCCGGAGGTTCCAACACCACCAATAGTTCCACCTACCCCTGTGGAAGTGGATACACCACCCCTTCTGGAGATCATGAGAGGGATGATGGCTACTCAGCAACATCAGATGTTGTCCCAGCAACGTATGCACGCTCAGTTGCAAGAGCAGAATGTACTACTCAACCAAGGATTGCAGACGGCTTCGGAAAGAGGAGTGAGGACTGATTCAGGAGCCTCAACCAGATTTTGCAAGTACGACACCCGTCGTTTTGAGGGCACAGAAGATGCCATTTCAGCAGATGCATGGCTTAAGGACATTGAGGCTATTCTGACAGCGGCTAAGGTTCCGACAGAAGAACGTGTGGATCTAGTGAAGCTATTACTTCAGGACCTCGCACGTTATTAGTGGGAATTAGAAGAAGTGGGCATCAGACGTCCTGTTACTTGGGACGATTTTACCGCAAGGTTCAAGACGAAGTACTATGGAGTTATGGCACAGTTTGAGCTACAATAGAAGTTTATCAGCCTCAAGCATGCCGGCAAGACAGTGGATGCTTATGCAGCAGAGTTCTGCAGACTGAGTAGGTTCGCCCCAGAGATGGTAGCAACGGAGAGCCAGAGGGCTATGAGGTTTCAGCAAGGGTTTCATCTTGAACTCTTACAATTGATAGAGGGACACAATTATCAGACTTTTGATGAAGTGTTGACGGCCACTCGAAGGCATGAGATCACCATTCAGAGGATCACAACAAGGACTGGAGGTCAGAAGAGATCTCACAATCAGATTGAAGGAGGAGGGAGAGCAGCGCCCCGAGTTATACCATCTCTTGGCATTCGCATTCACGATGTGGCGATACGAGGGCCAGCACCACCAGCCAGGCAGTAGTAACAGCAACAGAGGAAGAACCAGCAACCCCCAATGGGCTGCACTTATTGTGGGATGGTAGGGCATACTAGAGATGTGTGTCGGATATTAAACGGACAGTATTTGATATGTGGAAGTCCAGATCATCGGGTTTCTACCTGTCCTATGAATTCGAGGACAGGAGGACCAGTACAATAATTTTCTGCTCTGCGAGCACCAGGGGCAGGCCAGTATCGAGGACCAGCGGTGGCAGTAAGACCGTTGGCACAACGTTCGTTGATGTCACAGGCTCAGATGTTTCGGCAGCAGGGACCGCCGATGCAGCAACAACATAGACCACCCCAGCATCACCAAGACAGGGGTCAACAGCAGTACCAGGCTAGGCCACAACATGGGAACCAATAAGGAGGTCGAGGGCAGGCATTCAATCTGTCCTTGGAAGAGGCATTGGCATCGGAAGATGTTATGGCTGGTAACATTCTCATCGCCTCATATCCCGCAGTAGCATTGTTTGATTCGGGAGCATCACACTCATTCATATCTGTACAATTTGTGACACGACTAGGAATGGAGTTCGAGGCATTGCCAGGGAGGTTGAATATACTCACTGGTAATGGGCTCGTAGGAGTTAGTAGAGTTATTCTAGCGTGTAGTGTTGTAGTGTGCGGGCGTTCCTTACACGCTAGGTTGATAGAATTTTCTATGAAGAATTTCGACGTCATCTTAGACATGGACTGGCTGAAAGACAGTTGTGCCACAATAGATTGTCGTAGAGGGAGTGTATCTTTTAATATTCCAGGCATGGAACGATTTACCCTAGTCAGATCAGTGGCAACACAACAAGAAGAAGAAGGAATAGCAGCGGCTATGGAAGAAGTTCAAGTTCCGAAGGTAGTTGAAGAGTTTATGGATGTATTTACCGAAGAACTTCCAGGTTTACCCCCGGTTAGGGACATTTAGTTCAGTATAGAATTGGCACCTGGAACTCAACCGATATCAGATCGGATTTACAGAATGGCAGATTCTGAGCAGGCCAAGGTGTATCAGCATGTAGAGGAACTGAAGGCGAAGAAGTTTATCCGAGATAGCGAATCACCATGGGCAGCACCAGTGGTACTTGTAGGCAAGAAGGATGGGTCATCAAGGTTGTGCATTGACTACAGAAAGCTCAACGCGGCAACAGTAAAGAACAAGTATCCCCTACCTAGAATCGATGACTTGTTTGATCAGTTGAGCAGGGCTAGAGTTTTCTCCAAGATAGATCTTCGGTCAGGGTATCATCAAGTTAGAGTTCGAGAAGAGGATATTCCCAAGACAACATTCAGGTCAAAGTACGGGCATTACGAGTTCCTAGTTATGCCGTTTGGTTTGACCAATTCTCCAGCAATATTTATGGATTTAATGAACCACATTTTTATGCCATACTTAGATTATTTTGTTATTGTGTTCCTCGATGACATTCTTATATACTCAAATAGTGAAGAAGAGCACGAAGATCACCTCAGAAAAGTGTTACAGGTTCTGAGAGAGAACCAGTTGTATGCCAAGCTCAGCAAGTATGAGTTTTGGACGGATCGAATTTCATTCTTGGGGCACATCATATCAAGAGCTAGAGTAGCAGTGGATCCCAAGAAGGTAGAAGCAGTAAAGAGTTGGCCAGTACCTAAGACCATAGCCGATGTGCGTAGTTTCTTGGAATTGGAAGGATATTACAGAAGGTTCATATCAGACTTTGTAAGACTTTTAGCACCCATGACCCGCTTGACACGGAAGGATGTGCCATTCGTTTGGTCGGCAGAATGCCAGGCATCATTTGAGAATTTGAAGCAGAAGTTGATATCGGTACCCATTCTTACATTATCGGTTGGACCCGGAGGTTTTATCGTTTATTGTGATGCGTCAGGAAAGGGACTTGGGTGCGTCCTCATGCAGCATGGGAAGGTGATAGCGTATGCATCTAGGCAACTTTGAGACCACGAGAAGAATTATCCAACTCATGACTTGGAATTGGCAGCAGTAGTATTTACTTTGAAGCTATGGAGGCATTGCTTCTACGATGATCGAGTGGAAATGTACACAGACCACAAAATTCTGAAGTATATCTTTACTCAGAAAGAACTGAACATGAGGCAGAGAAGATGGCTGGAGTTGATCAAGGATTACGACATGGAGCTTCAGTATCACCCAGGCAAGGCTAATGTGGTAGCAGACGCTCTTAGCAGGAGAGGCGGCGCATTTATGTTGACAACACAAAAGCACATTTTAGAAGACCTTCAGGAGGTGGGCATCGAGGTTATACTTCCTAGTGATGTAGGAATTCTAGCAAGTCTACGAGTTCAATCCGACTTAGTAGACAAGATCAAGGCAGCTCAGGCACAGGACCCAAGGATTCAGAAGCTTAGGACAGAATGTGAGTGAGGGCTCAGGAAGGAGGTAAAAATTTATGAAGATGGTACACTTAGGTTTGGATCACGTCTATGTGTGCCTAGTGGAGATATCAGACAGGAGATTATGACAGAAGCCCACAGTTCTCAGTATTCTATACACCCTGAAGGGACCAAGATGTACAAGGATATCAAGCAGCACTTTTGGTGGAACGGAATGAAGAGGGAGATAGCTAGATTTATTTTCCGTTGCTTAATATGTCAGCAAGTGAAGGCAGAACAACAGAGGTCGGCTGGGTTATTATAACCGCTTTCTATTCCAGAATGGAAGTGGGAGCATATTACCATGGACTTTGTGACTGGTTTACCAAGGTCACCAAGTGGTAAAGATGCTGTTTGGGTGATAGTGGACCGGCTTACAAAGGTGGCATATTTTCTTTCTTTTAGAGTAGGGCAATCTACAGAAAAGTTGGCAGAGTTGTATATGCAACAGATAGTCAGACAGCATGGGGTCCCTATCAGTATTGTGTCAGACAGAGATACCCGTTTTACATCACATTTTTGGAAAAGTTTATATCATAGTCTGGGCACCAAGTTAAGATTTAGCACGGCTTACCATCCACAGACGGACGGGCAATCAGAAAGAACAATTCAGACTTTAGAATATATGTTGCGAGCTTGTACCCTAGATTTTGGCGGATCTTGGGAGAGTCACCTACACTTAGTCGAGTTCTCGTACAACAACAGTTATCAAGCCAGTATCCAGATGGCGCCATTTGAAGCACTATATGGTAAGAAGTATAGGTAGCCACTGACATGGGATGATATCGGGGAGAGGAAGATGCTAGGCCCAGAAATGATTATTCAGACAGTTGAAGTGATTAAGGGAATTAGAGAGCGACTTCGAGTTATGCAAGATCGATATCGCCATTGGACAGACCATTATCGTAGGCCGCTAGAATTTTCTGTTGGGGACCACGTGTTCTTGCGGATCTCACCTGCTCGTGGGGTCATTAGATTTGGCGTTTACGAAAAGTTGAGTCCGCGATACGTGGGCCCATTTGTTATCCTTGATAGGGTAGGCGATGTTGCTTATCGTTTGTCCTTTCCATCTTCGTTACGAGAGGTGCATGATGTATTTCATGTATCTCAGTTGCATAGGTATGTATCGGACCCAAGCCATATCCTCGATCATTCTGAACTGGTTGTTGGTACCAACCTATCTTACGAGGAACAGCCTGTGTCTATTTTGGACCGAAGGGAGAAGATACTCAAGAACCGAACAATTAGCCTTGTCCGTATTGCTTGGGGACATCACTCCTTATGAGAGTCAACATAGGAACGTGAGGATGATATCCGATCACGGTATCCGTACCTATTTGACTCACAAGGTATATTTTTTTCTAGATACCTTGATTGTCTTTGACTCCTCATGCTTATCACCCTATGAGTAGAATTACTTGATGTCATAGATAGATAAATAGTTGCTTGTTTAAATTACTTGTACTTAGACTAGTTTAGTCCTGATGTTTCTATTCTGCTTGGATTTGAAATTTCGAGCACGGAATTTTTCTAAGGAGGGTAGAGCTATCACTCCCCGGTCCCAGAATACGCATTTTTAATGCGTGTACTGCTTGAATATATTTATTTAGTATTTATCATGCATTTGTTCTGTATTTCTTCAATTTTGCGCTTATTAATTTTCCTGTATTTTATTTTTTGCTTTTGCTATTTAGCTCTTGGTTTAGTCTGTTCATTTAACCAATTTGGTTTAGCTTGGTTCATCATGATAAGGAGTGGATGGATTAGATCTTGAAGGAAAGAATGGGTGGTGGAGATCTTGACTTGGGCTAGATATTAATACTTTTTTACTTTTCTCTCTCTTTATTACACTTTCATTTACTCTTCCACCAACCTAGAGAGCTAGGCAAGTACAACTTGCTTCTTGATGGATTTTAATTTTTGTTGTTCCATTCTCTTCCTCACGAGATTCTTAGGCACTCTAGTACTTAACATTTTTAATTTCCATGGTTCATTTCTTAAGATCTAAGTTCGTTGCATTTTCAAATTTCTTGGGTTTTGATCTAGCTAAACCTATTATTTTCAAGTTTTGATGGTTCCATGTTGTAGAGAATTTTGTTCTGCCCCATTTTGACATATGGAAGTCCAGATTCTGACCTTGGATGAAGGACTATTAGAGCTTGTAAGCTATGGCTTTTGTGGTTCTTCTTCTCGAAAAATTGGAGAAGAAGAACAGTACTTGACCGCATGGCTTTTCATGCGACAAGTTTTTCCTCTGGCCGCATGGCCTTAGCCGCACTGCTCTTTATAGTTCTGGCCGCAGGAACCCCTTTTTTTTCCCTGTCATATATGCATGTAGTTATTCAGCCGCATAAGGCCCGAACTACATTTAGCCGCATAAGACTCCATTTCTTGCCGCGTGGCTCAAGTTAGCCTCAGCCGCATGAGACTTTTCTCCTCAGCCGTATGAGACTTGGTCTCCTGAGCCGCATGAGACTCAGTCCCCCTTGGCCGCATAAGCACGACACTTGGTTCATTGCCGCATGAATTTTCTTAGCCGTATAGCTCTGGCCGCATGACCCACAGCCGCATGAGCGCATACTATTCTAGCCGCATAAGCGCATACTCTCCCAGCCGTATGAGCACATACTTTTCTAGCCGCATAAGCGCATACTCTCCCAGCCGCATAAGCGCATACTCTCCCAGCCGCATGAGCGCATACTCTCCCAGCCGCATGAGCGCATACTCTTCCAGCCGCATGAGTGCATACTTTTCTAGCCGCATAAGCGCATACTTTTCTATCCGCATAAGCGCATACTCTTTCCCAGCCGCATGAGCGTATATTTTCCTCAGCCGCATATGCATGTCCTCTCTGGCCGCATGGCTTGGGTAGTTCCGAGCCGCATATGCTCATTTTTCTCAGCTGTACGAACTTTACTTTCCCAGCCGCATAGAAGGACCCTGACTTACCCGACCGCATAAATGGGATCTCATCTATTGCTGCCCATAGTGTCTTTTAGTTGTTTCTTGTTCCGGATTGACATTGATTGTTATCTTGACTAATAATTGATCATGCGTTCCTAGTTGGAACTAAGAGACTGGCTAGTCGTCTTATTGAATTGAATGAGATACGTTCATGAATAAACCATGAACCATTGTGATCGACTCGCCGATCCGGACATTGGCATATGGACACATATTGACTTCCATTTTCTGTAAAAGCAGCATGTGCATCTTACAGTCAAGGCATGATTATTCCGTGACTAGGATTGATTGTTGTATTACGCTACGTAAGACCTACAACCTAGCCGCACGGGCATCGTTGTAGAGTTATGCATATCGTACTCTGTACGGAAGTACTCATTCTGAATGACCATGATCCACGACATGGAATTTCAATCAACATAGGGACTATTAAGTTAAATAAAATAACGATTGCATGGAGAGAATGGATTTCCGAGTTCTTATATGGCAGCCATCTTTGGGACGATTAGTGCTCCGACATGCCGGCTGGTTCCCACAGATACCGCAAATCTGCCACACGGGCAGGGAGTGGTATCTGCCTATATATATATATATATATATATATATATATATATATATATATATATATATATATATATATATATATATATATATTGATGACGAGCGTCCCACTGGAACTCGTCTAATTCATGATTGGCGTAATTAATTATTGGATAAACTAGCCTTGCTTGTACATAGTAAGAACTGAGGAATTCCTTATTGCATAATTTCAGGGCAACTTGGAACTTACAGTAGCAAGTCGTAGTAGTTGCATGGCCGCTTAAATTAATTTGTCTGTGCACTGTACCTACCCTGTTAACTACTGAGATGAGCAGAACGTCAGGACATGACGGGACAACTTCTGTCCTTATTTGGTTGGGGAGTTGGCTTGAAGTGTCGTGATGTTGTGCGAACCCCAGTAGCAAGCAGAGATCTATTTATCATATTCTTAACTCTTATTACTGATTCTAATTTCTCATATCGTGCTTCCTTGCGGTACTTGCTATTAGAGGTCTAACCTCTCTGGTTTTGCATGGCCAGATTTAGAGCCTGTTCCCGAGGACTCCGCTTACTTCCACCTCCAAGATGGTCAATACTAGAGGAATGATCGCCGGAGGACACGATTGGGTCCCTTGCTTCCCTTCTAATCTTTACTATTTACTTTTGGTCGTTTGGCACCGACATGTTAGTCGGATTATCTTGTACTTACTTTTACATAATTGTAACTAAGTCAAACTGCAGCTGATAACAATTGTGTATACCTTGTTATATCCTCTGGCTATGTTTTGTAAAGCCAGATCTCAAGAAATATTCTGACCAAGCATTTGGGATGCCTTACTGCTTTATCTTACATGTTCTCTATTTACTGCTTCTTGTTTGAATGATTGAGACAATAAATGTCGAGTAACCCTAGTAAGACTTTCATATAGTATGCACCCCCTTGTCTTTTAAACAACATTGATCGTATTATACGGTATTCATCTACCCGTAATACGAAGCTGGCTGAGTCATTCCTCCGCTCTCCGGTATTCTGGTTCTAGGGCGTGACATAGGGAATTCAATTCTATGCAATTTTGACTTTTGAAAATCCAAATTTCGATTTAAAACGAAGTTTTTATGGCCGAAACAAGTTTTGGCAAAAATATGGATTTTGTTGCTGTTTGGAAAAATGGTATACCGACGGTATGCCGATTTTTGCACCAGAAACTTTCTGTCTTTAGGCCGGTATACCGTCGGTATACCGCTGTATACCGCCGGTATGTCGTTTTATGCCGTTTTAGTCCGTTTTTGCCCTTTTTTGTCCGTTTTTGATATGTTCTTCGACTATAATGATTTCTTAACATGATAAGATGATCTTGCATAGTTAGAGAATGATTGTACACCCAATATACACTTGACACTAGCACATGTTCAATCATTTTTCTATGAAATGTACTTAGCTTTAATTATTCTTTCCTACATGCCATGATATGTATTTTTGATAGATTCTTTCTTACAAGCTATGATAATTGTTGCCATGCCTTCTTTGCTTACTAGATAGTGACCCGTCGTGGCGCACTCATAATACATGTCTTCTTTGCTTACTAGATAGTGACCCGTCGTGGAGCACTCTTGTACATATCTTTCTTTGCTTACATGATAGTGGCCTGTCATGGCGCACTCCTGATTCCAGTACATGTCTAGCTCCTTGATAGTGGCTCGTCGTAGCACACTTCTAGCTTCTTGTTTATTATATTTTCTTGTTGTGGCTTGTTATGGCGTACATTCTCACTTTTGTCCAGTCTCGCATGTCTCATGTCTAGGATGGATTCTGCGGAATGCCATACCTAGAATCCAACAAGAAAATGTTAAGGACTAAACAACTAGCTTGATTACCTAGATCATTGGAGATTTTCTCGGTTACCTATCATGCCCCGCTCCCGTAGGAGCGATCATCCTCGCTAAGGCATGATGCCGCACGATCCTAGATTGCGCTCGTACAAGGCGGATTCCATAACGGCCGATTGCAGCGGCTACGACGAGGTCGTCGTACAGAAGTTCCATACAGAGATATTGAATAATGGCAGCAGAATTTGAATCAAAACACAAGTTATTCAAAAGAAGCGCTTTATTGATATTGAAACATAGATTACAATGGGGCACAAGGCCAAGATTACAAGTCTCTCAAGCTCACTTTTCTTTCATTACAAGTTCACTCTGCTCTCATCTCATCTCTCAATACAAGTCTCGAGCCAGCGGAAGCTTCGGAAGGCGATGTCCATACATTATGTCCCGTATAAGTCTTTGAGTCCACGCGGCCGCACGCTTCGAATCGCCAAGGAACTCAATGCCTCGACGCATCCAAGCGAGCCCCGCACCACGAGCTTCTACCTGCGCTTGCACATAAAAACTATGTGGGTGTCAGTACTCAACTGTACTGGTGGAGTGAGCTCATTGCCACCCATACAAAACCAACATGTTTGATTTATTTTGTGCAACATAGTCCATTACTTATCAATTGTCTTTCTAGTCTTATCTTAAAATCAGTTTTATGACAGATGCCTTGGCATACTTGTGTCTGGGGACCATCCCGTGCTTGCACAACAACGTTAACTCATACTTTGCCTTAGACCCTTCTTGTGCCAATAACGTTAACCTATCAAATCATGTTTGCCTTACGGCCATAATCAGAGACGCAACTAGATGATAGACCCCATTTCCTTGCCTCTAGACCTTTCTCGTGCTTGCATTGTCAACGCACCGACTCATACTTGTCTTCCGTGCCATACTCTGTGACGTAACGACTCGGTCGTGCCATGAACTCGATTCGTGCTTTAATAACTCTGAGGCAGCACCTCCTCGCTTAATCTTGCCTATACTTTAATCTTGACAGTGCGGCCGTGCCTCACATTTCGAGGTCGTGCCCAGCAACTCAACGTAACTTCACCCAACTTGCCCTACGGCCCTTCTCGACTTAACTCGCATCAGCTTAAGCCTAACTCATGCAACTCTATGACAACGACTTAACACTCGACGCCATACTTCGTGCCGAAGCACGCCGCTTTCGTTGTAGCCAAATCTTAGGTCCAGACATTTGTCTTCTTACTGCATACACATTCAACTCAACTCAATCCAAAGGCACACACGCGAATTGCCGCCCGTACCGACACATCTATATGAATGGTCACTGGCATTAACTAGCCATCCTAGACATAGCCTGGCATTCGGGACCCTTACACCACAGGTGGCGATCCCCGATGCAAGTCTCCGACCTACCGATTGTCTATTACCCAGCTCGGCTATACCCTGTTTCCTCCTAGGCCGAGTCGGTCCCTTGGCCCTGGGTTGCCGCTCGAAGAAACATCGCCCTTGTCGACAAGTTGTCCATGACCACGCGCCTACGCTAACTTCTAGACTTAACGTAATTGCATGGTATCATCATCATCACCAGTTCCTTTGCTTTGCTTCTTCCATATTTCACACTTCTTCGCAAAGCCCAAACCAGGGTTGCCTCGGCGACTGAACTACAGTCCCGACATATTTCCTCTCGGTGACTAACCATCGCTTAGACTTAATATTTCTTTGAAATCAGGGAACGGCTACTGCATAGCCTTCCAACTTAACTTGAACATAACGTGTTTTCTTAAGTATCGATAGACTGTGGCTAACTTTCCACTGAACCAACCGTGGCTCGTACCTTAAATCGACTCGTGTTCTATGCAACGCTATCTCCCAAGTCATATCGAAATATGACGGGCCTTGGGATCGTAGGACTATTTAACTTGACAATCGCAGAATGAGCGGGACAGCACTTGGAATGACTTAGGTCGACCGGCATTGTCATGCCCCGATTCATAGAGTCATTTATTCACATATTTAATCTCTTGGAATCGATCGTCCTCGCTTGGGCGTGATGCCGTACAAGTCTGGTATTGCACTTGTACAAGGCAAAGATGGTACATAAGTGATAATTCTTCAAATAGGAACACATTGCAGCGGCAGAAGCAGACAAATTGAAGTTAGTGAGGACAATCTTTCTCATTGAATAGAAGTACATTATTTCTTTAAAGCAGCGGAGATAAAGGACAACTTGAAGTCACACTGAGACATATAGAACTTTATTCTCTTTATTGATAATCGAAGAAAGTACAAGACTTGTATTGAGGTACAATGATTATAGTACATCTCTCTATACATTAGAAACCAACTGAACAATACTATACAGCTTACATTGATATTTGGATACAATGGATTACAACTCGATATACCGACTTGGCTTACAATCTCACTGGTACAACTGATTTCAATGTTCCATACATTATGCCCTTTATAAACAGAAGACATCATCTTGTACAAGGAGAGCTTCTGTATGCCCAACAAATCTTCGATGCCGCGGAACCAATCAAGCCAATCTTCGTGTGTGGAATATTCCAAGCAAGAGCACCTGCCCACAGAACGTGGGTCAGCACATCATCTATGCACTGGCGAGTAGAATCCAACCCACTCGCATAAACCCAACATATAAAGTGATCATTTAAGCATGCATCTATTAGAGTGATCTTTCTATTTGGGGCCTAGCATCAGTTTACAGTTCATGGGCAATAATCAGAGTGAAGCATGTAAACATATTCTTAGTAGCATTCATGTGGACATATCATTTATCATTCTTGGTATTATCATGCAAAGGCATCATTGAGGCATACTAGGTATTATCATGAAAAGGCATCATTGAGGCATCGTTAACATTATCATTTTAAACATGTTATGACAGTTCTCACTTCAAGCATCACTTTGCATGGATGTTATGTTTGAGCACTATTTATAGCAAGGCATCTTTCTAGCATAATGAATTGAACATGTTAAGTAGGCAAGTTAAACCAACTTATACAATATCACAATTATGTGATTTCTTACCGATAGCCGACTTCTCGTACCTGCATCAAATACAGGTTATCTGATATACTTACTCTGCCTGCACAAAACATTCATTAGCATGCATCCTGACTACATGGTCACTGGTGTTGTTAAACCATATGGACTCTTCTCATTTTATTTCATTTTAAGATAATGCGGTCAGCATAGTAGGTGGCGAGCCTCTATGCCACCCCGCCTTATCCGTGCTCCCATAGCACTCATCATTATTTCCTCCTAGGCCGAATCGGTCCCCAGGGCCCTAGGAACCGTTCGAGGAAATTATTACTCAAACCTTGTATACAAGTTGTCCATGACCATGCGAATGCGTGTCCGACTCAATTGTGAACAAAATCGCATGGTAAAATGTATTAAGGAAAGTAAAGGCAACAGTGCATCATTAGTCATATTCAATGACTTATTCATTTCATCATTACCATCATTTCATTTGGTGATCTCAACGATCCCAGCTTTATCATTTCTCATTCATTGCTTCATCGCAACGTATCTCATATCATTCCTTTCTTAAGAGGAACTTAACATTCATTCATTTCATAGGGACATTTATTCATTCATTCATTTCTTATAAGGGACAGGCAACATTTCATATTCTTGCAACAGTTATATAGAGAGTACATGATTCTAGTGTTTCATTCAGTTCATTGGTTCGATAGCATAGCCAGTTCATTTCTTATTCTATCATTCATAAGGCATCTCATTATTCAAGTGTCTACTTGTTCCAGCAGTGTTAAGCATAAGGGACAATGTT
This sequence comes from Iris pallida, assembly GCA_029216955.1. NCBI lineage: Eukaryota > Viridiplantae > Streptophyta > Magnoliopsida > Asparagales > Iridaceae > Iris > Iris pallida. The sequence goes on along the minus strand of JANAVB010016797.1, from coordinate 2,143,061 downwards.
ATCAATTCATTCTCAGGCAGCGAATCACATTAACAGTTCAATGTGTTGTACATTTCAATAATTCTCAACAAAAGCATCTCTATTATTCAGCAACTAACATAAGGGACATTTAGGGGCAGTTCATAGCATTTCAATACTTTATCTATTAAGCATGAAGGAGTAAGGAAGAGGAAGGACAGTTCCACTCACCCAAAATTCTACTAAGCGTAGCTCCACCAGCGAGCCACGTTCCAATATCCATTCCGTCTAGCCAGCTAAGAGAGACTGCATCAGTCTCAATTCTCCTGATTCCCAACATAAGTCATGGTCCAATATTCTGATCCCATCCAATAAGCCAACCAAATGCCTCGTGCGGAGCGGGGCATTACATAATATACCACTCAGAAAAAGTTTCGTCCTCGAAACTTAAGGAAACAAGTCTTCTACAAGATTCACTTAATCACCATGGGTTTACACATTCAGCTTCAAATCAATATTCATTTCAGCCCACTCGGTCATTTTAAAATATCTATCCAACTGTACCATTTAAATCCATCAACGATTCGATCTGTCTATCTCTTTTTCAATTACTTGTAACTTCTCATTGATTCGCCAACATTTCCTTACATTTCTATTTCAGTCGCAACATATCACTTCGTTTGGATCCATACACATATTTTAGGCGTCCCCAAAACATATGCATTTCAGCCAAAGTCCGTGCTAGTGCGATAAATTCTTCCCATAATGTTATCTCAGTCACAACCAATCACTTCTGCTGGATCTATACACATATTTTAGGCGTCCCCAAAACATATGTACTTCAGCCAACTTCCATGTTAGTGCGATTCGATCAGCCACAATATAACTCTCTTTTCTAAATCCAACTTAGCATCCTTTCAATTGACTTATTGCTTTATTCACTTTGCCACAATCACTATTTTCCAGGCCACCACTTAACATCAGGGACAATCTCCATCTAAGCATAACATTTCTAACATTCGATCAAGGGTCTAACTTAGAGCCAACCATATCAAGAGTTCACAACATGCAATCATATTCCTTCCCAAATCCAACAATAATTTTTCACCGAGGCAACTCATCTTTTCTATAAGACACAATCCGAAGTCACCCACTATCAATTACCCGAATCAGGGTATAATTCTACGCAACAGTCAAGGTTAACTTAGCTACCCGACTATAGGTACACTCAAGCCTTACCTTACGATTGCAATTCCCACCTATGGCCGACATATAATCCTCAATGGTCAAACATCTCTTAAGGCTCAAGTTGAAGCATACATTCCCTTAGGTCAATACTCATTAGCACCATCTCCCATTCAATGCCACAAGTTTATTCTATGGGTCTCCAATGGTCACCTATTATTCAATCAATCTCTAAGGTTAGCTACACTGACAGCTAAACTTAATCATTCAGGTGACTCCCCTAGAGTGGACGGCTACTAGGGTTATACTAGTTTCTTATTCTTAAGGCCAACAAGCAACCAACAGTTCTAAGGAACTCTATCCAAACCTATGGGTATCAATTCAGTATGAATAATGAATCGCCAATTGGGCTAAGCCAGCAATTGGTAATTCATCAACTGGTCGCTAGGGTCAAGTCTATCTATTCAGGGTCTTCCTCAAGGAAATAATTCCCACAGAGGCTCATTCTAGACTTACCCAACAATCGACTAAGATCGATCTATCAACATTACGGTCAATTCCAAATCCGACATACGATCTTCATCGTTCTAATAATCCATCAAGTAAATTTCCAATGATTCAATTTCTGGTCCAATTCCTTCGTACCCACATAAACCCATAAGCCAATGCTAACTATTCAAGGGTCATCGATTCCGATAATCTTAATATAATTATGGAATCATACTATTCGGTCCGTATGACAGAGTTAAACCACTAAGTCATAAGCCAACAATCTATATCCCAACCAACAGTCACCTATACCGACATTATCCAACATGTTTGCAATTTCTCGTTTCCATTTGTTTCTCAATCATCAACTCTCTTACGGGCATTCTTAAATTTCGTTCCTCTTCCAGCCGTCAAAATCTTATATGGACATTCTTAAAATTCTCTACCTCAAGGGTCGAGTAGTTCATTCCATTCAATCTGATAATTCATGTATCAATTAACCATCCTCTATGCAACACAAGGATTCAGGGTTGCTACTTGTCACTTTTCTGGTACAATTCAATTCCTGAGCATACATGCACATGGGCAACGACTATCCTTTGGTGATCCAGATGGGTTAACATCTATTACACCTTAGGGTCAAGGCACAAAACTCTAATATTCCTTTGATTTACCGACAATATTTTCAAACTTTCAGTTTAGCAACCAACTTTGTATTAGCCATATTTAATTTACATCCAACCAAATCGAAGTCAACATTCAGATGTTCTAAGCCACAGCATTCTCTAGCCAAATCTATTTACCCATAGCATACTAACTGTCTTTCTAGCTCGAGTCATCACTCGACTAAATAATTTCTAACCCAGCCAACCGTTATCATTTCTAAAATCTCGCTACCCAACATAGCATCACTGTCAGGGGACACTCGAGTCATCTAGCACAATACATGACTCCCAGCTAAGTCTCGGCACTACCCAGTACCCACAGATAGTCTCATTGCTATTCTATGGAAAGGTCAACATACATCTCGTTCTGAGGTGGTAGAAGCAATATACCACTCAGAAACGAAGCCATCCTTAAACAATACCAACTCAATCTATTCCGGACATTCATGATCTTATAATGATCATAATACTTAACCAACATCTCGGGGTCTCAATATCACAAGCCAACATTCTTAGGGTCTAGAAAGCAGTAGCCAGCACGCATGAGTCAATTCACCAATTCTGTTGAACTCATCCATCAATTATTTCATTCCCAACTCTTTCTGCATCACATGCAATTCTCAACTTGTTACAGCATACCCAGCCACTTTTCTATATTCCCACATTTCTAACAACATTCACAATATAGCATACTATGGCGTCGAGTCATTGTTGGGTTATTTGTGTCCAAACCAACAACAATCATTCTTTCAGGGGCATCACAATGTATATAGACTTATTGTATGGAACATCCAGTGAGCAGCCAAGAGGGTCAATGATCTTTCAGACACGAACAACATAGGATGATTATATAACAACAACAATATAATCGCGGAAGCAATCTTTGATTTAATCGCGGAAGCAACGTTGAGTGATCGCGGAAGCATCTTTGGTTAATCGTCGATGCAACTTTGATTTGAAACGAATCAAAGAAGAGACCAAGGACGTAAAGCCGTGCTCTGATACCAATTTGTCACGCCCCGATTCATAGAGTCATTTATTCACATATTTAATCTCTTGGAATCGATCGTCCTCGCTTGGGCGTGATGCCGTACAAGTCTGGTATTGCACTTGTACAAGGCAAAGATGGTACATAAGTGATAATTCTTCAAATAGGAACACATTGCAGCGGCAGAAGCAGACAAATTGAAGTTAGTGAGGACAATCTTTCTCATTGAATAGAAGTACATTATTTCTTTAAAGCAGCGGAGATAAAGGACAACTTGAAGTCACACTGAGACATATAGAACTTTATTCTCTTTATTGATAATCGAAGAAAGTACAAGACTTGTATTGAGGTACAATGATTATAGTACATCTCTCTATACATTGGAAACCAACTGAACAATACTATACAGCTTACATTGATATTTGGATACAATGGATTACAACTCGATATACCGACTTGGCTTACAATCTCACTGGTACAACTGATTTCAATGTTCCATACATTATGCCCTTTATAAACAGAAGACATCATCTTGTACAAGGAGAGCTTCTGTATGCCCAACAAATCTTCGATGCCGCGGAACCAATCAAGCCAATCTTCGTGTGTGGAATATTCCAAGCAAGAGCACCTGCCCACAGAACGTGGGTCAGCACATCATCTATGCACTGGCGAGTAGAATCCAACCCACTCGCATAAACCCAACATATAAAGTGATCATTTAAGCATGCATCTATTAGAGTGATCTTTCTATTTGGGGCCTAGCATCAGTTTACAGTTCATGGGCAATAATCAGAGTGAAGCATGTAAACATATTCTTAGTAGCATTCATGTGGACATATCATTTATCATTCTTGGTATTATCATGCAAAGGCATCATTGAGGCATACTAGGTATTATCATGAAAAGGCATCATTGAGGCATCGTTAACATTATCATTTTAAACATGTTATGACAGTTCTCACTTCAAGCATCACTTTGCATGGATGTTATGTTTGAGCACTATTTATAGCAAGGCATCTTTCTAGCATAATGAATTGAACATGTTAAGTAGGCAAGTTAAACCAACTTATACAATATCACAATTATGTGATTTCTTACCGATAGCCGACTTCTCGTACCTGCATCAAATACAGGTTATCTGATATACTTACTCTGCCTGCACAAAACATTCATTAGCATGTATCCTGACTACATGGTCACTGGTGTTGTTAAACCATATGGACTCTTCTCATTTCATTTCATTTTAAGATAATGCGGTCAGCATAGTAGGTGGCGAGCCTCTATGCCATCCCGCCTTATCCGTGCTCCCATAGCACTCATCATTATTTCCTCCTAGGCCGAATCGGTCCCCAGGGCCCTAGGAACCGTTCGAGGAAATTATTACTCAAACCTTGTATACAAGTTGTCCATGACCATGCGAATGCGTGTCCGACTCAATTGTGAACAAAATCGCATGGTAAAATGTATTAAGGAAAGTAAAGGCAACAGTGCATCATTAGTCATATTCAATGACTTATTCATTTCATCATTACCATCATTTCATTTGGTGATCTCAACGATCCCAGCTTTATCATTTCTCATTCATTGCTTCATCGCAACGTATCTCATATCATTCCTTTCTTAAGAGGAACTTAACATTCATTCATTTCATAGGGACATTTATTCATTCATTCATTTCTTATAAGGGACAGGCAACATTTCATATTCTTGCAACAGTTATATAGAGAGTACATGATTCTAGTGTTTCATTCAGTTCATTGGTTCGATAGCATAGCCAGTTCATTTCTTATTCTATCATTCATAAGGCATCTCATTATTCAAGTGTCTACTTGTTCCAGCAGTGTTAAGCATAAGGGACAATGTTATCAATTCATTCTCAGGCAGCGAATCACATTAACAGTTCAATGTGTTGTACATTTCAATAATTCTCAACAAAAGCATCTCTATTATTCAGCAACTAACATAAGGGACATTTAGGGGCAGTTCATAGCATTTCAATACTTTATCTATTAAGCATGAAGGAGTAAGGAGGAGGAAGGACAGTTCCACTCACCCAAAATTCTACTAAGCGTAGCTCCACCAGCGAGCCACGTTCCAATATCCATTCCGTCTAGCCAGCTAAGAGAGACTGCATCAGTCTCAATTCTCCTGATTCCCAACATAAGTCATGGTCCAATATTCTGATCCCATCCAATAAGCCAACCAAATGCCTCGTGCGGAGCGGGGCATTACAGGCATAACTTTGCCTAACTTACTCAAGCCTACAACTTAACCCGAGGGATGAGCAAAGGCTATGCCAAGCCTTGCGCAGTAGAACCGTACACGCTTTATCAAGCGTTTATGCGGGCGACGCCTATGACTTAGACAAGTTCGTAGTTTTGTGTTGAAGACCAACTTTCCATCTCCAAATAATCGTCGTACGGGGTCCGAGTCGTTCAGTAAAGCCATCCTGCGACAACTCACGTTCAACCAATTCCACGACATCTTAATATCGCTCGTTCAATAAACCATCTTCGCATAGTCTATCTCTTCAAACACGTCCGACATAATCTGCCTATCAATCCTTTCAAGTCAAGCACGCTACGATATAATTCACCGCTAAACCATAATTCACATTCCATAATCCCTAAGTCATTTATCCCAATTCACGAAATCGATCACAAGGTCATCTGACTTAACAATACGTTGCGTCCCGATCTCACACGAGTCAAATTTTCCACGGTGGGTATGAATCACCATGCACGCTCTCGCGGGATAATCATCCTCATCGGGACGTAACTCTTGTTCGAGTCTATACTAATTTATTCTCGATGTGCAGATTGGACCTACTCAATCCTCAAGTTTATTTCATTCATTAATCGCAAGTCCTAACATCCTTAAATTTTTCCTTCGCATCAAATCGACAAGTCGAGACAATCAAATTTGCCGCGTCCTAATTTTCTGAGTTCGATCATTCCTGCAACATGAATCACCATGTCAGCGTTCACGCGGAACGATCGCCCCAAATTCGACGCAACGCATGTGCGAGGCTAGAGTTGCGCTCGCGCAAGACAAGATCGTCGACGTTGTGGTTATCCGCATAACCATCAAGACACAATCATTCTCATCCAACATTCATCTCGATCAAAATCCTAAGTATTACATCCAACAGAACAATAACACTTGCACGATCGTCATTCACCAAGTCAGAGTACCCCCGAGTTATCGCATATCATCTTTGATATGCCTCAATACCATCGACGATATACGTAACCTGACGATCTTCGTTTGCAACGAATTCTGAGTCATGCGAATGATGCTATCGTCCGACTGGATGATCTCCTCGAATCAAATGACAACATCAATTTCATCCGTCTATCTTAAGTCATCGACCAACGTGTTTCCTCAATTCGTATTATTCTTTGCTAACTCAAATCATCGAGCAACATTCAATCAAATCCTTAGAGTCATTGCGTAACTTCAAAATTCAACTTTTTCATGCACGCTATCTACCTGTCGTGCTAACTTTTCGTATACAATCCGTATCAATTTCCTCGATCAAATCATCCGTTCGCTACACCTTAGCTTTTCCTCGATTTGATTTATCTACTCAATCATCTTCGCGTTTCATACTCGCACCATCCTCAATCTCGTGCACGTTCCGTGTGCATCAATTTCTAGGTTGTTCGAATCCACTTATCGAACTTCATGACAACAACTCACTCAATCTAAGGCTTTGCATATGTGCGACGCTTGCTGATAGACTCATCGACACCCCGAATCCTCAATCGATCAACCGACATTCCTGAGACTATCGCATACACCACTCAGGAATGAAGTCATTCAACAAATCCTTAAACTATTATTCAAATCAAAATCGACTTCTTCAACTTTTTTGTTCGAACCATTCCTCGAATTCTAAGCACACCCATCTATATCGCACCGATGATACTATCGATAGTCATCTTACTTTATTCAATCGAGTTCAACCCATTTCATGCTCGCAATATTACGAATCCCGCACTCGACTTTTCTAAGGTCGACGCAACTTGGTGTATATGCCCAGTCCGACTTAGCCAACCGTGCTTACGTAAACCATCTTTTTATTTCTTGTCAAAAACTGTTCTCCTACGTTTTGCAAAATAGATAGACTTATTGTATGGACATCCCGTGGGACAATTGAAAGAGAGCGCACCAACGATATCAACTTTACGGAAGCAACACTTCAGAGTTTGCGGAAACAACAGAGTTAAAGAATTCAATCGATAGTCCAAGGACGTAAAGCTGTGCTCTGATACCATTATGTCACGCCCCGCTCCCGTAGGAGCGATCTTCCTCGCTAAGGCATGATGCCGCACGAGCCTAGATTGCGCTCGTGCAATACGGGTTCCATAACGGCCGATTGCAGCGGCTGCGACGGGGTCGTCGCACAGAAGTCCCGTGCAGAGACATTGAATAATGGCAGCGAAATTTAAATCAAAACACAAGTTATTCAAAAGAAGTGCTTTATTGATATTGAAACATAGATTACAATGAGGCACAAGGCGAAGATTACAAGTCTCTCAAGCTCACTTTTTTTTCATTACAAGTTCACTCTGCTCTCTCTCATCTTCTAATACAAGTCTCGAGCCAGTGGAAGCTTCGGAAGGCGATGCCCATACATTATTTCCCATATAATTCTTTGAGTCCACGCGGCCGCACGCTTCGAATCGCCAAGGAACTCCATGCCTCGACGCATCCAAGCGAGCCCCGCACCACGAGCTTCTACCTGCGCCTGTACATAAAAACTATGTGGGTGTCAGTACTCAACTGTACTGGTGGAGTGAGCTCCTCGCCCACCCATACAAAACCGACACGTTTGATTTACTTTGTGCAACATAGTCCATTACTTATCAATTGTCTTTCTAGTCTTGTCTTAAGATCAGTTTTATGACAGACGCCTTGGCATACTTGTGTTTGGGGACCATCCCGTGCTTGCACAACGACGTTAACTCATAATTTGCCTTAGATCCTTCTTGTGCCAATAACGTTAACCTATCAAGTCGTGTTTGCCTTACGGCCATAATTAGAGACGCAACTAGATGATAGACCCCATTTCCTTGCCTCTAGACCTTTCTCGTGCTTGCATTGTCAACGCACCGACTCATACTTGTCTTTCGTGCCATACTCTGTGACGTAACGACTCGGTTATGCCATGAACTCGATTCGTGCTTCAATAACTTTGAGGCAGTGCCTCCTCACTTAGTCTTGCCTATACTTTAGTCTTGACAGCGCGGCCGTGCCTCATATTTTGAGGTCGTGCCCAGCAACTCAACGTAACTTCACCCAACTTGCCCTATGACCCTTCTCGACTTAACTCGCATCAGCTTAAGCCTAACTCATGCAACTCTATGCCAACGACTTAACACTCAACGCCATACTTCGTGCCGAAGCACGCCACTTTCGTTGTAGCCAAATCTTAGGCCCAGACATTGTGTCTTCTTACTGCATAAACATTCAACTCAACTCAATCCAAAGGCACACACGCGGATTGCCATCCGTGCCGACATATCTATATGAATGGTCACTGCCATTAACTAGCCATCCTGGATATAGCCTGGCATTTGGGACCCTTGCACCGTAGGTGGCGATCCCCGATACAAGTCCCCGATCTACCGATTGCCTATTACCCAGCTCGGATATACCCTATTTTCTCCTAGGCCGAGTCGGTCCCTTGGCCCTGGGTTGCCACTCGAAGAAACATCGCCCTTGTCGACAAGTTGTCCATGACCACGCGCCTACGCTAACTTCTAGACTTAACGTAATTGCATGGTCTCATCATCATCACCAGTTCTTTTGCTTTGCTTCTTCCACATTTTATACTTCTTCGCAGAGCCCAAACCAGGGTGGCCTCGGCGACTGAACTACAGTTCCGATATATTTCCTCTCGGCGACTAACCATCGCTTAGACTTAACATTTCTTTGAAATCAGGGAACGACTACTGCATAGCCTTCTAACTTAACTTGAACATAACGTATTTTCTTAAGTATCGACAGACTGTGGCTAACTTTCTACTAAACCAACCATGGCTCGTACCTTAAACCGACTCGTGTTCTATGCAACGCTATCGCCCAAGTCATACCAAAATATGACGGGCCTTGGGATCGTGGGACTATTTAACTTGACAACCGCAGAATGAGCGGGACAGCACTTGGAATGACTTAGGTCGACCAGCATAACTTTGCCTAACTTACTCAAGCCTACAACTTAATCCGAGGGACGAACAAAGGCTATGCCAAGCCTTGTGCAGTGGAACCGTGCACACTTTATCAAGCGTTTATGCGGGCGACGCCTATGACTTAGGCAAGTTCGTAGTTTTGTGTTGAAGACTAACTTTCCTTCTCCCAAGCCACAGGACGAAGGACCGAGTGTCATTTTCAAAGCATGCCGTGCACTAACTCTAAGCCGACAGTAGGACATTTTCCATGTTCTAAACTCGACTCGACCCGTCGGGATTACTCCCTTTTGCTATGTGGATTCATCTCTTTTATTATTAAGCCTACTTGTGCAAGTTGAAAACACGCAATTTATTATGTGAAGGCAAAGATGAGGCAAGTTCACCGAAACTACCCCACCTGAGCAAGCAGTCACCTTGACCGGGCAATGTCTCCGAGCAAGCCATTGCAAGGCTAAGTCTGAACGCCGTCGGCATTTCGATTCCTCTGATTGACTGAGCGGGACGGGACACTACATTACCTGCTGCCCCTTTGGTCTTGGTCTTATATATATACATGAAATTTGGAGCTATCTGTCATGATGAGCTCTCTTCCAGCACACCGTCGAGTGGGGCACCTCCTTAGGACACATGTATCTTACTGCAGTGTGTCTGCTATACTTGTTTTCTTTTTGGCTTCGATCATTCAGGTAGTAGCAGGCAGGTAACTAGACTTGGATTTCTCAAACTTGCATTTGTTAGTAATTAGGATTGTGATAACCCTTGTTAGCTAATATATAAAGCCGTATTCATTGCTTGGCCGTGGAGTCCAGTCTAGTCTAGTTTGTCTAGGAAGTGTCTGGATTTGTTTATTTTAGTACATCATTGTTATGCTTTACTTTTGTCGATAAATGATTAGAGACTAAGTTCTGTTCAGGAGAATGATTACAACCCCGGTCCTTGTTTGGTTTACAGGTTGTAACTTGGGTTTCAGAATAGTTCCTAAGTCATCTTATCATTTGTCGTTCTATATAGACATATACTACAAAAAAAGTGGCCTTTTGGGACAACCAAAAACCGTTCTTAAAAGAACTTTTATCGTCCTAAACATTATTTGGGACGGCAGTTGGGACGGATTCAAACGGTGCTATTAGAGCGGCGTGGCAAAAGCTTATGGGACATATTTTGCCGTCCTAATTATTGTTAAATGACGGATTGGAACTGTCATAATAATTTAGGATAATAGTCACAAAAGAATATAATTTACTTTTAGGGCAGTTACAAAATCGTCCCAAAAACTTATAACAACTGTCCCAATTATTTTAAAATTATTGTTTCCTTGTTCTGCATATAGAATGTACAATTAAAAGACATATATAACAAAAACAATATATAACTAACTATTTAAGTTCAAAAAAATATTGTAAACTCTAAAGTACATCAACAAAGATTAATTTCATTAAATGTTATATCCCATCGTTTACAAAATGAACTCAAAGCGCTTTACATCATTGGACGTCTTCCCATCATTTACAAAAATGAACTCAAAATGCTTTACATTATTAAGTGTTCATCTACCATCATTTACAAAATAAATCTAAAATTGTTTACATTATTAAGCATCATTTGCCATCATTTAAAAAATGAACCCAAAATGCTTTTTCATTAAGCAAATCTTCCATCATTTGTAAAATCAGCCCAAACTCTTTTGAAGGACCAGCAAAAAAAAAAAAACTAGTTAACAAAAGACCATATATACATCAACAATTTATGCAGAGTATATGAGAATATAGAAGTTACGAGGAATATAGAAGTTGACTGTTGGATACTAGGAAGCACACTAAAAAAACTAGTATCATGTCCATATAGCATTGTGTCAGACGTATATTAGACACAACACAAATACTCTAAAATACACTAGGACGCACCAAACTGTGTAGTGGTGTTTGTATCATGGACGTCTTCCATTTTTGCCCGTGCAACATAGGCTGTACATAACTCCCCATCAATCGCTCGATAGGAAATCTATTCCAAGATAGAGACCTCTCTATAAACTCAATGAATTGACAGGAGCTTCACACATCTGTAAACACTTATAAACGCAGTTTTCATACAGGAAATTCACTTATAAAATACTCAAAGAATACCTCCCCCTTTAATCCAAGCTGTAGTAACTGCTCGGATATTCCAAAATAGGCATATATATAAGCAATCCTGCAGAGCAACCAAATTGTAATGAATTAAGTATGTTTCTTCAAACACTATGGCTGAATAATAATGCTAAATATATTAACAATATTAAACATTAAAGTCTCATTGCATTTAGGAAACAAAACTAGATTCAGAGAATCAGAATCCACAAATTAAAAAACCAATGGCCTACATCTCTAAAGAAAAAGGAAAAATAGAACATTCTACATATATGTAAGATTGTCAAGGAAACCAAAGAAGAACCTGTGGTTTCTCATAGAAACTACAGGGAAACTGTTGCCATAACCTACAACCAGTCACTAAAAATTCATAAGGCAAATAACAAAATCCAAAACATTAGAGAGATAATTATCACATGTTGATAAATCAGTCGTCAAATTAGAGCGCTCAGCTCAATGCTCTTTATTTATTCTAGTAATGTTCAAGATTTAAAAGTTTGCAAACACTTAAAAACATGAAAGATGGAGAGTTCCACTTGTTTCTTCAAGCAAACAAAGAATGCATGTTCCTCCTACCAAAATTACAAAGGGTAAATAAGCATACCTAAAGAGGCAAAAGCAAAATATTGCAACCCTTGCAGATTGATCGAAATTTCACTGACAATGTCATGATGAATGATGGGGGAAATTCACACCACATAAGTGTATTTTTTTAAAGTATATAAGTATATGCACATAATATAAGTACATGCACAGAAGTCTACAGCCATCTGAAGTTGATGGAAAAGTGAGCATTGAGATCTATAGGCCATAAGTACATAAGATTAGTAAAGGGTATAAAGTTAGGTGCAGCCGATTAAGTTTTAAATTTTAACAGAGACTGAATAGAATCTAAGCCGACATGAAAGTCTTAAGACTCTCGGTCTTATTAAAATAACATAAACAACCAAAAAAAGTCCAAAGCTTACATAGTTGGATATTATATTGACTCAAACTAGGATTTACATCATTCATAAGAAGTCCAACACTGACTGATGTGTCTTGCAAGTACCACGTTAGCATCATCAGAACTGTCTAGGTGTCCTTTAGAAACAATACCACTTTTCCTTTATACCAACACTTTAATATAAATTGCTAAATATGAGAAAATATTTTGCATATATGATCGATTTTTCATGGGATCAATAGACTAATGGAATCAATAGACTAATGAGCTCGCAAAATGTGATCAATATACCAGCACTTTTCCAAAATGGAAACAAGAAATAGGTAAAGAACGAGTATTCAGTTAGATAAATATTGAATTGGATGAATATAAAGATGAGCAAATATTTTGCATATATGATCGATTTTTTCATGGGATCAATAGACTAATGAGCTCACAAAATGTGTTTGTCTTCCATTCACCAATTTTACATTAAAATGAAAATGTTGAGTGTTCGTCTTCCATACACCAATTCCAGTCTTACGAGTATCCTTCCTTAGCAACATCAAGATGAAATCATCTACATGCCCTTTCAAGCGACGAGCAATAACATCAATAACATTAAAAAGAATAACGATACATGGACCAAATTAAACTCGTCTACAAGCCCTTCTCAATAATCTGCATGCAGCTATTTTCTTTACTATAAATCTTGAAACTGTATGTTTTTTTTTATTTTTAAAGGCATGAACTATTGAAAGATACAAAACATGTTACATTTTATAATGAAAATGGAAAAAGAAGAACATGATAGTGAAAATATACATGGAAAAACTAAAATAATTAATCAGAAACTAGTTGTTTACTTTCCAAGGTCACTAGACATATACTAAACAGAAGTCCTCCATAATTCAAATTTTATTATCACAAGGAATGCATACATATTTTATTATCACAAAGGAATGTGATGCAAAATTAGCTTTAAGTTCAAATGTTAGAACATGGCAAAGTTTCAACCAAGATACCAAACCAGATCCAAAAGACGTTTCATATAATTAATGGTATAAGATTAGGAATCGTGTTCATGAGATACTAAGTAAAACTATATGTGATGGTTCATATGCAATATAAAGGAAACAAGAGAAGGATATAACCAATAATTTTAACGAGCTATGCATGTCTTGACAGTTACCACCCTTTCACTATGTGTAAAAATTTTCTTCAATCAACCTTAACATTCTACGAAAGTATCAGATATCATGCAATCAAATTATGCAAATAACACTAACAACAACTAAAAAAATATGCAAGAACATATAGCAAGCTAAAAAAAATGTAACATATACAAGATATATGCGTCCAGTAAAGGATACAAAAGAAAATCCAGTAGCCCCTTGTATTCTTCTCTATGCCAGGGAAGATAATTAGCAATATCATCAATTTACGGATGTGATCATTCATCAACAGAAAAAAGCTCATTCTGCAAGCATTATCAAGCAAACACATTTATATAGGTAAAAGGCATTTTGGTTCAAGAATTTTGTCTATAGTTTGTGCCTAGCAAATACATGCTTCCTATGATGAGATAAAAAATGGTATCTTCATTTGGATCTTCAGCTTAATCATATTGACAGAATGGGTGCAATCCTTCTCAAGATCTAACATTAATAACAATCACAAAAAGACTTTTTGTCCATAATTAACAATTGTGTGAATCCTTCTCATCATCGATTTGGTTAGTAACTTTTTTAATCAAATTTTAAAGAGGAAAGAGTCACCAATGCAAGCATTATCAAGCAAAATTATAATCACATCACAATAGGAAGGAAGGAATATTAAACCAAACCAAAAATGATGAAGAATCAGCTAATCCGGTCGTAACGGAGACGGATATGACGGAAGAAAGAAGAGACGATCTGATCGCTGATCGTCTCCTTCTTTGTAGAACAAACTATTAAATGCCTTCTTGAACTACAAGACCTGGTTATCAGTGAGCTAATCCGTCATTAGTGCTATTGTCAACCCTTTTCTCAGTACCCTCCCTGTCGCTATGCAAAACAAAACCAAAACACATGCTCCCCGATCGTCCCTAGCATGTAATTTATTTAAATTATGACAAAAATTAGGGCTTTCCATATATCAATAAAATTAGAACAACGACGATTATAAATCATTATAAAAATTAGCCAAAAAATACAATACGAAAATAATATAAAAAAATTTGGGCAAAACCTTCAATGGTGAGAAGACCCTGACGATGAAGGCTCTGTCGACAAATAAGTCGCTCACGGGGAAGGCGGGGAGGCATGACTGCGGAGACCTAACTTCGACAGCGTGTCGTGTCGTCCCTTTGCTTGATCGTGAGACATCACAATCTAGGGTTAGGGTTAATCTAGGCTTTCAGAGGGTAGGGGGTTTCTAGGGTTAGGATTTGGGAAAGGGTTAGGGTTTCAGACGGAGAAGAAGGTTTTTTTTTGAATGGTTCTTTGGTTGCTGTGGTCAGAGAGAGAGGGAGGAGAAATGGGGGGTGGGTGGGTGGGGGGAGATGCAATGGTTTTTGATTGGAGAGAAATGAGAAGAGAGAGAAAAAGAGGGAGAGCTGTGGGGTGTGAGGATTTTGTGTGTGAATTTTTTTTATGAACGGTGGTGATTTACATTGGGAGATCCAACGAGTATGATGGAATATGAGAGAGAAAAAATGTTTCCCCAAAATTTTGGTAAAGAGCAGCCAAATATTTGGCATTCCCGCCGAATTATTTGGGACGGTAGTATGATTTATTTGGGACAAATTTTTTTAATAGTCCCAAATAAGAGATCCATTTTTTTAATCTGTCCCAAACAACTCTATTTTTGTTACCAAAAATATAGCCATGCCCAAAGCTAATTTTTTTAGGACGTTTTAGACTACTATTCCTTATAGTGTCGTCCCAAAAGCAAATTTTTTTTCTAGTCACATGTTCCAGTTATCTTACATGCTCACATGTTCCAGTTATCTTACATGCTCACATGCTCCAGTTACTTAACATGCTCACATGTTCCAGTTATCTTACATGCTCATATGCTCCAGTTACCTAACATGCTCACATGTTCCAGTTATCTTACATGCTCACATGTTCAGTTTAATTTACATGTCCACAGTTTACATTATGTCACATGTCATTTACTTTATGCTACATGTTGCTTTACTTATTGTCTTTCCTATTCTCGAGATAAGTGCATTGGTAGCGCACGAGTCTCGATTTGCATATGCTTATTTTTGTCTCTATCCGTTGCTATGATTTGCATGCTGGTTTTAGTTCATAGTTTGGCTTCCTTGTGGTACTTGCTATTGGGGGTCTGACCCCACTGGTTTTGCATTGACCAGATTTAGTTGAGAAGCCCGAGGATCTTCCGTACCTTCCACTCGTTGGTGATTACCCGGAGCACCAGAGTACTTGAGTGGATTTCTTCTTTTTGCCCACTAGCTATGTACATTATTCTTTTGTGGCGTTTAGCCTCCGAGCACGTGTTTAGCTCGTGTTTTGGACTTGACATTTAGCCTACGGGCCTAAACATGATTTGCGTATTCTAGACTATAGCTAGAGCATATCGTGTATGACTATTACTCTTGCTAGTCTTCACTTTGTATTACTAGCTTCATGATCATCCATGTATATATAGTTTGGAACGCTTTACTATTTTATGTCTGATGATCATACTTCTTGTACTTTACATATTTGCCTGTGATTGAGATACCTAGAATTTTTGACCTAGGATTGCCTGTTGGATTGTAGTATTAACCCCATGTCTATACAGCTTATACATTGTTTCGGAGTACTAGAGTACTTTGGTATACGTAGCTGGCCTGGTCCATCCCTATTTGCCAGTATTCTGGTTCTGGGGCGTGACATAGGTTTTAGTGGTGGCCCATGTAGGTCTGATTTATCAGATATGTGGGGGTTACTGATGTTTAGATATCTCAATCACAATTCTGCTTTATTGATATCCTTCGTGTTATTCTATATCTCTGATCCTTTGACCTGATATCTGCCTTGATCGTTGACCTTTCATGTTCCCTCGATTTGATCCTGGTTTCCTTTATCTTTCGGAGGCACTATTCCTAATCCTTTCGATAATCTTGTTTGGGTTTTGCCGATGGCAGGTCAGCAATCTTCTGTCAGGCCAGTTATGGAGGATTAGTCTCAGCATTCAGGGGCAGAGTTCAGAGTTGACCCGAGGGCGGATGTCACTCCCCAATCCTGGAATACGTATTTTAATACGTAAATCGATAAATTGTATTTACCTTATATTTATACTATATTTATTATGCAGTATTTCTTTATGCATTTCCCAAAAATATTCGACAAATATTATCTCCTAATTTATTTTCTGCATTTGGGCCTACAGTTTTGGCTCATTTGGGTAACCTATTCTTGGTTCACCAATGGTTCATCATGAACCCTTTGGTTCATCATGAACCCATGAGTCCAAGATTTTTATATATAACTCATCTCATTCTCTCTCCTCTCATTTACTTCCTCTCATTTATTTCCTCCACCAACCAAGGCAAGTACCAACTTGCTCAAGAGATGGATCCATAATTTTGTCAATAATTTCTTACAAAACTATTTGCCAAAACATGTTCTTCTCCTCAATCTATACTAGTTTAGGACTTAGAAATTTCCATTTTGAAGCTTTGATTTTTGTAGATCTAAGTTTTAATTATTTTCAGATTTTGCATGGTTTGATCTACTTTAGTTGGATTTTATGGGTTTTTGATGCTTCCATGTGGAAGAGAGTTCTATTTCACCCAAGATAGAACTTTGGAAATCCGGATTTGGAGTTCGGATGGCCAAGTTGTGACGTTTTGAAGTTTTGGGATCATCCATGGTGTTCTTGCTGTTTGGAGAAGACAGAGAGCAGTGTGCTCCTGTTTGAGCACGCTTCCTGTTGGAAGCGTGTCTTCCCTTGAGTTTGCGTGACTTTTCACGCAGCTCTTTCCTTGAGCCTGCGTGACTTTTCACGCAGCTCTTCCCTTGAGCCTGCGTGACTTTTCACGCAGCTCTTCCCTTGAGTTTGCGTGACTTTTCACGCAACTCTTCCCTTGAGTTTGCGTGACTTTTCACGCAGCTCTTCTCTTGAGCCTGCATGACTTTTCACGCAGCTCTTCCCTTGAGCCTGCGTGACTTTTCACGCAGCTCTTCCCTTGAGCCTGCGTGACTTTTCACGCAGCTCTTTCCTTGAGTTTGTGTGACTTTTCACGCAGCTCTTCCCTTGAGTTTGCGTGACTTTTCACGCAGCTCTTCCCTTGAGCCTGCGTGACTTTTTACGCAGCTCTTCCCTTGAGTTTGCGTGACTTTTCACGCAGCTCTTCCCTTGAGCCTGCGTGACTTTTCACGTACGCTGCCTTGAGTGAGCCTGCGTGACTTTTTCACGCACGCAGCTTCCCTTGAGCGTGCGTGCTTTTGTGCGTACACTTTTGATACTTTATCTGATATTATATGACCATTTTATATCCTTACGCCTTTTGTCCCGAGCATGATATGAGCACTAATGTGACCCCGGAGAACAAAGAGTTCATACCTGATACATGTACCTGAATGTCCCAGTTCTTGTTCATGCTCGACAAAAGACTCGTAACTCCACGTGGCGTAATTACAATGATGCATTACACTAAGGAGGGTAGCACATGTTGACATACTGATTGACATGGATCCTCTTTGGGGTACTCGTACTAAAGTACGACTTTAGGAGGATAATCATGCAGGCCCCAGCATGTGAGTCCAAGATTTCACCTAGGGTTAAATTAGGCAACTAAACATACTAGATGCATGGGGAGGGCAAAATCCCGAGATCGTGTTACACCAGCCGCCTTGAGATATTGTCTTGACGCGCCGGCTGGTCTCCACGGATACTGTGTCATCTGCAACGAGTGGATGACTGTATCCGATTAATTCCTGCTATATATTATATGTTTTAGCAAGGTGGCCTTACGAGGGACCTGTGCTCAATCATACCTGTCTACGCGAACCCCTGGGTTGGCTAGCCTTGCTGGAAAGATACGATCTGAGGATTTCTAAATAACATGATGCGAGGATAACCTCGTCCCACTAGAAACTCGTAGGCTTGATTGGCCGTAAAAACGACTTGCTTGTGTCCTATTACCTTCTGTGAATAACTGAGGGAAGCGGACTGTCATGGTACGTGATCCAACCCATATTCTTGTTTGATTGTTGGGTTGGTTATCGTACTATGATAGGCTGTGGACCGAAGTTATGAACGAAAGACTTATTCTGATTGTGAAGTGCTACTTCTGTGAATGACTGAGGAACATGGTCTATCATGGTGCATGATCCAACCCATGTTCTTGTTTGATTATTGGGTTGGTTATTGTGCTGCGATAGGCTATCGACCGAAGTCACGATCAGGAGATTTTATTGTTTATACCTTTTAACTTATGTGAATGTTATAGAGTACGACACGTCCCGACTCCATGCGGCACCTTTTGTCCTTGTTTGGTTGTAAGGGTGCCATATGGGTTCGAAGATGTTGCGCTACCCTATAATAGTAGCATAAGTATTACTATTATCAATCATTCTATTAACTGGGTTTTTAATCTTAACTCTTGTGCCCCTTTGGCGGTACTTGCTATTCGGGGCTGACCCCGCTGGTTTTGTTTGGCCAGATCTCGTAGCAGAGCCGGAGGACACGATCTTCCTCCCTGACATCCATGGTGCATACTAGGAGCATGGTGGTTCGGGGACTCGAGTGGGTTTTTTCTCAACCACTCCTGCTTATACTTTTGCGGCGTTTAGCCACCGGCACCTGTTAGCCGGATCACTTGATATTTTGTGTCAGTACATCATTGTAATTAAACAGACTGCAGCTGTGTATAATTTTGTACTCATGACTCTCTGAGATAGCTAAATTATAAAGCTAGTCTCTCATGACCATTTTGATGAAGCGTCGGGGACGCCTTACTGCTTTATCTTTAATGTTCATTTAATTGCTGATGTGATTTGATTGATTGAGACATAGAACTCTGTGGGACCATAGGAGACTTGATTGTAGCATGTACCCCCTAGTCTCTCGACAGCCACGATCGCCGTATGATGTTATGTACCTCATATGGAGTAGCTGGCCTAGTCCGTCTCCGTATTTCGGTACTGGGGCGTGACAAGGTTTTAGTGGTGGCCCATGCAGGTCTGATTTTCAGACTTGTGGGGTATTGCGAATTATTAGGAGTCTCAATCAAAACTTGCTCCCCTTGAAATTCCGTTTCGAATTCTCTGTCCTTGCCTTGATCTCTAACCTGACTTGCATCCTCAAAATCTTCCTCGTCCGGACTTGATAATCTTATATTCTTCTCTATAGGGGTGCTTCATTCTCAGTAGCGGGTGAGACCCATGAGGAAGAGCAGCAAGAGCATGGCTCGACTGGGCAGCAATAGGGGAGAGAACCTTCCCCAGGACAGACACGAGCAGAAATGGAACCAGAGGCAGTGCAGCCGCAGGTTATTGAAACTCCTGCAGCACCAGCAGCGACGGCAGTACCAGACACCGCAGCACTCCTGGAGATCATCCGGGGGTTTCTTGTCACTAACCAACAGCAACAGACTCAGCAGCAGGAGCAGAACGTGTTCTGAACCAAGGGATTCAGTTAGCTCTTGAGAGGAGTGTCGGGGCTGACTCGGGAGCATCAGGAAGGTTTCGTCGCTTGAACCCGAGGTATTTTGATGGCACGGAGGATGCTATCACTGCGGATGCATGGATTCAAGACATCGAAGCCATTCTTGTGGCAGCCAAGGTTCCAGATGATGAGAAGGTTGATCAGGTCAAACTGGTACTTCAGGATCTTGCCCACGACTGGTGGGCATCAGAAGAAGTTGGTGCAAGACGCCCTGTTCGTTGGACCACCTTCAGTGACAGATTCAAGGCCAAGTATTTTGGCATAGTAGCTCGATATGAGCTCCAGCAGAAGTTTATCAGTCTCAAGCAAGCAGGCAAGACCGTAGATGGGTATGCAGCAGAGTTCTGCAGATTGTGCCGTTTCGTACCAGCAATGGTGGCAACGGAGCCAGAGAAGGCTATGAGGTTCCAGCAGGGACTTTATTTGGAACTATTACAGCTTGTGGAAGGACACGACTACCAGACGTTTGACACTGTTTTGACGGCCGCTCGGAGGTACGAGCTTACCCAGCAGAGGTTGGCATCGAGGACACGAGGTCAGAAGAGATCTCATTCCCAGGTTGGAGAAGGAGCAATGCAGTGAACATCGGCACCAGCACCCGGTGTACGTATTCATGATACAGGAGCGCCGCGGAGGACGGCCGTGTCAACTAATACAGCGCCAGTTCGGCATCAGCAGTCGAGGAACCAACAACAGCGTCAGGAAGCACCCCAGGGCTGTACATTCTGTGGGAAGGTAGGGCACACGAGGGAGGTGTGTCGGTCAGCGAATAGCTTATGCTTGAGGTGTGGTAGTTCAGACCACCGTATCTCCACTTGTCCTGTGATACAGAGGCCAGGAGGGCCAGCTCAGCAGTTTCCTGCATTGCCAGCTCCGGTGGCAACCCCGAGTGAAGGGCCAGTATTAGCAGTGAGGCCCCTAGCCCAGCGTCTACCAACGCAGGCTCAGATGTTCCGCCAGACACAGGAAGCCGAAGGCCCTCAGAGGCAGCAACAGCATGGTCGAGGAAGGCCGCAACAAGGGGCTCCACGAGGCCAGGCTCTCACATTGACCTTGGGAGAGGCTCTAGCGTCTAGTGACTTGGTGGCAGGTAAAATTCTCGTTACCTCATTTCCCGCTGTAGCATTATTTGATTTAGGCGCTACTCATTCATTCATCTCTGCACAATATGCTACACGGATTGGATTAGAGTTTGAGACATTGTCGGAGAGGATGGATATACTCACCGGCAATGGGCTCGTAGAAGTTAGCAGAGTGCACTTTTCATGTCCGGTGGAGGTGTGTGGGCATTTACTGCCCGCATCATTGATTGAATTCCCTATGGGGAATTTTGATGTCATTCTTGGCATGGACTGGTTGAGAGACAGTCATGCGACAATTGATTGCAGAGGAGGTAGGGTCATATTCAGCGTTCCTGGGATAGAGCAGTTCATCTTTTCTCGAACCTTGAAGAATCAGGCCGGAGGCGTCATCTCAGCAGCAGTGTCAGAGCCAGGACAGATTCCGAGGGTGGTCGAAGATTTTCTCGACGTCTTCCCTGATGAGCTCCCAGGGATACCCCCAGTCAGAGAGGTAGAATTTAGCATTGAGTTGAACCCTGGAATGAGGCCTATTGCAGACAGAGTTTACAGAATGTCGCCGTCAGAACAGGATAAGTTGTATCAACATGAAGAAGAGTTGAAGTCTAAGGGATTCATCCGAGACAGTAAATCGCCCTGGGCCGCGCCAGTGATTCTAGTTCCCAAGAAGGATGGGTCGACGAGGATGTGCATCGACTACCGCAAGCTGAATGCAGTAACAGTGAAGAATAAGTACCCACTACCAAGGATTGATGACCTGTTTGACCAGTTGAGCAAGGCCAGTGTCTTTTCCAAGATCGATCTTCGGTCGGGATACTATCAAGTAAGAGTCCGGGAGCAAGACATACCGAAGACAGCATTCAGATCTAGATATGGGCATTGTGAGTTTTTAGTAATGCCCTTTGGACTAACCAACGCCCCCGCAGTATTCATGGATTTAATGAACCGCATCTTTCTGCCGTATTTGGATAAATTTGTGATGGTGTTCATAGATGACATTCTTGTCTATTCCAGCAGTGAAGAGGAGCATGAAAAGCATCTTAGGACTGTCTTACAGACATTGAGGGAGCATCAACTTTATGCGAAGCTCGACAAGTGTGAATTCTGGTTAGATCACATTTCGTTCCTGGGGCATGTAATTTCTGGGGCAGGAGTGTCAGTGGATCCGAAGAAGATTGAGGCCGTAGAGCATTGGCCAGTCCCGAGAACGGTTGCAGAAGTCCAAAGTTTCTTAGGATTAGCTGGTTACTACAGAAGGTTCGTGGCGGACTTTGCCAAGATCTCTGCGCCCTTAACGCGTTTGACGCACAAGGACGTAGAGTTTGTTTGGTCAGCTAGCTGTCAGGCATCATTTGAAGAATTGAAGAAGAGATTGATCTCAGCCCCGATCTTGACGCTTCCAGTAGGAGCGGGAGGCTTTACAGTATATTGTGACGCATCTGGGAAGGGTCTTGGATGTGTATTGATACAGCACGGAAAGGTGATAGCATATGCGTCTCGATAGCTTCGAGGCCATGAGAAGAATTATCCGACTCACGATTTGGAGTTAGCAGCTGTGGTGTTTTCACTCAAGTTATGGAGGCATTATTTATACGGAGATCGGGTAGAGATCTATACTGATCATAAGAGTTTGAAATACGTATTCACGCAGCGAGATTTGAACATGAGGCAGAGAAGATGGTTAGAACTACTGAAGGATTTTGACTTAGATCTTCAGTATCATCCAGGCAAGGCGAATATAGTTGCAGATGCACTGAGTAGGAGAGACAGTACCTTTATCTTGACCTCGCAGAAGCATATTTTAGAAGACCTTCAGAGTATGGGAATCGAAGTAGTTTTGCCAAGGGATATAGGAAGAATGACCAGTATGCAGATTCAGTCAACCTTAGTAGAGAGAGTAAGGGCAGCACAAGCAGGAGATCCACAGATCCAGAAGTTGCGGTCGGAGTGTGAATCAGGCCGTAGGAAGGAGTTAGTGATTCATGAAGATGGTACGCTCAGGTTTGGAAACAGACACTGTGTACCGAGTGGAGACCTTCGGCAAGAAGTTATGTCCGAAGCTCATAGTTCTATTTACTCCATTCATCCAGGAGGAACGAAGATGTATCGAGATATCAGGCAGTACTTTTAGTGGAATGGCATGAAAAGAGAGATAGCAAGATTTGTATCCAAGTGTCTGGTATGTCAGTAGGTGAAAGTCGAGCAGCAGAGACCAGCAGGGTTGTTACAGCCGCTTCCTATCCCAGAATGGAAATGGAAGCACATCACGATGGATTTTGTGACCGATTTACCTAGATCCCCGACTGGTAAGAATGCAGTCTCGGTAATAGTAGATCGACTCACGAAGGTCGCTCATTTCCTTCCCTTCCGAGTTGGACAGACTACTGAACAGCTAGCAGAAATGTACATGAAGCAGATAGTAAGGCAGTACGGTGTTCCAGTTAGTATAGTATCAGATCGGGATACGCGGTTTACTTCCCATTTTTGGCGGAGCTTACACCAAAGTTTGGGAACCAAGTTAAGATTCAGTACTACTTATCATCCACAAACTGACGGACAATCAGAAAGAACCATCCAGACGTTAGAAGATATGCTACGGGCGTGTACCTTGGACTTTGGCAGATCTTGGGAGGATCACCTTCATCTAGTGGAGTTCTCCTATAACAACAGCTATCAGGCTAGCATTCAGATGGCCCCGTTCGAAGCATTGTACGGAAGGAAGTGCAGGTCCCCTTTGGCATGGGACGACGTCGGAGAACGGAAGATGTTGGGGCCAGAGATGATCACGCAGACTGTGGAGATAGTTAAGTTGGTCAGAGAACGCCTTCGAGTTGCGCAGGACCGACATCGTCATTGGGCAGATCAGCATCGTAGGCCTCTAGAGTTCAGAGTTGGCGACCAAGTGTTTCTGCGGATTTCGCCTACTCGGGGTATCATCAGATTTGGAACCCGAAGAAAGCTTAGTCCAAGATACGTTGGTCCTTTTAAGATTCTCGCTCGGGTAGGCGATGTGGCTTATCGACTTGCCCTTCCGCCTTCGTTGACTGGCTTACATGATGTGTTTCATGTATCCCAATTACGTGGGTATGTCCGGATTCGAGTCATGTCCTCGATCATTCTGAGTTAGTCGTTGGTACCGACTTAACTTACGAGGAACAACCCGTATCTATTTTAGACCGGCGAGAGAAGGTACTCAAGAATCGGACGATAAGCCTTGTCCGTGTTTCTTGAACCATCACTCTTCGGGAGAGTCAACCTGGGAGCGCGAGGACGAGATCAGATCTCGGTATCCGCATTTGTTTGACTAATAAGGTATATTTTTGTACCTTATTGACACGATTCCATGCTTATCTGCACCTGCTTGTTTTGCACCTTGTGATGTATGATAATAACTGCTATGATAGTTAACTTGTATATGATTGTGCCTTGCTTGTCCTGATTTCACTATCCTGTCTTGGCTGGAATTCCGAGGACGGAATTTTTCTAAGAAGGGTAGAGATGTCACTCCCCAATCCTGGAATACGTATTTTAATACGTAAACCGATAAATTGTATTTACCTTATATTTATACTATATTTATTATGTAGTATTTTTTCATGCATTTCCCAAAAATATTCGACAAATATTATCTCCTAATTTATTTTCTGCATTTGGGCCTACAGTTTTGGCTTATTTGGGTAACCTATTCTTGGTTCACCAATGGTTCATCATGAACCCTTTGGTTCATCATGAACCCATGAGTCCAAGATCTTTATATATAACTCATCTCATTCTCTCTCCTCTCATTTACTTCCTCTCATTTATTTCCTCCACCAGCCAAGGCAAGTACCAACTTGCTCAAGAGATGGATCCATAATTTTGTCAATGATTTCTTACAAAACTATTTGCCAAAACATGTTCTTCTCCTCAATCTATACTAGTTTAGGACTTGGAAATTTCCATTTTGAAGCTTTAATTTTTGTAGATCTAAGTTTTAATCATTTTTGGATTTTGCATGGTTTGATCTACTTTAGTTGGATTTTACGAGTTTTTGATGCTTCCATGTGGAAGAGAGTTATATTTCACCCAAGATGGAACTTTGAAAATCCGGATTTGGAGTTCGGATGGCCAAGTTGTGACGTTTTGAAGTTTTGGGATCATCCATGGTGTTCTTGCTGTTTGGAGAAGACAGAGAGCAGTGTGCTCCTGTTTGAGCACGCTTCCTGTTGGAAGCGTGTCTTCCCTTGAGCCTGCGTGACTTTTCACGCAGCTCTTCCCTTGAGCCTGCATGACTTTTCACGCAGCTCTTCCCTTGAGCCTGCGTGACTTTTCACGCAGCTCTTCCCTTGAGTTTGCGTGACTTTTCACGCAGCTCTTCCCTTGAGCCTGCGTGACTTTTCACGCAGCTCTTCCCTTGAGTTTGCGTGACTTTTCACGCAGCTCTTCCCTTGAGCCTGCGTGACTTTTCACGTACGCTGCCTTGAGTGAGCCTGCGTGACTTTTTCACGCACGCAGCTCCCCTTGAGCGTGCGTGCTTTTGTGCGTACACTTTTGATACTTTACCTGATATTATATGACCATTTTATATCCTTACGCCTTTTGTCCCGAGCATGATATGAGCACTAATGTGACCCCGGAGAACAAAGAGTTCCTACCTGATACATGTACCTGAATGTCCCAGTTCTTGTTCATGCTCGATAAAAGACTCGTAACTCCACATGGCGTAATTGCAATGATGCATTACACTAAGGAGGGTAGCACATATTGACATACTGATTGACATGGATCCTCTTTGGGGTACTCGTACTAAAGTACGACTTTAGAAGGATAATCATGCAGGCCACAACATGTGAGTCCAAGATTTCACCTAGGGTTAAATTAGGCAACTAAACATACTAGATGCATGGGGAGGGCAAAATTCCGAGATCGTGTTACACCAGCCGCCTTGAGATATTGTCTTGACGCGCCGGCTGGTCTCCACGGATACTGTGTCATCTGCAACGAGTGGATGACTGTATCCGATTAATTCCTGCTATATATTATATGTTTTAGCAAGGTGGCCTTACGAGGGACCTGTGCTCAATCATACCTGTCTACGCGAACCCCTTGGTTGGCTAGCCTTGCTGGAAAGATACGATCTGAGGATTTCTAAATAACATGATGCGAGGATAACCTCGTCCCACTAGAAACTCGTAGGCTTGATTGGCCGTGAAAACGACTTGCTTGTGTCCTATTACCTTCCGTGAATAACTGAGGGAAGCGGATTGTCATGGTACGTGATCCAACCCATGTTCTTGTTTGATTGTTGGGTTGGTTATCGTACTATGATAGGCTGTGGACCGAAGTTATGAACGGAAAACTTATTCTGATTGTGAAGTGCTACTTCTGTGAATGACTGAGGAACATGGTCTATCATGGTGCATGATCCAACCCATGTTCTTGTTTGATTGTTGGGTTGGTTATTATGCTGCGATATAGGCTATCGACCGAAGTCACGATCAGGAGATTTTATTGTTTATACCTTTTAACTTATGTGAATGTTATAGAGTACGACACGTCCCGACTCCATGCGGCACCTTTTGTCCTTGTTTGGTTGTAAGGGTGCCATATGGGTTCGAAGATGTTGCGCTACCCTATAATAGTAGCATAAGTATTACTATTATCAATCATTCTATTAACTGGATTTTTAATCATAACTCTTGTGCCCCTTTGGCGGTACTTGCTATTCGGGGCTGACCCCGCTGGTTTTGTTTGGCCAGATCTCGTAGCAGAGCCGGAGGACACGATCTTCCTCCCTGACATCCATGGTGCATACTAGGAGCATGGCGGTTCGGGGACTCACTACACTAAAATGATAAATTCGGAACACCATGCCTTTTTTAATTTGGAACACTTATTTTTCGTATCTAGGTGCTGGAACGAAAATAAAGCGTTCCAAATCAAAAAATGTTCCTAATATGCTTTATTTTAATTTTTAGAAAAATTGTTTCTTTTGATACACTTTTTTAGAGTTCTAAATATGTTCCAAACTGAGAATACACATATGTGCATCTCACATGCTTAAGAAGGAAAGTGTTCCAAGCCAATAAAAACCTTTCTATAAGCAAATCTTTCATCTCCCACAAAAACCCAAACCCTTCCTCTCCCTTTCGTATACACCCTTTCAACTCCCACTACGACGAGATCGTGCCTTCCATCGCCTCCATCTTCTCCATCGCTGGTTGTCTTACAATCTTTGCCATCATCTCTCACGATTTGGATCCAAGCCATTATCTCTTTCGTATACACCATTTCAACATAGGTTTCATCTGGGATGCTTATTTTGCTAATTCTTTATTTCTTTCGGGGTTTGAAGAGTTCCCGCCATCCCGTCGGTGATGGACATCAACCAGATCTGAGAGATCCTGTCGCACCGGTGAGGAATTTTGTGTTTTTTTGGGTGTAAAGGTGTGACTTTTAGGTGTTTGGTTTGGGAAAGATTGGGGCTTTGATGTGTTTCTTGGTTGTTGGTGGTGGTGGTGGATAGGGGTTTAGGTTTCCATTCCTGCTGGTGGACAGAGTGATCGAGTACGAGGCCGGGGTGACGGCGGTCGGGATCAAGAATGTAACCATAAATGATATTTTTTTTCCCGGGGCATTTTTCGAAGAGGCCGATCATGCCTGGAGTTCTCATGGTTCAGGTTTGTAATTTTCTCCAGATGCATGTAGTTGTAGACTGGACGAACCTTGTCAAAATGTGCTTTTTTTTTTCCCTTTTTAATATCATGGATTTTTTACTATTATTAAAAAGGATCGTCTTTTTGAAAAATTCCATAAAATGGTACTTATTAATGACTTTTTTCTGGCATGTTCGGGAGAGGCTGTTCATGCCTAATGTAGTTTTTTTCGTTTTAATATGAATTTACAATCTTAATTGAAATTTTCCATAAAGACAGTACTTTTGAAACATAGTACCAAGCTATTGTTCCTTTCGAAAGGCAGCTGTAGGGTGGACTAGAAATCGCTTTTTCCTGAAAGTAGTTTAAAAAATATGTAATTTGGTTTAAGTATCAGGAGTACCTTCATATAAAATATTTTTGTAGAAGAGGAATTAAGGGGACTATGTTGGTAGGGGTATCTGAAAAAAATGATGTCATAAATTGATTTTGTATTGTATTTATATGGGATTTTAAAAAGGCCTATCAACAAGTGTGTGTTGGAGCCAGAGGTTTGGGTATTTCGATGAAACGTTGGTTTGATGCCGGTGGGAACATTGGCCATAATTGATTTGATGTAGAATGTCAGATCTTTTATAAGGTATAGTTAAGTGCATGGAAAGATCAACCACAATGATATAGTTTGTTTCCTTAATGTCAGTCTTGATTCTGTGCATCAAGTGATTTAAATTTTGACTTAATAAACTATATTCACCATAAATGAAGATAAAGGGAAGAAAGCTAGATTTTGTAAATTGGTGAAAGGTTATAGGACAACAAAGCTACAAACTTTGTTGCATAGACACGTACTATATCCATCTCTGCAGGTATCTAACATGGTACTTCCTCAACACATGTCGGGTATGGTTGGCCCACGCCTAGTTTTTCCAAGGGGAAACTGAGCTGAAAACGATTTAGCTTGTTCAAGTTCAAGACAAACATACTGGAGACGTGCGATAGCTTCCTTTGCATATTACCTTTATGAAATAGAGAGATAACTTGTTGATGTGATTTCTTCCTAGATGCAACATCCCAACTTTTCGTATATATAGAAAATGTTTCTGAAAATAATCTCAAGGCACTATATTATAACTTTATGAAATCTCACTTACATGAAGTACATTGTATCATATTTATTGAGCAACTAATGGTTTATATCTATTCCTTATTTCATCTCAAGTTTAGTATTTATAATTAAAAGTGTACTTGATGTTTCCTAGCCTTCTAGGTTTTACAGGACCTTTCTTACCGATAATTTCCTTGATATACTTCCACACAACCATAGAGGGCTCTTGTCAGGTTGCAACATCCAAACAAAATTTCTTCATCCCCGGAGTCCTGGACTATCTAGCCTTCGTGGCCATCTTCAGTATACTTTCACTGCATCCCCCGTAACTGCCTTCTAAATCTACTCCATACCCTTTTTTGTTTGCCTTGGGTGTTGTTATGGCGTTCTCCACTTGACTTGCTAACATCAGCTTATAGCATGACAAGTGAGTTATGGCCAAAAAAAAACAAGTGCTTGTATTATGGCTTTCTTTGCTTCTTTTATTTATATTGTGTTGTTGTCAGTTGTCATTGCAGTCTTGGGTTTTATCATGTGGCAAAGATAGCTGATACTCCAACCATCACTCTAGATGAGTTTGTTCTCTTCAAAAAAATGATTTCTTTCCATAAGCTTAGTTTGCTTTATTCTCCTTTTCCTTATGATAAATCACCCGACACGTCAACACTTCTACACGAACACTTCAAAATTCATACTTCCATCACTTGATAGTTTGGATACTTCTCATATACTTTAAGGAATCACTGTCAATGAATATATGATCATAGTTCCATGTTTATGTTGAAAATTCAATATGGATGTGAAGTTGGATTTTGGCAAAACAAATACCTAAATATTTTAAGCAGTCTTTGATGCAATTGGTTAATCTGCAGCAAACTGGCAACTGGACTGCTCTTGCATAAGTTACTTATTATAATATATAAAT
Organism: Iris pallida; assembly: GCA_029216955.1. NCBI lineage: Eukaryota > Viridiplantae > Streptophyta > Magnoliopsida > Asparagales > Iridaceae > Iris > Iris pallida. The sequence continues at coordinate 2,113,116 of JANAVB010016797.1, read as the reverse complement.
ATGGTTGCAACTTTATTAGGTCTAACTCCGTACCTCTAATCAGGATAATGAAGAGGAGTACCCCAATTGCTATATTCTTCTAAATAGAATTGATGCTGCTAGTGGATCCACCTGGTGTTGTATCTTTCAATTGGAGTTTTTACAATATGGCTGCTTATTTATATCAACTCAACTTGGATTTCTCCTTCAGGGGACTGGATCTCTGGCAGTCAGGTAAGGTTCAAAAAACCTTTATATTGAATTACTGATGCCAGAATGTTTCACTTTAAGTTTGACAAGTTTTTTATGGTTAAAGAAAAATTTCAACATATAGTCTTCCTTATTTTCCCCCCAAAAACTGGGTTAAAATCTTTCTTGTTATTATTATTCCTCAATTTCTAAGTTGTTTGGTTCTTTGTGAAACTCGGGAGATTTTAGGTAATAGGATAGTGCTAGGACCTTAAAAATCATTCCTTTACCACTATTTGGCGAAGTTACTTCTAATATATATATATATATATATATATATATATATATATATATATATATATATATATATATATATAAATATATATAGTATGAAAATTTGCAGTAACTTTTTTTTGCGATTATTATGCAAAAATAAGACAATGGTTTGGTTACTCACAATCGTAACATACCATTTGCGTATAACCTTAAAAAAAAAAAAAAAATTAGGAAGAAAGAAAAAATAACTTTCAATAAAAATGCCATCACTAAAAAAATACATGTTTTAGTTTGAATCATTCAACTGACAAAAATTTATTTGTAGAGTCTATGATGTATGCCAATGCAATAGCTGACTTTGTTTTGTATATATGTCCCTCAATGAGTGAGCATATGGTGCTGTATAAAATAGCATTCTATTTTAGGATTATGTCGAGTCTGAAGAAATTGTAAACTACAAAGGTAGGATTCTGGTGCTGGGTTTGGTATAGTTTCTTGAACCTAGACTTAAGTCTAATGATTCCAAACACCCGACCTAGGGCTGTGGTAATTAAATAGGGATCATATTCATATAGCATAAAATACAACATATAGTGTTACCTCGGATGGATATAAATATTTTTCATCTACGGATACATGTGGCTTGAGGGTGGTGGATTTTTTTTAATTTAGAACTACTATTCAGGTTAAGTTATTAACTGTAACTATTTGAGTAAATAAAACTTTTTACATGTTCATATGTAGGCCAACAGAAGCACAAGATACTTGCTAAGAACTTGGTACAAAAATGTTTCTCGCTATTTTGATGTTTTCTAGTGATTAACACAATAGATTTTTAGTGTATAGATCATCTTTAGATCGTTATGCAAGCAAAATAAACAAACATGCAAAATTTCAAAATCTTGGCAGAGTTTGCAAATTATAGTCCAGAACTACTAGTGTATTATGATATGGAAAATGCCTATGTGTATCAGAGTTTGCAAAATCAGGTAAATTTCTTAGTGACTAGTTCTTCAAGAAATGTTTTCACTTGCCTTAGCTTGAGTAAGAATTACAAGAATGTGGGAAGCATGAATTGTCATTTTAGCAAATAGACTAAGCCCTTAGAGAAATTTAGTTAAATAAACGCATTTCTGTATCAAAGAGCAATTTAGCAGTGATTGCTAATTTTAACTTGTTTCATAATGTTGCATGCAGATGTTGCTAGTTGTCGTTATTCAAATCTCCATCTATCGGCTGGATTATAGTTTTGGGATCATGTTTCGAAGAACTAATTTTTGGTGAGATAGAGATCCAAGTAGGTGTACTACGGAAGTTGGGTCATCCATGAGTTCATCTAGGAGGGAGTTATATGGTTTATTGATTAAAGATTGTCCTAGTTTTACTTTGAATATTAGCGGAACTAGAGATGAATGTTATCATATCCTTTACTTCTTAATCATTTTGAAGTATTTCAGTTTGTATGGAATAATTGTGACTTGTATTAAAGTGTTATCTGATTAACATTGTCGATCTCTGGATGTTTGGAAGAGATGTTTTGCATGTTTAATAATTTACTCAATTGTTCTCAACTATTGTGTTTAATAAATGTCTTTTTGGATGTAGTATAAGTTGACAGTTTTAGTTAATTTGATGGAGTTCTTAGATGCTGATTCATGGAATGTGTAAAAAAATATTGTGACGTTTATTATGTGCTTCAATGGTCAATTTAGGAATCGTCAGATTTGTGATTCAAATGAAAAATTAAATGTGAAATTGGAATTTTTAAAAAAAATCGGAACATTAATAAAGTGTTTCAAAATTAGCTACATGAACAATGCAAAAGTGCTGCAAATTTCATTTAGGAACGGGTGTAAAGTGTTTCAAAGTGAAATTTAGAAACGTTTCAAGGGTGTTCCAAAAATAATTTAGGAACACATTATATATGTTCCAAAATTAATTTTAGGAACGCTTGATATCCGTTCCAAACTAAATTTAGGAACGTTTTATAACTGTTCCTAATATTGGAACGCCACTTTTAGGAACGGTTATGATATGTTCCTAAAACTATTAGGAACATAACAAAACTGATCCTAAATGCCTTTTTTGGTGTAGTGACTCGAGTGGGTTTCTTCTTCACCACTCCTGCTTATACTTTTGCGGCGTTTAGCCACCGGCACCTGTTAGCCGGATTACTTGATATTTTGTGTCAGTACATCATTGTAATTAAACAGACTGCAGCTGTGTATAATTTTGTACTCCTGACTCTCTGAGATAGCTAAATTATAAAGCTAGTCTCTCATGACCATTTTGATGAAGCGTCGGGGACGCCTTACTACTTTATCTTTAATGTTCATTTAATTGCTGATGTGATTTGATTGATTGAGACATAGAACTCTGTGGGACCATGGGAGACTTGATTGTAACATGTACCCCCTAGTCTCTCGACAGCCACGATCGCCGTATGACGTTACGTACCTCATATGGAGTAGCTGGCCTAGTCCATCTCCGTATTTCGGTATTGGGGCGTGACAGCGGAGGTGTCAGTTCAGCCTGATCAGCCAGCAGGGTCAGTCCTGCCAGAGTCCAGCTTCACCGGCTACCCCGACAGTCCAGCAGTATATGGCTCAGGTACTGGTTCAACAGCAGCAGGTCAGAGCAGCAGTTTCGAGACGTGGGCGGGCAGAGTTTAGTATGTTAGAGCAGATTTTGACTGAGGGCGGACATGTTGTAGATATTGTCCTATTCTACTTCCACTCTTATTTATCTCTTGGGTTACGCATATTTGGCGAGTTTCTCGTCCCACTCTTCTGTCTTCGTATCTTGAGATACATAATATTTATCATATGTCTCGACTACGAAGATACGTCCTGGGTAGAGTCATGTCTTGGACTAAGTCATTGGTACCGACTTACTTTGAGACTTGACCCTATCTGTTTTGGAAGTAAACGTAGGCCAGCGAGGCGGGTCCCTACTCAACTGACTCAGGAGACATATTTATTCGTATGCCTCCATACCTTTTCGATTGTGTTTGTGTTATTGCTTACGCATTTACTTATATTACTGTTGTCTTTATCTTACCTACATGCCATGCTTTGTTTTGATTGACATGATTTTTCAGCTCTTTGGTTTGGTTTTCATGCTTGACTAGATTTAGGAAATTCCGAGGACAGAATTTATTTTTAAATTGTGTAGAGTTGTGAGACTCGTCTCACAGTATCAGTATTTCTATACGGATACGTATTTTGTAGTGTATTTCGTATTTTCTTGGTTTTCGTAATGCTTTAAAAAAATTTCTAACTTATAGATTTTTTTTCTTGGCCGGCATACCGCCAGTATACCGGTGTATACCGACGGCATACCGTCCATACAGATTTTTCACATTTTAGATATTTTCGATTTTAGATATTTTCGTGAATAGTGTTTCCGATATTTTCGTAAATAGTGTTTTGGATATTTTGATGAATAGTATTTAGATATTTTCGTGAATAGTGTAGATGCACCCTATTACCCATTGGATACTTGATTTTCTTTGGATGGCTAGAATTGACTTAGATCTTCACATGGATCACCATCCGACGGCTAAGATTAATTCCCCCTTCTATATATACCATTTCACTTTCTCTCTCCTCTATCTTTTCATTCTCCTCACTCTCTCTTCATTTCTTCTTCCCTTCTCACCCCCTTGGAGCTTGCTAAGAGCTTGGCCTTGAGGCCTTGGGTGTGGTGTCTAACCCCCCTAGGAGGAGGAGTAGAAGATTAGGCTTGGAGCTTAACCTAGGCAAGTACATCTTGCCAAATTCTTGAACAATAGTATTTTATTGTCATTTTTGTTTTCCTTGGTATTAAATGCTTAGAATTGCCTTAAACTCATTTTGTTAAATATATTTTCCTTATGATTCTCGTATATATGCATGTTTCCAAAATTTGTTTAAGGAATGTTTTAATTTTCTGTTAAAACCCAATATTGACTTAGTAGAAAACTTGATATCAAGAGTGATACTAGTGTTACCATCATGGATCTTGGTCACATATACATATATGAGGTCCTCACCTAGTTTGTATACCATGGATTTTGAGTTTGGTGGATATCAGAACCCATTTCGGTATCCCGAGGACCTATTTTTGGGAGTATTTTGAGGTATTGATCTATCAAATATTTTGATTTGTGAAAACTAATACTTCCATGTTGTATGGAATTCAATTCTATACAATTTTGACTTTTGAAAATCTGAATTTCGATTTAAAACAAAATTTTTATGGCCGAAACAAAAGTTTTGGCAAAAATCTGGATTTTGTTGCTGTTTGAAAAAATGGTATACCGACGATATACTGGTGTATACCGACGGTATGCCAATTTTTTTACCAGAAACTTTCTGTCTTTAGGCCGGTATATCGCCGGTATGCCGCTGTATACCGCCGGTATGCCGTTTTATGCCGTTTTAGTCTGTTTTTGCCCTTTTTGTCCGTTTTTGTCCGTTTTTGATATGTTCTTCGACTATAATGATTTCTTAACATGATAAGATGATCTTGCATAGTTAGAGAATGATTGTACACCCTATATACACTTGACACTAGCACATGTTCAATCATTTTTCTATGAAATGTACTTAGCTTTAATTATTCTTTCCGACATGCCATGATATGTCTTTTTGATAGATTCTTTCTTACAAGCTATGATAATTGTTGCCATGCCTTTTTTGTTTACTAGATAGTGGCCCGTCGTGGCGCACTTATGATACATGTCTTCTTTGCTTACTAGATAGTGACCCGTCGTGGTGCACTCTTGCACATGTCTTTCTTTGCTTACATGATAGTGGCCTGTCATGGCGCACTCTTGATTCCAGTACATGTCTAGCTCCTTGATAGTGGCTCGTTGTAGCGTACTCCTAGCTTCTTGTTTATTATATTTTCTTGTTGTGGCTTATTATGGCGCATATTTTCGCTATTGTCCAGTCTCGCATGTCTCATGTCTAGGATGGATTCTGCGGAATGCCACACCTAGAATCCAACAAGAAAATGTTAAGGACTAAACAACTATCTTGATTACCTAGATCATTGGAGATTTTTCCGGTTACCTGCTGCCCCTTTGGTCTTGATCTTATATATATATATGGGATTTAGAGATATCTGTCATGATGAGCACTCTTCCAGCACACCGTCGAATAAGGCACCTCCTTAGGACACATGTATCTTACTGCAATGTGTCTGCTATACTTGTTTTCTTTTTGGCTTGGATCATTCAGGTAGTAGCAGACAGGTAACTGGATTTGGATTTCTCAAACTTGCATTTGTTAGTAATTAGAATTGTGATAACCCTAGTTAGCTAATGTATAAAGTCGTACTCATTGCCAAGGTTCAAAGTATCGGGATCGGGATCGGTATCGGACAGTTTCTAAGAGTATCGGTATCGGCAGTATCGGCGGTACCAGATCGGAGTATCGGATTTTTTGGTATCGGTTGTATCGACGATATTAAATAATTATTAATAAATTAGAGAAAAATAATTTACATATTTATGCACTATTTAAGTATTTTCTATGTTTTTCAAGTATAATTGAATTAAACATTAAATAGTGTACAATAATAAATATTGTTAAATAGTATATATATCCAATAAAAAAATATTGCAATAATATAATTTATTAAATGGTATATAATATTGTTAAATAGTATATTATAATCTGAATAATTTTCTGCCTTTAGTGTTGTTAGATGTAATTTGCAAATGATTTTTCATCTATTTATAGAGATTTTATTGCAAATGTTACCAATTTTCATTACTGATTCCTAGATTTGACGTGAAGAATCTTTCTTTACCCTTTTTTTTGTTTCGAAAGTATGTTTTTGGCAAGGGTAAAATTCGTTTTTGATATTTTTTGGTATTTTGAATTCTCGTATCGGCCAGTATCGGCCCGTATCGGCCAGTATCGGCCAGTATCGGCCCGTATCGACAAGTATCGGTCCGTATCGGCAAGAATCGGCCCGTATCGGCCCGATACGGGCTGATACCATAATTTTTTCTCCTGGATCGGCCGATATCGATATTTTTGGTCGGTATCGGATCGGCCTAGGCCAAATCCGATCCGATACGGCCGATACGTATCGGTATCGGCCGATACTTTGATCCTTGCTCATTGCTTGGCCGTGTTGGTTGTATGGAGTCCAGTCTAGTCTAGTTTGTCTAGGAAGTGTATGAATTTGTTTATTTTATTGTTATGCTTTACTTTTGTCGATAAATGATTAGAGACTAAGTTCTGTTCAGGAGAAGGGTTACAACCCCGGTCCTTGTTTGGTTTACGGGTTGTAACTTGGGTTTCGAAATAGTTCCTAAGTCATCTTATCATTTGTCGTTCTATATGGACCTAACATGCTCACATGTTCCAGTTATCTTACATACTTACATGTCCCAGTTATCTTACATGTTCACATGCTCCAGTTACTTAACATGCTCACATGTCCCAGTTATCTTACATGCTCACATGCTCTAGTTACCTAACATGCTCACATATTCCAGTTATCTTACATGCTCACATGTTCAGTTTAATTCACATGTCCACAGTTTATATTATGTCACATGTCTTTTACTTTATGCTACATGTTGCTTTACTTATTGTCTTTCCTATTCTCGAGATAAGTGCATTGGTAGCGCACGAGTCTCGATTTGCATATCCTTATTTTTGTCTCTATTCGTTGCTATAATTTGCATGCTGGTTTTAGTTCATAGTTTGGCTTCCTTGTGGTACTTGCTATTGGGGGTCTGATCCCACTGGTTTTGCATTGACCAGATTTAGTTGAGGAGCCCGAGGATCTTCCGTACCTTCCACTCGTTGGTGATTACCCGGAGCACCAGAGTACTTGAGTAGGTTTTCTTCTTTTTGTCCACTAGCTATGTACATTATTCTTTTGTGGCGTTTAGCCTCCGAGCACATGTTTAGCTCGTATTTTGGACTTGACATTTAGCCTATGGGCCTAAACATGATTTGCGTATTCTAGACTATAGCTAGAGCTTATCATGTATGACTATTACTCTTGCTAGTCTTCACTTTGTATTACTAGCTTCATGATCATCCATGTATATATAGTTTGGGACGCTTTACTATTTTATGTCTGATGATCATACTTCTTGTACTTTACATATTTGCCTGTGATTGAGATACCTAGGATCGCCTGTTGGATTGTAGTAGTAACCCCCATGTCTATACAGCTTATACGTTGTTTCGGAGTACTGGAGTACTTTGGTATACGTAGCTGGCCTGGTCCGTCCCTACTTGCCAGTATTCTGGTTCTGGGGCATGACAAGTTCTCTTGAAGCAGGGAGACTGATGTAGCGTAGAATCCTAGTCCCTCTAGGATTCATTTTTTTTTCTCTTCCCTCTTGGATTCCTTTTTTGTTATTTTCTTTACTTTTTTTATAATCCTAATTATGATATGATTCTTATTTTGACTTTATCTTTTAGTAGGATAGATTTTATCTTTATTTTATTAGGATTAGGTTGTCACAAAATCCTTATAAGTAGGCACCTTTTATATGTAATTGAGAATAACTTTTAATCAATAAAATTCTTCTTTAAAGTTTGAAATTTGTTCTCTTATTTTCTTGGTCGTGGACTTGACTGTTCTGTGGATTCGGAAGCCCCTCGCTTGAGGTTTTCAAGCAACCTTCGTGCGGACCCCTCACAAGGCCCTCCGTCGGAGTTTTTGGGGCACCGCTTCGCTCTCACCAAGCAACGGTGGTCCAGTTATTGTCATCACCGATCGACTTGGCCATTGCCAAGCACGAAGGTAAGCCCGTTCAGCTATCCCGCTGCGTCACAAGAGCACCCAGTCTCAGGGTGTATGTTCTTCCCGCTCGTCTAATGGATGACGATAAATTAGACTTCGTATATTTTCCCACACTGCTGAATTCAATCATAAATTTTCTAAGGATCTGCTTGGCAAATGTAGAGGTATCGGTTATAAAGTATTTTGATCGAGAGTACCGGTTATGAGAGGTTATGAATTGTCCGATTTTGAATAATTTTTAAGTAGCTACTTTTAAACCAGTCCAATCTATGCTTGGTGATTTTCTAACTAGAGGTTCTGAAAGTTGTTTACACGAATAACGTTAAATAGAAAAGAATATTAGTAGTTATAATAATATATATTTTTGTGAGAATATAAATAGAATAAAATAATAAAACTCTCAAAATCTACCGATTTTGGATGTTCATAAAGGCACCCAAAAATACACTACACCAATTTTGGAGGATTTTTGAGCCGACCAAAACCAGTGCTTCAAAAAAATTAACAAGCACATGTTTTTATAAACGGTCGGTTCAAGAACACTCCATAAACGGTGAAAACACTGTTACCAAGCAGATCCTAAAGTTTTCCTGTATTCTTATTCAAAGATATACGGAATTAAGCTTGCTTGCCATTAGGGTTATTATGTATGAAACATACATTTGCAGACCATGTGCAGGATCTTAAAAAAAAGTTAATTATGTTACATGTAAACCGAAGAATCAGACCAAAATTCCTACAGGAATTATGTCCATTAAGTCATTAACCCTTTGCTGGTCTTTTAACTTTCACTCAATTTTTCAGACTTTTTTTGTGCTTGAATTGATCGACTCGTTTTGATGCTTGTTGTGATACAAAAAGATTGTTTGTTGTTGACTCTTGTAATTTACCATTTGTCAAGAACCTCTTGTACTGATTCCTTCTTTTTGTGGTGCTGAATCTTCATTTGGTTTCGCGGGATGGATGCATATATACTTTTGAGCATGCCTTGTGATAGTTGTGTACTTCTCTTTCTTATGTGTTTTTCTTCTTTCCTTTTTCTTGTTGCGAAAACTTTATATATTGTGTTCTGAGGGTATTTCACTTTCTTCCTTACTGTGCCATATAAAGTTAAATTAGTTACAAAAAATTCGGAATATCGATATAATAGAGAGCCTTTTTTTTTTTTTTTTTTGAGAAGAAGTGGCGTTGTGGGAGCTAAATCTATACTCAAAACAAGAGAGGTAGACAAGTTAAATTAGCAGCTATGGCAAATAAACTAAAAAAAACCAGCTAAATTCTGCGATACACGTCACTGTCTATGTCAAAATATATATATAATAAGTTAATATTTCTTGAACTTTTCAAGGATAAATGTTGGAAACTTCAATATGTTAATTAAGATCGAACGATGGGGAAGATATTTGCAAAAAAAAAAAAAAAATGTTGAATCAAATGCGAATATCTTATGTTTGAGGAATGATTTAAGGGAGTAGGCTGCAGGCTTCATATATAATTAATAAACAGAATTTAGAACTTAGAAGACTTGGGTTACTCCATTGTATTGGTCTCTTCCACCTCTTTTCTGCCCCTCGCAAACTCTTCTGTCTCCTCTATATCCTTCCCTTCACCTTCCTCAGAACTTACAGCGAGGATGGTCTTAGGATGCTGCGTCCGGAAACAACCTGAGCCGAATCGGAGGTACGTGTCGGTATTGATCTCTACCCATGTATCAGTCTCGATTAAATCGATCATCGATCGAAGTTCTCCTTCTGTACAATCTTTGTAGATTACCTACCCAAAGTGGCGGTGGCGGTAGATCGAACAATAGTAGCAGCGATTACCCATGGGAAATCTACACCCTGAAAGAGCTTACTAATGCTACACACAACTTCCACAAGGATGCCAAACTTGGGGAAGGCGGCTTCGGAACCGTCTACTATGGCAAAACAGGCAAAGGAGAGGAGGTTAACAGAATATCCTTCCCCTCTATGTGATTCTTTCATTCTCCATCGGTTGGTTGGATAACATGATGATTGACCTGTACTTGATCGGTAGCAGATTGCGGTGAAGCGGCTCAAGACGATGACGCCGAAGGCCGAGATGGAGTTCGCCATCGAGGTCGAGATACTGGGGAGGGTGAGGCACAAGAACCTGCTGGGCCTCCGCGGGTTCTACGCCGGCGGCACCGAGAGGCTCATAGTCTACGACTACATGCCCAACCAGAGCCTCATGAACCATCTCCACGGACAGCTCGCTGACCTGGTCAAGCTCGACTGGCACCGGAGGATGGCGGTCATTGTCGGTTCCGCCGAGGGAGTAGCGTAAGCGACAACATAGTACTCGACCTAATTAATATTGCCAATTACACTCTAATGAAAAAAAGTATATTGATTCATAACTTGGAACCTGACTTTTTGTGCACAAATTTTAGTACTTGTTGTCGAAATTTTCTGAAGAACAAAATAAGATTTACAAAATTTATTGTTGTAGACTATATTTTGAAGAAATTGGACATGACAATAAATTTTTCCAAAAATTTGAATTGGAAACCTTTCCGCCAGACAGTCTAGCAGAAATCGTGCATGTGTGAGTGTGGGGGAGTTGATGCCGCTGGGGTGCTGGATGGGGAGCCCTTCATGTGTTGGGGGGGGAGCTGCTGCTGCATTGGGTATGGAGCACTGCATGATTTCTGCAAGACCGTCTGACGAAAAATTCCTAAATTTTGAAAAAAATTTAAACTCGTACCGTTATGTCCAATTTCGTGGAAATACAATATGCTTGAGGAAATTTTCGGTAAGATTTACGATGTGTGATGTTTTAACTTAGTTGATATCGGACTTTGGCTGAAGGTACTTGCACCACGAGGCCACCCCGCACATCATCCACCGGGACATCAAGGCGAGCAACGTGCTCCTCGACTCGAACTTCAGGGCCAAGGTTGCGGACTTCGGGTTCGCGAAGCTGATCCCGGACGGGGTGAGCCACGTGACGACGAAGGTGAAGGGGACCCTGGGCTACCTGGCCCCGGAGTACGCCATGTGGGGGAAGGTGTCGGAGAGCTGCGACGTGTACAGCTTCGGCATACTGCTCCTCGAGATAATCAGCGCGAAGAAGCCGATCGAGAAGCTGGAGAAGGGGGTGAAGAGGGACATCGTGCAGTGGGTGACGCCGCTGGTGGAGAAGGGGAGCCTGCGGAGCATCGTGGACCCGAGGCTCGGGGACAGGTACAACGGGGCGCAGGTGAAGAACGCGGTGATGGTGGCGATGCGGTGCGTGGATGGCAACCCGGAGAACAGGCCGACGATGAGGGAGGTCGTGGAGTTTCTCAAGGGCGGGATAGGGGAGAGGAGGACGAAGGAGGTGACGCAGAAGAGAGAAGTTCAAGAGGAGGAGGAGGAGGAAGAAGAAAGTCATAAATTCTCAGTAGATTCACAATACATTGTTAAAAGGAAAATGAAGGCATCAAATGCAAGAATGATGAAGGAGATGTAGCATGTTAGAAATAAAAGAGAGAGAGAAAGAAAGGAAGGAATGTACAGTGGGAACTACATTTTCAAATTCACAAGTACTGTTGAAATGGAGGGAACATAGGCAGGCAGTTGATCTATGGAGTAGAGGAGGATATATATTATCATCAAAACTTTCTTTACGGAAAATCATGAAAAAAGAGAGAAGGGTTTACCACGGTTTTTGTTAGTTGGAAACTTTGAGTTACATTTTTCGCCTATTATTACACTTATTTTTTTTAGTGATATCCATAATATTTGGATTATATACTTATAAGTACCCTGCTATTTGGTTTGATGACATCTCTTTGGTAAATAGTAAGTACCACTTGTCATCTTAGTCAGCAAATTACAGTGTAGACGATATTTAGTGTTGTGAATTTGAAGAACTATCGATTATAGCGAATGCTATTGTACTTCTAGTATTTCGTGTATGTTAATATAAGGAAATTTTCTTACATAGAAATATATTTGAATGAAATTGTATTGAGAGAATAAAATTTTGAAAAATTGTAAAAAAGGAACCAAACATCCATTGCAAGGATGTATATATACAAAAAAAAAAAAAAACTTCCAATGACGTCTTCTTTTATTAAAAAAAATTAAATTTACTTGAATACATAAATTAGAAGTATGTATAAATACAAGGTTGAAAATTCTCTTTCATAAATTAGAAGTATGTATAAATACAAGGTTGAAAATTCTCTTTCATGGATGTTCTCTTTAGAAAACAAGAGAGAATCTTAGGTGTTTATGAACTGTGAAGTGGCCGTACATAAATATTGATCGGTTCAGTTATAAAATGATACGTGGAATAGTCGGCCCGGCCCTAGGACAATGGCGGAGCTGACATCTAAAATTGGTGTTGATGGTATCTAAAGTATCAGTTTTTTGAGAATTTATTTATCACTTAATTGCTATATACTTAAAATATAAAAAAAAAAAAATCTAACAAAGATAATATTTTAAAAATAATAATTTGTTCCCCAAACTTTTGGACATGCTACAGTCGGTCACGCCCTTTGTGTTAGGGGTGAGCATATAACGGTGATTGTGTAGCTCCATCTCCGCCCTAGGATATTGTGCATGCAAAGAGCTGTCAAAATGGGCTAAGCCCGTTGGGCCGGCCCGTCCCGCCCGCCAAAAAGGTGGGTTGGGCCGAGCATTTAGGAGCCCGCCAAACAGGCGGGCCTAGGTGGGCTGGCCCGCTAGTAGCCCGCCCCGCGGTGGGCTAGCCCGCGTGCCAAGTGGGTTGGCCCGCCATCTATTTTTTTATAAAATTTTTAATTTTTTTATTTAGCACATATATGAGATATGTATTATAAATGATAAAAATTCTCATTTAATGCAAGTAATGACGTATAAAATATTAAATTTGGTCATTTATTTACATGAATGGAGGTGTTTTAAAGAAATATCTACTATTATAATGTTTATTGTATTTTACTTGTAATTTGATGCATATGAGAGTGAGTAGAAAATATTATATATATGATTTTTTTTCTTTTAAGAAACTAAAAAATAATTTAAAAATTTAAAAAAATTAAGCGGGCCGGCCCGCCTAGCCCGCGCCCGCCAGTGGGTTGGGCTGGGTTGGAATTTTTCCAGCCCGCCAAAATGGTGGGTCGGCCCGTCCCGCTCCGCCAAATGGTGGATTATGGTGGGTTACGGGCCGGCCCGCCCCGCCGGCCCGTCTTGACAGCTATACATGCAAGGAAAATTGAAACCGTGGAAACAATTGACGCAAAGAAAACATCATAGGAGGGACGTTTGAAAGGCTGAAACACCATTCTTGAATTTTTTGCTGTAGAAACTTTTTTTCTTACTATCGAAAAAAATTATAAAAATAACTGTCCAAAAAAACAAGACGTTTACTCCAAAATAAATACATGTTTTCTTCACAGAAAATGCGAATGAACGCTTTCACAGCTGCCATTAATTTGGGTGATTATGAGGAACGAAAAAAATTAACATCACTAATTAATTTTTGGATTATTTACACTGACACCATTTATATTTCGTGTTTATTAAGCAGATCTCTCCTAATTTAAAAATAAATACACTGACACCCCTTGACATTTATATTTGATTTTAAAGTAGGGATGGTCAATGTAAAATCTTTTACACAAATTATAAAAAAATATGCATTTAACACAAAACATAAAAGATGTCACTATATTTATTTTTAAAGTAGGAGATAAACACAAAATATAGAAAATGTTAGTATAAATAATGTTTAATTTTTATAAGAAAAACGTTGGTTAAAAAGTCATTTTTATATTATTTGCAAGAAAACGCACTTTCGAAAGTGAGTTTATAAGAATATCGAGAAACTGTCATTTCAGTAAAGATCGATCCTGTGGAACAAATTCTCTGGTTGATAAATTGATATATTACAAGTCTGCAAATATGTCTTCTCCGGTTAAAATATTACAAGTCTGCAAATATGTCTCCTCGACATGAACTACCTTGTTTGTGTATCGTCGAGAAGTACGTCAGCACGAATTCGCGACAAATTAAGCTATTAAAATGAGAATGTCAATTGGCCCAACAATCACTCGCGCATAATAAGTTGTATGAGATAGAAACCCTGGCATACAACAAAGCTTTGGACAAGGCTTGGTTTGCTCTTGTTGGCTACTTTCACAAGCTTATATATATATATATATATATATATATATATATAATATATATATATATAATATATATATATATATATATATATATATATTTTGCATGAGTGAGATCAAATGACTTATAAAGGTGGTAGGATCTACACCTTTTAATCTCAACAACTAAATTACAATCCAATCCATAAAACATAGGGTGGCTCTATATTACAAAACCAGTCAACTATTTTTGGAACATTTCTCTCTCTCTCTCTCCCTCTATATATATATATATATATATATATATATATATATATATAGAGAGAGAGAGAGAGAGAGAGAGAGAGAGAGAGAAATAGCATAATCATAGCATGTGGGATGACACATAGCCACCATCCATATAATGGCACATCACCTTCCTTATTCTCTCTCTCTCTCTCTCTCTCTCTCTCTATATATATATATATATATATATATATATATATATATATATATATATATATATATATAACTGAAAATTACTGAGATACCCAATTTCGGAGTGGGAGTTTATGAAAAACCCATCCGCAGGATGGATTTTATGAAATATCCAAAATTATATATTTTTACGTTAAATACTGTAATGACCATTGTTCGTATTACGTATTTTGTTATATGTGTACGTATTTAGACTCGTATTGCATGTCTTCCTGCTTGATTTATTTTGGCATTTCATTGATTGGTTTATCTTGGTTCGGTTCGATTTGTTTGGCTTGGTTCGGTTTTGTTGTGAACCCACCCCACCTACCACCACCCTCCTCATTTATATCCCACCAAACATTTCTCTCTCCTTATTAACTTTTCTTCTTCCCTTCCATTACTTCTCCACCAACCTGAGAGTGGAAGGTTTAGGCAAGTGCATCTTGCTTCATGGAGGAAGTCCATTTTTATTGTTCCATTGTCTTCCTCATGTGTTTCTAACCCACTTTAGTACTTAGCATTTTTCATTTCCATGGTTAATTTCTTGTAAATCCAGCTTTGTGGTATTTTCGGTTTTCAGGAGTTTTGATCTATCAAACCTGCATATTTTTGCTATTTGATGGTTCCATGATGTAGAGAATTTCATTTTGCCCAAATTTGACCTACCGGAGTCTGCATTTGGGTTCCTATTGTTGTTTGGTGGAGCATGAAGGCCATGGTATTTTTCATGGACATGTTCTCTGTGGGAGTCATTAATTGTACTTTGGCCGCATGAGCATTTTTTTAGCTCTGAGCCGCATGAGCATTAATTAATTGCATGACCCATTTATTTTAGTTGCTTGCAAGCTTGCATGCATTTGCATGCAACTTGCCTGAGCCGCATAGGCCATTGGCTGGCCGCATGGCTACTATTTATTAGCCTTGGCCGCATGGCCATTTTTCAAACATTTGCTGGCATGCATTTATTTGCATGGCCATTTAATAAATTGCCATACATAGCCGCATATGGCCTCATTTATTAGCTTGGCCGCATACGGCCAATAGCTTTGGCCGCATATGCATTTGTGCATGGCCAGCCGCATATGCATTTGTGCATGGCCAGCCGCATGCTATTTTGCTTGGCCATTAATTCTTTGCTTGGCAAAGCATTTGCTTGCATGCAATAGTTAGTGGCCGCATATGCTTTTTCTTCCTCCATTATTAAATTCATAGCCGTATGGCCATTTGTTATTTCTGGCCGCATATAGCCTTAGCCATTCTTGGCCGCATGGCCTTGCAAGCATTAATTGCTTGCATGCATGCTTATGTATATTTCATGGCCACATGGCCTTACAAGCATTAATTGCTTGCATGCATGCTTAGCTTGCATGCTTATATTTCATGGCTGCATGGGCCTTTGGCCATTAGCATTAAATATTGCCAAGTGAGCCGCATGGCCTTTGGCCATTAGTATTAAATATTTGCTTGCATTAAATATTTGCCATTAGCATTAATTATTTAGCTTTGTTCATTAGCATTAGCATTAAAAATTTGCTTGCATTTATTTGCATGCAACTTGCATGGCCGCATATGGCCACTTCTCTGCATGGCCGCATATGCAATTAATTGCATGGCCGCATGAACATTTATTGGCTGGTCGCATGGCAATTCATGCGGCAAAATTTTTCTGAGCCGCATGAGTCCTTCACAGCCCTTGTCCCTGCTAATATTTAATTACTACATGTATGCTTGTGCCATATTAATTGTTCCCTGACACGATGGTGACCTGCTGTGGTGCACTTTTGACAAATGACATGACATGATAGTGGCCCGACGTGGCGTACTCCTGATAGTGAACAAGACATAACATATATTCCGAAGGCTATTGCGACGGCTAGCATGTCATGACAAGATTGAATGACCTGGACACCGTGGATGATTGTGTTTGTATAATTGAACCGGCAATGTTTGCATTATGTCTAGGACAGGGATCCCTGAGTACCATGGTCATGGGTACCTACTGTAAATGGCTAAGGCTAATAACTAGAATAATTTAGTAGTCATGAGAGATTTCTCCAGTTACAGGCGATCCCGTTATCCAGGCCACCATCGTTGGACTTGCAGCTTGTCGACGAGTAGGGCACAAGTCTAGATTCACTGATATATGGAAAATAACGAGGCATTGCTTAAATGAATCCAAGTCGCATGGATAACCTGGATTATCTGCAGGACTTGTGGCTGGAGGAACATCTTATTGCATATTGCTAGTAACTAAGGCTTGTGATAACCCTAGTTAGCTAATGTAGAAAGCCGTAGTCACTGATTGGCCGGGAGCGATTGTATGGTGTAGTTTCAGTGCTCGATTATTGCAGGCTTGATCGTATGATTATCACTTTTAACAATAAAGATCAGAGGCTAAGTTCTGTTCAGGTGAAGGGTTACAACCCCGGTCCTTGTTTGGTTTAAGGGTTGTAACCTGGCTTCCGGAGCAGTTCTGAGTCCTCTCTTCATTTATTGTCTTATTGCACCCCACGTCATGCTTGTTATGTTTTACCTTACCAACAAGATTTGGAGACGGAGTTCTATTCAGGTGAAGGGTTATAACCCCGGTCCTTGTTTGGTTTAAGGGTTGTGACATGGCTACTTGAATGGTTCCTTCGTACTCAATCATGACTGTTGTTATTATTTTACTTTCAAGCTCTTTTGTAACTGCTTTAATATTTATTTCTGATATGCTGGTTTTAGTTCTTAAGTGAAACCTCCTTTGTGGTACTTGCTCTTTCTGGGATCTGACCCAGCTGGTTTTGTATGGCCAGATTTCAGAGCAGCTCCAGAGGATCTACCGACCTTCCAGCCTGATGGTGACCACCAGGCGTAACCAGGGCAACGAGTGGGTTTATTTTTGGCTCTCCCACTTTATTGTAAAATTCTCATTTTGAGACGTTTAGCCGACGAGCACCTGTTAGCTCGTATTGCATTACCTTATTACTGTCTGTCTACGGGCTGTAACGTGATTGACAGATCCTAGGGTTGATCATGTATGACTAAACTCCTGCTAGTCCTCACATTTTGTAACGACTAGCTTCATGATCAGCTGAATATGTAATGTTTGGGACGCCTTACTATTATATATTTGGTGATCTTACATCTTGTAACTTTACTGGCTTGCTTGAGATTGATACATTTAGGCTTGTTATTGACCATTGGAGACTGATAGATTGTAGTTAAATCCTCATATATTTAGACAGCCGTGACCGTATAGTGAGGTAGATTCCATTTCATTATACATAACTGGCTATGTATGCCCCCGCTCTCCAGTATTCTGGTTCTGGGACGTTATAAATACTCCAATATTCCCTTTAGATGCTCTGTATTTACAAAATTGTCATTTTGATAATACCATAACTACCTCTTCGCGTAAATTTGGTCATATATATATGAATTTGAATTCACAAACTCAGATTTGGATTGCAATTTTTGTCTTCTTCTTCTTCACGAGAGATCTGAATTCCATTGCTCTCTTCTTTAGCAAAGATCGTAAAGATTGTTCGTAGTTCACTGTGCTTTTCTTCAGTCGAACTCCGATCATCGCCCATCATCATTGCTCATCATCATCATCATCATCATCTTCTTGGAGAGATTTGAAGTTTTCCGGTGATCAATCCGGCGATTAGGTCAATTGTGGAGAGAATATCTTCTTCTTCTCTTTCTGTAGATCTTAAAACAAGGTGAGAGTTCAGATATGTAGAAATTCATTCATCATCTTTGTAGATCTCAAAATTTTTGCTGAATTTGAATTTGTTATGAAGATTTTTAATTGAGAAACGATTAAAGAGATCTCGAAATTCATTCATCAATCCGACGATTAAGTATCTGTTCGCCATCCATTCCGTCCAAAGCGACCCCCTCGATGAATCTCCAGGCCATCTTCACACAAACTGCCTTTCCTGACCGTATGGAGAGGCCTCAGCCCCACTCCTTCTTCCTTCCGAGGATGACATAGCTGGTCCCAGGAGATCGCATGCATCCCTCCCCTCCATATCATGAAGTCAGCACAGATGGCCTCCACTTTTCGAATAGTAGCCGTAGGAATCTGGATAGACTGGAGCAAGAACATCGTGATGCCAGCAATAACCGAATGCACCAACTCAATCCGTCCTCCAAATGATAGACCCGCAGCCTGCCAGCTTGCCATCCTTCCACTCTCCTCTGAAAAAATCCACCAAGCTGTGAAAATCTTGCTCTCTGGCATAGTTGACCGTCAGCGGGACCCCTAAGTATTTCACTGGGAGCTCACCTTTGTCCACTCCCAAGGCGAAGGCTCTCTCCTCCTGCAGTGTACATCGGGAACTGAAGTAGACTCTGCTTTTCTTCCTGTTTAACTGGAGCCCAATAGACGCCCGAACTCCTCCATAATGTCAGAGAGCGCTCTTATGCCCCGCATGAAAGGCTGGAGTAGCACCAATAAGTCGTCAGCATAGATCAAATGGGAGACAACCGGTCTCACCAACCGGAAAAGGGGGACGATCCTCTTGCTATGCACCGTCGTATCCATCATACATGTAAAGTACTCCATCACCAAGGTAAACAAATACGGTGAGAGGGGGTCACCCTGCCTCAACCCCCTGTTGCTCCTGAAGTAGCCATGTGGCGTGCCCTGGATGAGGACTGAGAAAGTAGGAGAGCAAATGCACTCCCTCACCCTCGCAACCCACCTCTCGTCGAACCCCATGGCGAGCATCAAGTGACAAAGGAAGTCCCGTTTGACCGTATCATAGGCTTTCCGGAGGTCAAGCTTCACACAAGCCTTCATCCCCCCAGGTTTGCTGAACTTTCTCACCATCTCATGAGCTAGTAGGCTGTGCTCCACTATCGATCGGCCCTTGATGAACGCTGCTTGATTCTGGGACACCAATCCCTGCATAATCCCCTCCATTCGCCTGTACATAAGATGAGTGATAATCTTATAAAGAAAGTTACAGCAAGCAATGGGTCAAAAATTTGCAGACGAGGTCGCGCCCTCCTTCTTAGGAACCAGCATCAAGAAAGTGTGGTTCATCTCCTTCAAAAGCCTGCCCTCCACGAAGAACTCCTGTACTGCCGCAAGAACAGGGGACTTAAGCACACCCCAGTGTCGCTTAAAGAACCCTGAAGAAAAGCTATAAGGCCCAGGTGCTTTATTGGATTTAGCCTTCATCATAATGTCTTCCACCTTCTCCATCCTCACAGGTGCCAAAAGCAGGCTATTCCTATGGTGGGACACCAGCCTCTTTGTGACAAGGGCTGGAAACATGCTAGTGTAATCCTTCTGCTGATATAAGTCCGTGTAAAAATTTGACGGCCTCCTCCTGAATCTCCACCGGGTCCTCTACAAGACGTCCCTTGTCATTCAGAAGTCTGGGGATGCTGTTTCGGTGCTGACGGGTGCAGATCACATCATAAAAGAATTTGGTGCAGCGGTCTCCTGAAAAAAATCAAGTTGCATCAATCAACAAAGTCAAGAAATCAAGAAACCCATCATTTGGATGAATTGCGCAGACAATAGATTGTGCAGCAATCCGATTGCGCATACTGCTTTGCGCACACTTCCAACTGCGCAGACTGACGTGGCAGAAGTCATCATTACCAAATCAAATCAAATCTTTTCTGACAACTGACAGCACGAATAACAAGGAATCTGTTCGTTTCCTGTGCCGCACAGTGCTCGAGGGCGGCTGACAGCTGGCAGCGCAAACCAATACTGCGCAGTTTGAGTCTGCGCAAACCATGTATGCGCAATTCAACTCTGCGCACTCCATCAATATAATTGTTAAATTACACGTGGCATTCATGCCATCGATTGCTCATTACGTGGCAACTGTTTATGCACGATCATGCGCATTTATATCAAATGATGCCATGTGTCCATGATAGTTGGCCCACGATCCAGTAACCGTCTGCGCAAATCAATGTTGCGCAAACCAATGCTGCACAAATCATCCTGCGCAGTCCAAAAATAACTGAAAGTTAGTTATTTTCAGAACTCTATAAATAGAGTTTCAAGTCTTCATTTTAAGGGGGATCAAGATGAGAGATCAGAAATCAGAGAGTTCAGGAGTTCTTGCCAAAGTGCTGCTGCATTCTTCCGAGACTTTTGTCTTCAACTTCAGAGGCTTTTGCCTTCAGTTTCCAGAGTTGTTTTCAACTTCAAAGGCTTCGTCTTCACAGTTCACATCGTCCAAGGGATAAAGCAATCGTCATCAAGATTGGACTCCTATAGTTGTAATTTTCCCAGAATTCTTGTAATCTTTATTACAGTTTGTATCAATAAAGTTCTATACTTTTGTTTTTGCAAACAAAATGGCGACTCTGCTGGGGACAACTTTCTCCTCCGACGAGGAAGTAGCAACTCAATGTGATGTAGCGTCTATCGGGAAGACGCAGAAGACACTGGTTGTTAAGGTCAACCAGACAGCCTACGAGGCGATGCTCAACTCCAAGACCACTCCCCGTACTGTAGCCACTTCTGCTAAGAGCAAAGTGCGCTCAGTTTGGGTCTCCAAGTCTGCACAATCTGGCATTTTTGCCACCAAGGATGCTGTACCAACTGTTGCACAATCTGCTAGTCAGACTGCTGCACAAACTGCTGTGCCAACTGTTGCACAGTCTGTCTCAGCAACTGCTGCACAATCTGTTGCAGTCAAGACTGCGCAATCTGTTGCAAATGTTGCGCAAGCTACTTCATATGCTGCCTTGTCAAAACAGAAGACTCCTATGACTCTGGCGCAATTGGCAGTGGCTTTTCCTGCGCAAAATAGCACTCCAGTAACTAAAGTGCTTCCCAAGCACTCTAAGACAAGAACTCCTAATGCACTTCCTACCAAAGCTTCTAATGCACAAATGACTAGTGCACCTTCCACCCATGCGCAAACCAAGTCTGCGCAATTCAAGAAAAATAGCCTTTTGGCTAAATTTCCGGCTTCTCACAATAAAAGAAGAGATTCTACTCCTCTTCCCAAACACCCTATTACCCCTGCACAATTCATTGAAGGTAGTCCTTTGACTATTCCTCCTTCTCTTCAAAGCAAAGGAAAATGTCCATTGGTCTTTTCTCAAACTTCCTTGTCTCATGACTTGGAAAATAACAGAGGAAAACGCTCTTTAGCTAACCCTTCATCTCAAAACAAAGGAAAAGGCCCTTTAGTCTTTTCTCAGTCTTCTTCAGTCTTTACTGAAGAAGATCCATCTCAATGTGTCTCGGCTCCAATCAATTCAAGAACTCTGGCAAACAAGGATTCTTCTTTCCTTTATAACAAGAGTACTTGTACTAATCAAAGAGGTATTCTGCCTACTCCGATAGCAGAATTCCAGGACCTCCCGACTCTACAAATTTCTCGTTCCAGACAGGGAAAACTGTTAGTGTCTCAAACAGAAACTCCTGGGGGTAAATTTGCAGATCTAAGAACATATCTTAACAGGCCAACTTCGGCAAAACGTAAGCAACCTATGCCGAAGGTCAAGCCTCAAAGACAAACCTCCAGGAACAAAAATCCTGATACCTATGCCAATGAAGTGAGTACTTCCCTGTATACTCAAGGGACTAAACATTTGAAGAATCGGAACCATGTTCCGAATATTGTTAAAGAACATATTCCTCGAACCTTTCCTCGTTCTGGCATGGTTTCTGATCTCCGAGAACATCTCAGACAAAAATGGGATAATGCCTCAACTCCTCCAGTTCAAGCATCTGATCATCACTGTAATCATAAAGTCATCATCCAATGCTGTTGTCAAACGACAAAACGATCTGTCTTCGATCGTTTAACTTTTGCTAAATCTGAACCTATGTCAGAAGAAGATGAAGTTTTGTATGCTTCTGTTAACATGACTTCCCGAGACACTGGGGGTAAAAGATGCTCTAAGCATGGTAGACTCCGCAAGCCAAGCCAACGGTATTTGGAATTACTTCAAGAATCTTCAGAAGGAGTATTTCAACATACCCGTTCCCGAAGCCGAGATACAATCGGTCAAAGGAATCTCCCTCAAAATCCTTCAAGTCATCTCCCTGTTTCTCAGTCAGGAGATGATTCGTTTTCTGATTATGATGCATACAGTGAAAGTTCTGAACAAACAGTATCTTCCACTGTGCCAAGAGAAGTGACAGCTTATGTTGTCACCGATGATCCAGATGCTTCAACCTCCGCAAATCAAGAACAGCGAATTGCTGCACTTGAAGATAAGCTAAAGACCATGGCTGAAATGGTCGCTAGTATGCATTCCATCATTGTAGCACAACATGTTACACCACCAACAGCACCTATTACTAGTCCAGAGATCATAGCGTCTTCAATACCTGTCAATACTGGGCTGGGGGTAGTGCCTCCCCAAATGCCTCCTGTACAAGTGCAAGTACAAACTACGCCTAGCCATTCAGGAGCTGGGGGTAGTGCTTACAACGCTGTTCCTCCTCCTACCACTACAATTCAACCTGCTCCTTCTTCTTCATCAGAAGACGCCAATGAAGCTGTCAAACTCTTAAAAAACCCAGTTTGAAGCATTTAAAGAGAAAGACAATCTACAAAGGTTGGGGATTAAACAGCCCTATCCGGTTGAATGGAAGGACGTCCCGTTTCTCCCAAAGTACAAAATCCCTACAATCTCTCTGTTCGATGGCAGTACTTCCCCGAGTCAATTCATCAATCATTTTGAGGTAATGACTGTTCAACTTCAGCCAAATGACGCTCTTCTTACCAGAGTGTTCGTCGGTTGTTTAGCCGGCGTAGCATACGACTGGTATAGAAGTTTGCCCGATGGTTGTATTACTTCTTTTTCAGGTCTCAAACAAATCTTTCTGGAACGGTTCTATGAAGGATTTAATGATATGACGATGTCAGCTCTCAACAAAATCAAACAAAAACATAATGAAACTGCTGAGAGCTTTATTGAACGGTTCCGCCGTGAAGCTTTGAAAATGCCTCCAGGGACTCCAGCTGCTGTCACTATTGATACTTGTAAGGCAAATCTTTTACCTATTATCAGTATGTGGACGGGATCTACCCAATTCCAAGATTGGCCCTCATTCATCGTCAACGCCAAAGCCGCTGAAGTAAGTGTCGACAAGTTTAAACAATTGGGGGTACAAATGTCTAATCCTGATCGCGATGAGCATCAGAATTCAGATGGTGGCAATCGCCAGAACAATCGCAAAGCGAAAGAGACTTTAAACATTAACTTGAACAAAAATAAAGAATCTTTGGCTGTCAATGTGGCCCCACCTACATCTACTCCTACTCCTTCTGCACCTCCACCGAGGGAACCTCGTCCGAAGGTAGAATATTCTTTTGATGAAAATGACACTGCAAGTATTTTTGAGTGTTTACTCAAAAGTAACAAAATTCAACTCCCTGATCCAAAGAAACCTGATGAAGTCAATAAGACTGATCATCCCAAGTATTGTGTCTATCACCGATTCATTGGACATCCTACTCGAGCATGCTATGTGCTCAAAGGTAAGATTCAAGAGCTTGTCAATGCAGGTGTAGTCACTTTGCAACAAGATGAGAAGACTGTTACGGCAAATATGGTTTCAGTTCAATTTGGAGATTTCCCTCCGCAGAGGGTACAGCATGGTGTTATTCCGATTCCTAAAGCAACCCTTGAGATTGAAAATCTCCCGTTTCCATCCAATGAAGGTCTTGTTCCCTTGTCTCTTGACAATGGTGAAATTATGTGGATTCATCCTGATCTTGCTCCAGAATTTGAGATATCTTCCAAGAAGAAAACTCGTTCTAAAGGCAAAACCAAAATCTGCAATATGGTATCTTTTGATCCCATTGTTGACGAAGAGATTCTGTTAGGCACCAGATCAGGAAAAGCTTATTTGAAAGATCATTCTGAAGGTCAAATGGATCTTGCTTCTTCTTCCGAACCTACTCCGGCACAACCTGCATCTGCTGAAGAGGTCCCTTCTACATCTTCACCAGTTGTAGTATCAATTCCTCCTAAGCCAACAACGGCTGACAAAGGCAAACAACAAGTTCGATTTGACAAACCTCTAAAGAAGTCATCTCCTACTGGGCTTGAGAAGCCTTACAATTTTGATATATTGGCTCAATTAGCCAATACACCAGCCAGGTTGTCAATCTTTGAACTCTTGCGTCTTTCCAAAGAGACACGAGAAACTCTAAGTGAAGCTCTGATGCAGGCTGAAACTTGCTTAACTCTTCTCAAGAAGCCAGAATCAGAATCGGTCTCTTGTCATCACAGTCATAGCGTCTTGGAACTGATCCCAAATATTACCTTCGCTCAGGATGATATGCTAATGGAAGATAATAGACATGATCGTCCTCTTTATTATACGGGATATGTAGATTCAATGAAGGTTGATCGCATCCTGATAGATCCAGGGTCTGCACTTAGTATTATGCCAAAGACAATGCTAGATGCATTAAAGATACCAGTACATAGTCTTTCAACCACGATCACTACTATTCTGGGATTTAATCAAGGAAAGAGTGAACCTTTGGGCAAGATTCGTCTAAAACTCCAAATAGGCAATCTTCGCACAAAGGTGACCTTTTATATCATTGACAATCATGGTTGTTCTTATAATGCTCTCCTGGGAAGGCCATTCCTCCATGAACATAATGTTGTTCCATCAACTCTTCATCAATGTTTTAAATACGTTGATGATAAAGGACAAGTTCATAAGGAAGTTGCGGACCTTTATCCTTTCAAGGGTATTGAAGCTTATTGCAACGATGCTCGTATGTACAATGATGAATTTATGAAGGTAGTATTGGCTATGGATACTGAAGAAGATCAAAAAGCAGTACCTCAAGACACTCTTATCATACCTGTTAAGGGGCGAGTCTCTCATCCTCAATCTTCCAAGCCACTGGTTATTCACTTACCAGTTCAAAAGAAATCAGTTGATGCTGATGAAAATCAAAGGGAGCTCACCTCTTCTGAGCCACTTGTTATCGACTTACGTCGCAACAAAGACAAAAAGCAGCTCATTCCTTCTGAGCCACTTGTTGTTGATCTAAATCGCAACAAGGAAAAAAGGGAGCTCACCTCTTCTGAGCCACTTGTTATTGACCTCCGTCGTAACAAGCCTCCTCCACGTTCTTCTTCTCCCCCTCTTGTAATCAATTTGACCAAATCTGCTAAGGTTAAAGGTCCTGTTGTAAATACTGATGTACAAATCAATGAAAAAGCATCTACTTTCCAGTATACTGATGTTATTTATTATACTAAAAGTTATTTGGATATGTTAGATAGCTTCCAATCAATTACACTGGGAGTCGTACAATCTCTTCAGACAGAAGTCTCGCTTGAAGATCCAGATGATTCTTACCGTATTCATCCTTCTTTAAAGAAAGGTGAAAGTTCAGCTTTTTATATAAAAAACCAGAAACAAAGATTAACTATACGGATGATAGCAAAATTAACGATACGGGACGTCTCCAGTTCCATCGTTATAGTCAACAATCAAAAGACATCCTCCGAAAGATGGGTTACGACTTAAGAGCGGCCTTAACTACGGTAAAGGTAGACGAACTCCCATTCGTACAACAGTTCCAAACGAAAATCACAAATGTACTATGACAGGACCAAGAAAGGTCTCGGATATACTTCTCCTCCACTGTTATCCCCAGCAGCTTCTGAATCAGATAGTGAAGAACGTTCTAACTCTTCTGATTCCAGATCATGGGATTCCGATACCAGCATCGGTGAAGTCCATCGTATAATTGTATCTTCTAACATGGTCTCTGTCGAACTACCAGAAGACTGTGATGAAGATGTTGAAGAAAGTCCGGAAACAGATCCTTGGGCTCAACATATGGATAACCAATGGGTACTTCGATTTGAACAACGTGAACCCCCTACTGAAGATCAACTACTTCAAATTGATGTAGGAGAAAGAGATTCACCTCGGCCAATTTTTATTAGCAAGAATCTTCCAGAAGCAGACAAACAAGAGTTGATTCTTCTTATTAAAGAATATATCGACGTCTTTGTCTGGAGTTATGAAGACATGCCAGGTTTAGATCCTAAGATTGCGACTCACAAACTGAACATTCTTCCTAATGCTAAACCAGTCAAACAGCAACAAAGGCGATTTAAGCCTGAAATGATGGATGCAATTGATGGTGAAGTCAAGAAGCTCATCGCTTGTGGCTTTATTCGAGAAGAGCAGCATCCTGATTGGGTAGCCAATGTCGTCCCAGTTCTGAAGAAAACTGGAAAAGTTCGAGTCTGCATCGACTTCCGAGATCTCAATGAAGCATGTCGAAAAGATGAATTTCCTCTTCCTATCACAGATGTCATGATTGATAATACTTGTGGGTTCGAAAGGATAACTTTTATGGATGGATTTTCCGGGTATAATCAGATCAAAATACATCCTGAAGATGAAAAGCATACATCTTTCTGCACTCCTCGTGGTGTTTATTGTTATACAGTGATGCCATTTGGTCTTAAAAATGCTGGTGCAACTTACCAACGTGCTATGAGTACTATTTTCAAAGATCATCTTCGTAAAATAGTCGAATGTTACGTGGACGATATTGCTGTTAAAAGTCGTCTAAAAGAAGATCACCTCCAAGATTTGAGAACAATATTAATCTCATGCGTCAACATCAGCTCAAGATGAATCCCACCAAGTCATTCTTAGGTGTCTCTAGTGGCAAGTTTCTCGGCTTCGTCATTACCTCTAAGGGTATACACGTGGATCCCGAGAAGATCAAAGCCATCCAAGAGATGCGTCCTCCACGCAACCTAAAAGAGCTACGAGGATTCCAAGGCCGACTTGCGTACATCAGGCGATTCATTTCGAACTTGTCTGGACGCTGCAGACCATTCACTCAATTAATGAAGAAGGGTGTATCTTTTGTTTGGACTGAAGAATGTCAACGAGCATTCGACGATATCAAACAATATCTTATGAACCCACCAGTTTTGGTGCCACCTATCTCTGGCATTCCATTCTTGATGTATGTCCATGCTATGGACCATTCATTGGGTGCCTTACTTGCCCAAAAGAACAAAGAAGGCCATGAACAAGCTATATACTATCTTAGCCGAACTATGATTGGTGCTGAACACCGTTATAGTCCTGTCGAGAAAGAATGCTTGGCTCTCATGTTTGCTGTGCAAAAGACGAGACATTATATCATTGGTCAAACTATTCATGTTATATCTCGAGTTAACCCTCTCCGGGTACTCATGAAGAAACCAAGTACACTTAATTCTCGGTTGGCTACATGGGCAATCCTGCTAGCTCAATATGACATGGTGTATGTTCCACAAAAGTCTGTCAAAGGTCAAGCGCTGGCGGACTTCTTAGCGGCTCATCCTGTGCCTGAAACATCTAAACTCTATGACGAAATTCCTGACGAGACGTTAGAAGTCAACATGATCTCCGAAGAGTTTCCAACCTGGCGTTTATTCTTTGATGGTGCATCAAGAATTGGACCAAATGGTGCTATAGTGGCAGGTGTTGGAGTTGTCCTCGTTTCTCCAGACGGATTAACTATCCAAAGAGCCTACTCTTTAGATGAACCTTGCTCTAACAATGTGGCAGAGTACAATGCCTTACTTGTCGGCCTTCAGTTAGCTAAACAACTGAATGTTGAATATCTGGAAGTCTATGGTGACTCTAAATTGGTTGTAAATCAGGTTAGAGGAACCTATGAAGTCCGTCATCAAGACCTAGTACCTTATCATGAGGCGGCAATCAATATAGCTACATCATTCAAAGCCTTCTTCATTGACTATGTTCGACGAGCTTGCAATACTGAAGCCGATGCTTTGGCCAATCTTGCAGCTGTCTTAGCCATCCCTATCAAAAGACAGCAGGTCGTGGTTATCTCCAACCGAGAACTGTTCTGCATCGAAAACAATCGTAATATTGAATTCAGTAATTTTGCTGAAGTCGATGTTATTGATGAAGATTGGAGAACTCCTTTCATTGACTTTGTGGTTCATGACATACTCCCCGAAGATCCTAAGGAGGCTACAAGCGTTCGTCGACGATCTCTCCGATTCTATTACAATCAAACTACTAAGACCCTCTATCGGCGAACTTATGATGGTCTTCTTCTACGCTGTTTAGCTGGTGATGAAGCCAAACAAGTGTTACGTGAAGCTCATGATGGCGTTTGTGGAGCACATCAACCTGGTCCTAATTACAGGATCACATTAGACGTATGGGTTATTATTGGCCCTCTATGGTATCAGATGCCATTGAATATGGAAGAAAATGTCGTGCTTGTCAAATCCATGCAGACTTCATTCATTAACCCTCGGAATTCTTACACCCGACTGCTGCTTCATGGCCTTTTGAAGCTTGGGGTATGGACATCATAGGTCCTATTAATCCTCCTTCTTCTAGAGGACATCGGTTCATATGGCGATAACCGATTACTTCTCCAAGTGGGCTGAAGCTATACCTCTGGATGAAGTCAAGACTAGCAGTGTCATCAATTTCGTTAAACACCATGTCATCTATAGATTCGGTGTACCTCGCAGAATCATTCATGACAATGGACCTCAATTTATTAGTCAGAAGTTCACTAGATTCTGTGATGATCATCGGATTAACAATGTTGCTTCGACGGCGTACAATCCTGCCGCTAATGGTTTAGCTGAAGCCTTTAACAAAACCATTATTAAGCTCCTTAAAAAGTTGTATCCACTAACAAACGAAATTGGAGCGAGAAATTTGGCGAATGTCTTTGGGCCTATCGAACTACAGTCCGCAATCCCACAGGCTTTACACCTTTCTCTTTAGTGTATGGCTGTGAAGCTGTCCTTCCTTTGGAGTTACAAATTCCTTCTTTAAGGATCGCTATTGCCAATGAGCTTACCACAGAAAATAATGACCTTTTTCGACTCCAAGAGTTGGAAGCATTAGATGAAAAGCGGTTAATGGCTCAACAGCAATTGAGTTATACCAAGCCCGCATCTCAAAGACATTTAATCGTAAAGTGAAGGTCAGAGCCTTTCAGCAAGGAGAACTTGTTCTAACGGTCAGACGTCCTATGACTATGACTCATATGAGCAAAGGGAAATTCGATGCAAAATGGGAAGGTCCCTATGTTGTGAGCAAAGTCTTCTCAAATGGTGCTTATCAACTTTCAGAACTTGATGGTCGAGTTGCTATGATGCCTATCAATGGCAAATTCTTAAAGAAGTATTATGTATAAATGTAAATATTTGTAAATTATCAGTCAAGATCAAGTTCATAAATAAAATGCAAATTTTATTTCATCATATGATAGTACATAATATTAAAGGTCACTATCATCTTTCTCTATATTTGGACGAGGGCCACTGCCGTCCTTCTTAAAATACGGTCAGCAAAAGAGTCGAGAACTTCCTTGCTGGATCCCACAAGAAACTTGCAGACAGCTCATCATCATGCGCAACTTGATTCAAAATTCAAAAATTCAAAGTATTTCGAAACTTTGAATCAAATCAACTTTCGAAAACTTTGAAGGGGGTCTTGTAGGTCCTGAAAAAAATTAAGTTGCATCAATCAACAAAGTCAAGAAATCAAGAAACCCATCATTTGGATGAATTGCGCAGACAATAGATTGCGCAGCAATCCGATTGCGCATACTGCTTTGCGCACACTTCCAACTGCGCAGACTGACGTGGCAGAAGTCATCATTACCAAATCAAATCAAATCTTTTCTGACAACTGACAGCACGAATAACAAGGAATCTGTTCGTTTCCTGCGCCGCACAGTGCTCGAGGGCGGCTGACAGCTGGCAGCGCAAACCAATACTGCGCAGTTTGAGTCTGCGCAAACCATGTATGCGCAATTCAACTCTGCGCACTCCATCAATATAATTGTTAAGTTACACGTGGCATTCATGCCATCGATTGCTCATTACGTGGCAACTGTTTATGCACGATCATGCGTATTTCTATCAAATGATGCCATGTGTCCATGATAGTTGGCCCACGATCCAGTAACTGTCTGCGCAAATCAATGTTGCGCAAACCAATGCTGCGCAAATCATCCTGCGCAGTCCAAAAATAACTGAAAGTTAGTTATTTTCAGAACTCTATAAATAGAGTTTCAAGTCTTTATTTTAAGGGGGATCAAGATGAGAGATCAGAAATCAGAGAGTTCAGGAGTTCTTGCCAAAGTGCTGCTGCATTCTTCCGAGACTTTTGTCTTCAACTTCAGAGGCTTTTGCCTTCAGTTTCCAGAGTTGTTTTCAACTTCAAAGGCTTCGTCTTCACAGTTCATATCGTCCAAGGGATAAAGCAATCGTCATCAAGATTGGACTCCTATAGTTGTAATTTTCCCAGAATTCTTGTAATCTTTATTACAGTTTGTATCAATAAAGTTCTATACTTTTGTTTTTGCAAACAGGGTGCAGATCACATCATAAAAGAATTTGGAGCAGCGGTCTCCATCTTTGAGCCAGGTACATTTAACCCTCTGGGCCGCACTAATCTCCTCCTGCAGTCTCATGGTGCTGGCCTCCTCAATCAGGATCTTCTCCTTAGCCGCCAACTCTCCGTTCAGAATGTCAGCTTAGAGAGCCACCTGAGTGTCCCGAAGCTCGGCTTCCTTATCCGCCAGAGAAGACCGCGGTCTCGTCTTCACCCAACCCCTGAGAGCACGCTTGATCTGCTTGAGTTTATGAACCATGCGAAACTGAGCCGTGCCATCCCGGAAGTACTGTATCTCTCTCGTAACCATCTCCTCATATCTAGCCGACAGAAACTAGCTGTTGTTTTACCGAAACGGCCTCGACCGCAAAGTGGGTCTCTCACAGAGGCCAACCCGGATAAGAGAATGGTCGCTAGTACCAGCCGTAAGATCTTCCGCCATCGAATTCGAGAAGCACCGAAACTATTCACTATTGTCCAAGGCCCGATCCAACTGACAAGCAATCCAATTATGTGTAGCCTTGTTGTGCCAGGTCCAGATATGTCCAGCTCTCTCCAGCCCCACATCCCTGACATAAGCAGACATCTCTGGAAGTCATACAAGATCGAATCCGGAATAGGGCGACCTCCCACCTTCTCTTGGCGAAGCAGCATAGCATTGAAGTCCTCCATGATAAGCAAGGAGATGCATGCTGTCCGCTGTAAGGCCCAGGTGCACAATGTCCTCCCACAAAGCCTTCCGGAGTCTCCGGTCATTATGTCCATACAGCACCCAGGATGAATCAGAACCCACCTTTATTCTCGAAAGTAATGCCAATGAGTTGTTCTGATTTATGTATCTGTACCCCCTCCCATCTACCTCGGTTCCACCTAACCCAGATCCTTGCCATACCGTAAAGATCTAAGTTGTGAATGTGATCCCAGTTTGCCGGAGTCCTATGTGAGAGCATAGCGGCCCCTCTAATCTTTGTCTCCAGCAGGATAACAATGTTACATGACTCTCTCCTCAGAACCCCTCCAATCTCCCTCCATCGTCCAATGGAATACCCCTTAATGTTCTATGCTAGGACCGACATTTAATTAATAGATGAGGGGTCCCCCTGGAACTCGTCTGGATCGACACTCGAGGGAAGTGTCTCATCCGCCGGATCAATGACTGCATCCACCATGGAGGAAGGAGCAAGATGAGCATGAATCCTGCTAAGAGTAAGTGCCTAGTCAGGATTGGCTTCAGTCTGGTCGTCCATATCCCTCGCCTGAGGGATATCCTCCCGCGTGGCTGGAGCGAATCTTTTCCTGCTGCTATATACCATGATCGCCGGGGAGGCCTCCATCACCATCTGACCACTGTCAGCCGCGCTCATACCCCTGGTCACCATAGTCTACTATGGCCTGAAAGGGACCAGTGCGCCCTGCGTGCTCTCCTGTC
This sequence comes from Iris pallida, assembly GCA_029216955.1. Lineage (NCBI taxonomy): Eukaryota > Viridiplantae > Streptophyta > Magnoliopsida > Asparagales > Iridaceae > Iris > Iris pallida. Next base: position 2,080,548 of record JANAVB010016797.1, on the reverse strand, counting down.
TCTGCGGTGATCCTGACTCCAGCCTCCTGTCGACCTCCATCACTGTGTCCTCCTCCATATGTCTGTCTGGCGCCGTCTCCCCAGGTAAGTGACTAGGAGCCGTCTCCATCCCGGGTGCCTCCATCTGAACCGCCTGTGGCCTGGCGGCCTCCCTCCCCTTATATTTGCACGCACTGGTAGTGTGCCCAAAGCACTCGCAAGATGAACACATGGGTGGGACCCAGTCATACTCCACCGACTGTGTCAGAACCTCCCCAGACGGTACCTGATACTCAAGCATACTCGGTAGTTCCGAGCCCGCCTTGATCTCCACGAAGACCCTGGCATACATCAATCTGGTGCAGAAAACAGTGGCCTCGTCTGCCTTAATCGGCTTCCCCACGAGGCTGGTAAGTCTCATGAGAAGCGGGATGCTCCAATACTTCACTGGAAACTCTGGGAATCGGATCCAGATGGGGATAGCGTTCAGCACCTCCTTCTCACATCTCAGCTCCGGCGTCCACTTCTTTAATATAATGAGTCTCCCATCAAATGACCAAGGCCCTCCCTGCAGAATCCTGGTCACATCCTCCTCTAGTCCAAATTTGACGTAGTAAAATCCATTCTCCCTGGAGAAGAATTTCATGCTACCTTTGGGTCTCCAGACTCGCTCCACAAAACCCCGGATTTGGCTATAGAACGGCTTGTTTCCTAACACATATAGCACCAGAGTGTTCTTCCAAAATTCTGAAACCACCGCTATTTCCTCGGCGGAAAATACGCCCGAAGCCCTCCTCCAACCGACATCGGTGTGACAAATTCCATCGACATCAGGATTTTCGTCACCACTGGAGAGCAAACCGCCTTTCATGACTGAGGCCTCTGCTCCTCAGTGTGCGTCCTGGTCGGAGGGTTCGCAGGATCCGGGCCTTTCCTGTCGGCATCAACAGCAACGCCCTTAGCCTTCTCTACCGCCGTCGCCTTTGGCCTCCATTCCGATACAGTATGCACCGTACCTCCCCCACGACGATGGAGATCTAATGTGCCTATCGACGATCGATTCCCATGATTCCCTGTCCCCGTCCGCCCCGCTACTTGGGTCTGGGCCCCTCGTCGCCCTCCAGCCAGTCGTATCGTCACCGTCTGCCAGCCTGCATCTCCAGTGTTGTCCGTCCCCGACCCGAACTCGAAAACTTGAACCGAAGCCCCCGACCCTCCCCCTCCTTGATCGTTCTCACCATCACCGGCGCCTGGCCCCGCCCTCAACCCCAAGCCGCCGTCTGACCCCCTCCACCGGAGAAGGATCCTTTCGTGCCGCCCGACCCCCCCCGTACGGGGGGTCCCACTGCAGCCGCCCGACCCCCCCCCTCTCGGGGGTGTCCCTTTATCGCCGCCGACCCCTCCCCGCCTGGAGGGGTCACACCGCCGCCGTCCGACCCCTTCCGGACCGGAGGGGTCCCCCTGTTGCCGCCCTCCTGTCCCACTTCTGCCGTCCGACCCCCCCGCCTGGGGGGTCCCGCTTCCGTCGCCCGACCCCCCTTCGCCTGGGGGTCCTTTTATGGCCGCCGCCCTTCCCTCCAACCCGACGTACCCCCCCCCCCCCCGCGAGAGGATCCGGGGACGGGAGGGAGGCGTAGTAGCCGCCCTTCACTCTCTCTCTCTATATCTTCACTCTCTCTCTCTCTCTATCTATATTATATATATATATATATATATATAATATATATATATATTATTGGCCCATTCCATGGTCACACCCGATTTTGATAATCGACACTAACTTAAGTCAATGCACAAAGTATACGAACTGCTGCTAATCATTTCAGGTCTAGTGAAATCAATATCAAAAAGCGTACTACTACATCAGCAAGCATGCGAATCATCATCTTGAAGCTCATTTTTTATTGGAATCAGTCCGAGTTATTTTACAATTTATTATGTATTTTATCTTTATTGAGTTTAGGATATAAATTGTAAGATCGACTAGATACTACTGGCTTAGGTTAATCATAGTCCACACTCCTATACAGCCTACCCATCCAAAGTCCACTTACCAATAATATCATTTACCTTCTACAACAAATTAACAAATATTTTACATTTTTACTGAGACAGAACTCAAGCCGAGTTCGGTCCAAACTCTGACCGACTTCGATCAGTTTTAATTTAAATATTTGTTGCCTCCAAATCTGTATGCAACGTTCATTTGCGAAATCTTTGCATCAGAACTCTGCCCGAATTCTGTCCGAGTTCGGTCCTCGAAAACACCTATAAATAGAAGAGAATTTCTCATTCCAAATTACTCAATCAATTTCATCTTCTCTTCTCTTTTCAATAAGTGTTTTTAGTTGATCTAAAGCTTTCATATTTTTGCCTGCACATCTCTTAGCCACAAGCCTGTAATATCTATTTGATCTAGAGTCTTTGGTTCTCAAGAGTTGTAAAGAGGTTGTTCAAAGTTCAGAAACTATCTCTGTTTTCGGAGCCGGTCGTGCGCTCGTCGCCAGGCACAGTATTGTGAAGTCGGTCATGTACTTGTCCCCAAGCACGATGTTGTGAGAGACTACAAGCTCTCAATTAGCTTGTGCCTTAGTGGATTAACATCGAGCAAGAGTACTCGAGACTGGATTAGTCCTCTCAGAGGGATACCAGTATACATCGCTGTGTCACTGAGTTTGATCTCTCTATCTCTTGCTATTTATTACCGTCTCTTTATTCACTGCCATAGTTATCTGCTTTTAATTTTAAATTGGTGATTATTTTCTGCTGCACTCGTACTCACTCTATTTATCCCCCTCTATAGGTGCTCAACGGTCCTACAATTGGTATCAAAGCAGGTTATATTCTAATATAACAAACCTCAGAGAGTATATATGGCAGCCGTGAAATCAATATTCAATGGTGAAGGGCAATCCACAAATAGACCCTCACTATTTAATGGTACAAACTATACTTATTGGAAAACATGAATGACATTCTTTTTAAAGTCTCTTGACTTTGATCTTTGGTCTATAGTAGTTGACGGTTATAAGAAACCGGCTCCTACAGTAGTTGATGGCGTGCTTGTAGACAAGCCTCATGACAAATATACAGAGGTTGAAAAAAATAAAGGCTAGTCTAGATGCTCGTGCCATCAACGTACTGTTTTGTGCAATTGACAAAACGGAGTTCAAAAGAGTTTCAACCTGTAAGATGTCTCATGAGATTTTGAAACTTCTTGAGGTAACTCATGAAGGTACTTCCCAAGTGAAGGAATCCAAATCAGCAGACTAACACAGGATATGAATCTTTTAAAATAAAATCCGGAGAGTCATTGAACTCTTGCAGATCAAGCTCATGGGTCATGAGCTTGCCCATAAGTGTTTCCAGAGACATGGTGGTGAGATCGTTTCCTTCAATAATTACTGTTGCCTTTGGGTTCCAGTTCTTGGTTAGAGCCCGTAGCACTTTTCTGATTTCTCATGATTACTGTAATCTTTACCATGAGATTGCAGAGGATTAGTAATATCAAGAAAACGAGTGAACATCTGTGTGCCTTATGTATGGAGGACTATATAGAACATCATTTACAGTATTAATACTTAATTTGTTACACAAACTACATCTTTGTTTTTTTTTGTGCTTGCAATTGTTTTAGGAACATAATTTACTTGTGTATATTGTGGTGTTAATACTTCAGTTGTGTGCCACTCATGAATTTTTGTGTGCCACTCATGAATTGGTTGATAATTGAGAGCTAAAAGCTCAGGTTCAATAGAGCTACATTTAAAAAAATTATATTTCTTATCCATTCCTAACGGCTTGTTACCGTTGGAAAATTTTGCTTTCATAACGGTTAAAAGCCATTGGAAAAACTTACTTTTCCAACGGTTTTTTTGTGTTAGGAAAATTTGTGTTCCTAACGGTAAAAAATCGTTGGAAAAATCTAACTTTCCAACGGTTGTTTACCGTTAGGAACACAAATTTTCTAACGGTAAAAAACCATTAGGAAAATTCCCCACGCCCAACCACCAACGGTAAAAAAGTGTTAGGAAAATTTTTCCTAACGCTTATAGTCGTTAGAAAATGACTATTTTGGTGTAGTGGCACCACATAATGCTGGATCAAAATAAAGCAAATCAAAACAATTACACGAACTGTTACTTTGTTCACAAGTGAGTTTCCTCCCTTAACTGGCTATCAGGATTGCAGTACTTCAACTCAGACCCATAAGTTTCTTTATTTTTTATCCACCTCGATAACCTTCTGACACCAAGTAGGGGGAAACTGGGCAATCACCTCATCGACTTGTACCTCCATAGATGAAAGAAGCCCCTTCGACAGAACGAGCTTTGTTGAACCGACCGAGTTTGAGATGATTCAGTACAAGAAGTTCTGTCCTTGGAGGAACATGTCTCTGAATCAGAAGACTGCAACCTATTAAACCAGTGCTTTGTGTAGAATTCCATTTCTTGATATATTCTTTATCTATCTGAAACTTCAGTTTTTGAAACCATCGATACAACTTGTTGCCTTCTATCTTCCCCATGTAGAGTTTCCTGAGGAAGATTGATTAATATAACTAAGACAATGTTTTACAAGGTAAATTTTACAGATTAACAACTAAGAGAAAAATAAATTTTGGAAAAAAAATGATGCATAAAAAATAGATTTACACTTCATGTTATGGCGTAAGTTGTGCAACTAATTAACGATGACTTGTGTGGACGATTATGAATCAAGGAATCCCAGGAGAAATAGGCTGAAACCTAAATTCCTCAACCAAACAACAATTTGACATATAGAAAACTAGGAATTACGAACTAATACCCCAATTTCACCCTCAACCAGAAATCTATGAATAGGCCAAAATGCATAAAAGATTAATAATTAATGACGTTTCACCAGATTCGTAGAGGGGTAGAATCAATTCAAACACAATCATCCTTGATGACTACATTTTCAGTCCTATCTCTAGTATGCAATAAGGATACATCCAAAAAAGAACAAAAGAAACTGAACCACATATCAAATGACTGCTTAACCTGTCCTAATCTCTTAATATGAGCCTTTAAAGTTCATGTAACTTGTGCTTGCAAAAATCCCTGAAATATCAAGGAATTCAGTCTTTAATTAAGAGGTAGTCACATTTCCAACCCAGATATGTATTATATTCTACTAATAAAAGGTCTTCAAGACATCAATGAAATGGCCATCTATCTTGAACTCATAATCATATCTAAAACAATATAAATGTCCATGCTTTCTTATGAAACGTGAAATTGGTGTAAAAAGAAAGTATGAACAAATTACATGATCCATCTAGACCTTGGAAAATTAACTTAAAAGTTTTTATTTTTAAAAACATAAAAAAGTGCTACTCTTGACACGTTTTTACAATGGTTATTTTTCTTTAAAATATTAGTACATGGTCCTTAGAATGTCAGAAATGATCTTGGCACAGTAAGAGCACAAAGACAAGGACACAACACCTATGTTGGTGTGTCCTAGTATATTGAAGTGTCCGAATTGTATCCAATACGTGTCCGACAGAACATGGGTCCACATTTTTGTAGTTTTTTCTAGGTAATTGACTAATAGAACCAAATCTGTCATCTAATCTAGCTAGTTCTCTGAAACTTAAAAAGAACAAAAAGAAGCATAATGTTCTTACTTTAATTGCCTGCAACATGAAGAGCATGGCGATCAACAGACCAAACAGCTCGCCAGCTATACGAGTAAATCTGTTGATAATAGAGCACGCGCCAAAAACTGATAGTAGAATCAGCAGGAATGCTTTCCACACACAGACCCTGTCAATAGAAAAAAGGTTTAATTAATCTTCCTATCAAGAAACAAACCTCCAAATTTTATTCACAGCAAGCCATTTTCCAGGAAAAAAAGTTCACACCATCCAGTTCCATGCTAGAAATAGCTTCGGCCCCAAGTCCGTTCTCTCCTTGGCAAAGTTGAACATGAATGTGTACATAAGAACAGTGGGCTCTGCCACCCCAAGGATCAGCAGAGGCTGACCCCCGATGATCGAATGTATGATCCCGCAAATCACAGTCGACGCCAACGACTGCACCGCCGTTATAATCCTCTGCCAAGAACCAGTTTCTTGTTTCATCAAGCTGATCGATCATTTTTTCGGTGTGTAATTAAAACTAGCACTTATAAACTAATTTCGTTACCGTGTTTCTCTCCAGTTGCTCCCCAAACGATATGACCGGTATCGCTGACACAAAAAATATGTAGGTGGTAGGAGCCAAAATCCTGAATCAATCAAGAATCAAAATGGCATTCAAGAAAATTTAGGCCTAGAACATGAACTAGATCGATTAAGATGATTGAGATACCTGATGCCCGCGCTGAACCCCCCGGTCTAGTCCTGCTTGTAGCACGTTAGTCAGCCGCGGAGATCGTTCTTGATCCCCCTCAGTGGCACAAAAGTCTCCTCCATGCTTATGTTGAATGCTTGCTAATAGTAAATATAACTTAGGCTAACTATACAAGTATACTCTATCTACAACCTAATTCATTCAAGGGAGTAGGCTATGAGGGTCGGCTTCGCCTACGGGAAATTCATGGTTAATCCCATGCTCATAGCAAATTAACCAAAAATGATCAGTATGGAATTGCTACTGCCTACTTTCTAATTACAACAAGACCGATCGAAGGAAAGCAAATTTACATGATTCAAACCTATAGAAGAATATTACTTCTCAGAGAAACAACTCGATTCAAATACACAAGCAATACTGGAAAGAGGGATTCAAATACACAAGCCATCAAGACTATCCAAGACACTAGGTGAAATTGAGGAATTCAAATAATAAACCAACACATCATACTATGAAAGATCTGTAAATTCAAATAGAGGAATTCCAGATGTGCAAAGGAGAAAGAGGATCCAAGAAATTGTACAAGTCTCGTCTCACTATCAACAAACAACTGAAATAATGAACCATGAAACTGGACTGTTACTAAAGACATTCATATATTATAGAATTGCATGTATATTTGTAATACAAAAATGTGACCAAGCCCATGTCTCACCTGTCTGACCATAAGCAAAACATGTCGCTTTTGTTTGCTGGAATATAGTAGGTATAATAGGCTCTACAGTCTCACGGTATACCTGTTCAAGCAAGTACATTTATTTTCGACACAAATGGTGTGGTATCATAATATCCAAGAAATTAAGAGGTTATATAAACCTTGAATCGTGTTACCCTCGTCGTTAGTGATGGACTCGTCCAGAACAACATTAAAAAAAACTCATGCTTCTTGACGTATACGGTCAAGTCCACCTTCCATATCTAGAAATTTAAAATCAGTAATCAATTAAGTAAAAACAAAGAATAGGAAAAAGGATCCAAATAAATGAAACTACTACTTTCTACGAATACATTGTTTTAGTATAGTATTGCATAGCTTAAAGAAAATGTTCCATAGCTTATTTGTGTAAAAATGAACAGAAATGTCATTAAATCAATAGTGAAATGCATGTTATTTACACAACAATTATACTACTATAGCTTAAAGAAGAAGCAGAGATCAATTGTCATAAGGAGGGTCCAAAACCGATATGGAGTTTTTGAACTTTGAGTATCTCCTTTTGGGTTATATTGCAAAATGTACAGGATCCACTCCTTAAATACCTAACAATGGTAAACTTAAGTGTATTTTGAAAATTGATGATTCATAACCTAGATTGTCACAACAATAAACTGGCGTAAATTTAAGAATACTCACTAAGCACGCTACTATTCCATAGATATACATTCCAAAATTCTTATGTATTTTTAACACATCATCACTAAGAACAAAGTTCAAACTGTTAGGATATACAAGTTACTATCAGTCAAAATCCAATACTTGTTTGTGTGGACCAAGTTAACAACATGAATCCGTAGATCGGGAATATATATACCTTCCAAGAACACTGCATTGCAGCTGCATTAGCACAGGAACACTGCAGCATCAAATGCTTGCAACCAAGCAGCCCTTGAGTGATTGTCACCCCCAGTTTCCAAAAACAGGGGTATTTTTGTCATTTTTCACTTTTGAATAATTTTGGAATTATTTATTTATTTATTGTATTATTTTGGGATTATTTGAATCGGGTTCGAATTTCAACTCAGTCCGACTTGTTTTAACTTGTTTCGGGGACCCGGGATAGTTTGACCTTAGCGGGCCCACACACTAGCTAGCCATGGCCCACAATATTACCATCAAAAGTTAGAGGGATTAATCATGACCCCATGGATTAGGTTAGACCTAATTAGAACATTAGATTTATATTTTTAACCCCCAAATCCTAAGCAACCTTGTAAGGAGCTAATAAAACAATAGGAGGGCAAACTTGTAATTAGGAAAAATAGGGTTTGGAGCTTGCTATGGCCGGCCACATGTGGGGATGGGGAGGAGAGAGAAATTCACATCTTTTGTTCTCATCCACTTCTTCTTCTTCTTCTCCAAAGGTTCTTCCCTTTCCTTGAGAGCTCCACCATTGTTTCAACCTCCAAATAGGTAATCTCTTCTCTAAATTAGTTTTCCCTCTCATGTAGAATGGTTAGGAAACCCATAGGAATGTTTTCCATGGTTGTGTCTCCATTAGAGACTATTTTGTGTCCATTTGGGCATTTTTAGAGGTGTCCAATATATAGGATTGTGTCCTAATAGGAAAACTCCCTATTTGGACACATGGATATTGTTGTGCATTGGTTTTGGTGTGTTCTAACTATTATTTCAGAATTTTCATGTTTGTGGGAATGATTTTCTTAATGTATCATTTCCTATAATATATTTGTATATATATATAAGGTTATATATATATCATTCTTTATATATATATATATATATATATATATATATATATATATATATATATATATATATATATGGCTTATATATATTAATGTATTATTATGTGTTGTGTGTGGTTTGTGTTGAGTGGGGAAGGACTTGTCAGGTTCAGCCAAGCTAGGGGGGAGCTTGAGTGAGTGTGTGTATATATGGTTTCATATCTATTAATCTCTCTCCCTCTCTCTTATATATATATATATATATATATATATATAAATATATATATATATATATATATATATATATATATATATATATATATATAGTGGTTTATATGTAATGTGGTTTATATATGGGATAGATATATATGGTTGTGTGTGTGGCTTGTGTTGGTGTAGGGGAAAAGCCAGGTTCGGCCAAGGGAGCCTGGGAGCATGGAGTTATGTGTGTGTTTGTGTAGTGTAGAGGGGTGTAGGAGGAGTGTTTGATTTAATGTGTGAGTGGTGGTTGAGAGAGAAAATATAGAGAGGGGTAGAGGGAGTTTGAGAGAGTGATTTAGAGGGGGGGGGGGGGGGGGAAACCACCCCATGGCTGTCCTCTTTTCCCCTTGACAGTCCCCACAAAAGTCCTCCTTGAACCATCATAAAACAGTCCACAAAATGCACACATTAAACCCCTAAACATAGCCTCCATTTCCCCACCAAAGGGCTGTCTAAAACCCCCATGAAATCACCCTACTGCTGTCCACTTGAACCCCAAAAATTAGCCCCTTTTGGACTGTCAAACACAGCCCTTTGTAGCCCCCATGGCTGTCCAAATTTATCCCATGGATGGCAACCCCTTAGTCCCATTTAAACACCACATTTAGCCTCCACTTTGACACCAAATCAGTCCCTAACTTGCCCCATATGCACAGCCCTATAACACCGTCAATTCAGTCCACAAACCATTACAAATCAGTCCCCCAAGTCCTCCAAATTAGTCCATGTGTTTAGCCTTGTGTGTGTGAGTGTTTGTGAGTTGTGGGTGTGTGTGTGAGAGCCATTAGTGAGTGTATCTAGTAACCTATAGTATATCCTATAGCTAAATCAATAGAAAACCTATAGGAAACCTATGAGAGTGATAAATATAGGAGTGTGTCATGAGAGTGAGTGGTGTAGATGAGTGTGGTAGAGAAAAGGGTAAAATTCATGATATAGATAAGGTAATAGGATAAATCAATACCCCGTATCCTAACATGGCCTAGATACCTAGGATACCCAAATTGTTTGGTAGGTAAACCTTAGATGGGTTGATATCTAGCTACCCTAAGGAGCCTAGGCTAGTACCATGGGTATTTGCGGGATTTCATTGGTATTGGGCAAGGTATCGGGATTTACCTTAGAAAGGTAAATACTAGTTTTGCCTAGAAATAGGATATTGGTGTTAGAAGTCTAAGATGGAGTTAGAACTTGATTCCCGTGGTTGGTAATGATCAAATATGATACTCATAGACTAGTTTTGACGTCGGTTGACCTTTTTGACCAAAAGTCAACAAAAGTCAACCGAGAGTTAAACTTAGTCTTTAAGCGACCCGATTTGCCCGAAAACCAACCCAGAGTTGACCAGTTGACTGAAAGTCAACAGTTGGTCAACATTAGACTAGTTTGACCTAGGGTTGACCTAGAGTTGACTAGAGTTGACCAGAGTTGACCAGAATTGACTTTTTGACCAAAAGTTAACCGTTAATCCCGATTGACCTAGTTTGACTTAGATTGACTTTCAGTGACCTAGTATGACCTAGTATGAACCAGTATGTCCTAGTATGACTCAGTTTGACCTAGATTGACCTAGTTTTGACTTAGACTTGCATTCATGGATTGTATTAGTTTTCTTTTTCAGTTTTAAGCCCTGTTTGACTCATAGTATCTTATTTTAGGTCTGTGATCACTCTGAGCGTCTGTTCACCTTATCAGCTCAGGACCACAGGCGAGTACATTCACTGATAGTTTTCATTGTCTTGATATCTGCTATATCCGATTCAGTCGTAGTGTCTTACTTGATTTCCAGACACAATATTTCACGGACTAGTACATGTCGGATCCTGTCATGAGATGTTGTTCCCGGATTACTTGGTATATTGGTACATGACTCGATTTGTTGCTTGTACTTGTATAGACATGGACTTGGGAGTGGGCTGGCCCCTGCTTTCGAACCACGTGTCATGACGTGTTATGTTCGGATCCTTTATACTATTCGGGGATAGGGAGTTATTAGTAGTTGTGTGATCAAAATACCCACTTGTTGCTTCACACTTGTACTCGACACTTGTTCATAGCTACTTGTTCACAACTTTCCATGGTGATAGGCCTTATCTTCATACTTGTTGTTTTACACTTGTTATTTGCTCGTAGTCGGTCAGATGGAAAGCTTGAACATGTTTTCCAAACCGATCACATGACGCACTAATAATTCAAGGCACCTTTTATATTTATTATCTGTGGTGACTAAGTTCTATTCGGGAGAAGGGTTACAGTCCCAGTCCTTATTTGGTTTTAGGGGTTGTAACTCGGCTTTTCGAACAGTTCCCAAGTCGCCCTATTTACATTCATACCGTCGTCCTTTTCAGTACTCACACCATGATATATATATATTTTTAGTTGATTTTGTCTTGTATTTCATTACACTGTCTCTTATAGAATTTATCAATTCATATGGAACTGCTGTTGGTGTTTGTACTTGCTCATTTTCCTGACAGGATACCGTTGACAAATTTTACAGATGATTCAGAGGCTGATTGCCCGACCTACTATGGGGTTGAGTCTGATGTACTAGATTTAGACAGTGGCTTGTTGGTAGAGCCACTAGACTTTGCTCACCCTGAGTAGCTTAGTTTAGTTAGGTTTGCCTGGCCTGCTAGCTAGCTAGCACTGACAGTTGTAGTATCTATTATATATTTTCTGAGACTCTGGATGTTGTGTTAGCTCTGACTTATAGATTTTGGACTCGTTTTCTGTTTTATCTATCATATCTCTTTTCATGCTATCTACGCTAGTTTTGATTATGTGATTGAGACTGTATTGCTATGTCACCTCCATTCGGAGTGTATATACTGTACATGTACATTTATCTGTTTTAGTCGTAGTATTTACAGACCCTATATACAGCGTTCTACCGCCGATTCTGCGACGTAGGCTGGACGTAACCACGTGCTCGTGCCCCTCTTCAGGGTGCGGGTCGTGACAGTGATGGATGGAATTGCTACCATTCATCGACTGTTGAATATTGGAAGAGATATCTATGCTTGTACTGCCCGAAGCACATGGAAAAAGAAATTAGGAGCTTATGGTAAGCCATCACAATTGCCACATTAAATTTTTTGAAGTAGGTGCGGGGATATTGTCTTGAGAACAAGAAGAAGAAAAATAGGTACCTAGTGGATGTGGTTTTCGAATGCAGCATTATGATTTCATGGAGAGGTTGGAATCTATCTACAGTGATGAGTTGTTAAGTGAGGAATGATGTTTCTGAATGAAACACCTTAACAAACTCTCATAATATATCCTATGATATTTCACAAAATTTATCCTTCCCCTTCATTTGAACCTTTCTTGTAACTAAATGTCAGTTTAAGTCTGATACAACAACAGTAGGTTTCATATGTCAAACTATGTGTCAAGAAGACTTCAACTCCATCCTATCTATATAATTTAGAGCTATATTCACTATAAAGTTGGTGGTACCATGTATTGCAAAATGGAAGTTTAAAATGTATGCATAATAAGATAAAATACCAAGTGTCAAATGGAAGTGTAAAATTCAATCGGAGGTGTATAAAATGTTAATTTCTTATCTATTTGTAATCATGTTAGGCATGCTTATTTATGCCAAATATCTAGGCTGGGTTACACTGTAATATATGTACATATATATCACAATAGAAATATTTTATAGTCATTTCCATGGTTTAAACCTCTCCTATAGCCTATTGTGGTGACCCCGACATTCTCACGGACTTCCTCATCCCAAATTTAGGTAAATATAATGGAGGTAAACAAAGGATCAATATGTTTTCAAAGAAAGCAACTATGTTACCTTCTGCGCTGAAAGAAATATACTACTACCTTTCACAATATTGAACCTGAACTCGACCAAGCACAAACTGAGCAAGTTTTGGCTCCAAACTGGATCAGTTTGTTCATAAGATTGAGAATCAACCAACTGGTTTGACCCAACAATAATGTCCATTATAAGACCAGCTAACTGAGGCTTTAGGGCCACAAAATCAACACAAGAATTCATCTTTTCACAGTTTCTGCTGAATATATGGATATCTCCTAAAGATCCAGCAATTTCTCATCAGAGACAACCCCTACCTAAAGATAAGAAAAACACAATAAGACAAGTTGCATTTAAACTAAGGACTAATATTTGAACTGCAAATGTAATATGAAAGTCTAGTGATGTTTAACAAATAAGTGCCAAATTCCAGGTCACACAAACTAATTCAGGATAAAATATCTCTATTTTCCCAGAAATAAAATCGTTAATGTATACCTAAAAATTTAAACTACAAGTTGTACATCTCTAATTTGCAAAAAGTACCAAATTTATAATCTAAAGTTCAAATAAACCTAACCAATTCTAGAATCTAAAAGAAATGGTAGAAATCTAGATCTCAGATTTTCATCTCCTCCGCCAGATCTACTTCCCTCGAAACTTTACCAGAATTATTAGATCATTGGAATATCATCTCCCAAAAATTATATAAATTCCATAACGCAAACAAATGAACCAAAAAAATCCTATAAAAGGAGGAGAAGGAATTTACCACTAGATCGTCAACAGAACAACCGTAGCCGGCGATGTAACCCCTACCAAAATTGAAACAACACATCTTAAATTTTTAGGGATGATCGATGACAGCCCTAAAATTTTAGAGAACAAAGGAGAGAGAGAGATTACCTGGCTTCGGAGGTCGACTTCGCCAATTTCCATAGAGGCAGAGAAGATTGGAGCTCCGTAGGGCTCGGGGAGGACTTGGGGAGGGCTCGGGATGAAAAATGAAGAGTGGGAAAAGTGTAATCCCTAATAACACATTTCTATCACGTGAAAAGCAGGTGATTACATATTTTAAATTTTATAAAATTTTCTAAGGGTTTTAAGTGTTACCAAATAAATACTATACATTACTAAAAATTAAATTTATTTTTTTTACTTTTTCCTGACGGTTTTATGAGTTTCTAACGGATTTATACCGTTGGTAATTTGTAACGGCAAAAAACCATTAGTAATTGAAAAAAAAAGGTGTTGGAAAATTCCTCTTTTGGTGTAGTGAAAGAAGCTACCCCAAAGGAAAAATCTATCGCCTTTAAAGCTCAAGCCAAAAAGTCAACATGCAATAATTCTGAGGAAGAATCATCAAGTGGTGATGAACAAGCCCTACTAGTGAAGAACTTCAGAAAATTCCTAAAGTTTGAGAAATCAAACAGAATGAAGAGAGATATCCAAGAAAGCAATGAAGATGAAACAATATGCATTGGATGCAAGAAATCAGGGCATATGAAGAAGGACTGTCCAACTTCAAAGAAAAGCAGTCCATACGATAGATGAAGATCAAGCAGAAAAGCAACAACTAGTCAAAAGTATGTAAATACAAGTATCCGGCATGAAAGCGATGCTAGTGATACAGAGGAGGAAGATAGACCCTACAAAAATGCCATTGTCTGTCTTATGGCTTTTGATAAGGTATCCTCAAACCCTTTGTATGATGATTTTACTTTCGATGAATTAGAAAATGCCTTCAGCGAACTACTTGAAGAACACAGAAATGTGCTTGACAAGTATAAGAAATCTCGAAAAGAGATTAAGGCATACACAACCGAAGTAGCTAGACTGTCCAGTCTTATTGAAGGCATTAAAGAGACGTCTACTACCGGTAACACGAAAGAGATAGCCAAGCTTAAAGTAGACTATCGTAAGGCTATCCTCAAAATTGAAAAGAAAGAAAGTGACTATGTCAAAATACAAGAGTTATATGACATAGAGAAGAAGAAGCACTTAGTCACAGAACAAAGACTCATAGATATGACTGCTAAATATGAATAGTCTTTTGCAGTTTCTAAAAACGCAAAAAGTACGTAAGAAATACGAATATCACCATGCTTTCACTTACAGGTTTTCAAAGAAACCATATATGCATGTCAACACAAATTATACTAACACGTTTTCAAAACTCACTTGCACATACTGTGGTACTCATGGACACATATCACAGTATTGTTTAGCAAGAAAATTTGTTGACAATCGTACATTATTTTGGAGACCTAAGACTAATCAATATGGACCCTTCAATAAATGGGTACCAAAGGATTCATCTACTTGTTTTGTAGGTGGACCCTCAACCCTCTCATGCTAAAAGCAAGTGGATCCTCGATAGCGGATGTTCACGACACATGACTGGTGATGCATCTTTGTTCGCCACACTATCGATGAAGAAAGAAGGATACGTCTCCTTCGGAAACAACTTGAGAGGTGATATTATTGGAAATGACATTGTTGATATATCTTCTTATCTTGTAATAAAAGATGTTTGTCTAGTTACAAAATTGAAACATAACCTATTAAGCATAAGTCACTTGGCTGATAATGGTTATGGTATCAACTTTGTAAAAGACAAATGTACCATATATGATATATCATCTGGTAATCTCGTATATGAAGGGTTTTGAGAAGACAATATTTATGTTTTTCTTTCTGGAGAGTACTAATAATGTAGGAAGATGCCTAGTAGCTAACCTAGATGAAAGCTGGCTATGACATATGAGACTAGGACATGCTAATATGGACACTATCTCACGACTGAGCACTAAGAAGCTGGTAAAAGGACTCCCTAAGATACTGTTCAAGAGAGATATGGTATGTGCTAACTATGAAAGGAATAAAGCACATAGGTCTACATTTAAATACATCAGCGCTATAAGTACTTCTAGACCTTTGCAGATGATATATATGGATTTATTTGGTCCTAATTGAGTCGTCAGTCTTGGCGGTAAGCTCTACGCATTTGTTACTGTTGATAATTTCTCTCGTTTTACTTAGGTTTAATTTTTATCAAACAAAAGTGATACTATATTTGAATTTCAATTATTTTGTAAAAATGTACAAAATGAAAAAGACTTCATGATTACTCGTATCCGAAGTGATCATGGTGGCAAATTCATAAATACTGATTTCAAAAAGTTTTGTGATGATAGTGGATATTACCACGAATTTTTTTGTCCTAGAACTCCTCACCAGAATGGTGTTATAGAGCGGAAGAACCGTAGTCTAAGCGAGATGGCTAGAGTCATGCTGAATCAGCATAATCTTCCTAAATATTTTTGAGCAGAAGTTGTTAATACAGTCTGTCATGTTTTAAATAGGGTGTTGATTCGATCCATCTCGAAAAAAACACCTTATGAACTTTGGTTCAGAAGGATTCCAAATATTTTTTATTTTAAAGTTTTTGGATGTCGTTGTTTTATCCTGAACACCAAGGATAACTTTGGAAAGTTCGACTCTAAAGCAGATGAAGGAATATTTCTTGGATATGCTGCTAAGAGTAAGGGATATAGAATTTTCAATAAAAGATCTATGATTGTTGAAGAATCTATTAACGTTACTTTTGATGAGCTCAATAGTCACAGATCTAGCGACAGTGATGATGAAAGTGTACAAGCAAAAACCAATAAGAGTTCTGTGGAAGATTTGACTCAAAAATTTGAATAATTGAAGTTCTTACCAGATCATCCAGAGACACTCATTATATGTGATGTATCAAAAGGTGTAAGTACACACTTTTCTCTTAGAGATTCTGAATAGCAGCAAATGTAGCTTTTATTTCACAAATAGAACCTAAAAATGTAGAAGATGCTTTTAATGATGAGTTTTGGATTAATACCATGCAAGAGGAACTTAATCAATTTGAGAGAAACTAATTTTTGAAACTCGTTCCTAAACCTATTGGTCAATCGATAATTGTTACCAAATGGGTATTCCGAAATAAACTAAGTAAAGATGGACAAGTTATACGCAACAAAGCACGTCTAGTGGCACAAGGTTATAATCAAGAAGACGATATTGATTATGCGAGACATATGCTCCTGTTCCTAGACTAGAAGCTATCCGTATATTTTGTGCATTTGCATGTTTTAATAATTTTAAATTATTTCAAATGGGCGTAAAAAGTGCATTTTTAAACAAATTTCTGAAAGAAGAAGTGTTTGTGAAACAATCTCATGGTTTTGAAGACTTTCAAAAACTTGATCACATCTTCAAGCTTAAGAAAGCATTCTATGGACTCAAACAGGCACCTCGTGCTTGGTATGAACGCCTAAGTGCCTTCTTACTTGATAATGGTTTTTCAAAAGGAAGAGTTGATACAACTTTTTTTTATCAAATCTTTAGATGATGATATTCGTCTTGTGCAAATATATGTTGATGACATAATATTCAGATCTACTAATGAAAAACTTTGTCAAGAGTTTGCTAAGTGTTTGCAGAATGAATTTGAGATGAGTATAATGGAAGAGCTGAACTTCTTCCTAGGACTCCAGATCAAACAACACTCAAAGGAAACATTCATCAATCAAGCCAAATATACGAAGGACATACTGAAAAAGTACGACTTTGAAAATGTAAAGCCAATCGGAACTCCAATGGCTACATCTACAAAGCTTGACACTGATGAAAGTGGTAAACCTGTCGACCAGCATAAGTATCAAGGTATGATCGGTAGCTTATTATATTTAACTGCTAGTCGTCCTGATATTATGTTCAGTATTTGCATTTGTGCACGATACCAGACAAATCCTAAGGAATCACACCTATGTGCTGGTAAGCGTATCTTCCAATACCTTAAGAGAACTTCGACAGTCGACTTGTGGTATCCTAAATCCAAATCCTTTGATCTGATAGGTTATTCGGATGCAGATTTTGCAGGATGCAAAGTAGACCGTAAAAGTACCAGCGATATGTGTCATTTTCTAGGAAAGGCCTTAGTCTCATGGTTTAGTAAGAAACAAAATTTGTAGCATTATCAACTATTGAGGCTGAGTATATCGCCACAGGACGTTGTTGTGCTCAAATTTTATGGATGAAGCAAACCCTAGAAGACTACAATATGTACTACACTAAGATTCCTATTTACTGTGATAATACTAACACTATTAACTTGACTAAAATCCTGTATGTCACTCACGCACAAAGTACATTAAAATTCGTCATCACTTTTTACGTGATCACCAACAACACGAGAACATCTGCTTAGAATTTATTGACACAGATCATCAACTAGCAGATATTTTCACAAAACCACTGGCTAAAGACCGCTTTAACATTATGCGACGAGAGCTCGACATACTTGAATTTTCAGATTCATAATGTAGTATATTTTTTAAATTTATTTTATAACTCAAAACTTTATAATTTATTAATGGAAATTATTTTAGGTACAAGCCGAAAGGGTCCTTCTGTCATACAGGTGTAAATAGCCTGAAACGATACGGTGTACTAGCCTTCGGACTACCGCTAGCTGGGATCCGGACCCTACAGCTAACCCAAAGTAATAGAAGTTATTAAATAAAGGAGTGTAACAGTTATAGATTCAAATTTTAAACAAATACTGCATTTATGACATTGGGAATACAAGCAGCCGAACTCGGACTGAACTCTGGCCGAGTTCGGACCGAGTTCGGTTGGCGCTGTACGGATTTCCAGAACCGAATAGCCAGCCCTAGCCCTATATATTCACCATCTTTCTTTCGTTTTTCTCTACAATTCTACCGAGCAAAACCCTCCATATCTCAAGAGAGCTTCCCATCCTCCTTCTCTTCGAGCTTTTTCGGAGTCTAGTGGGCCGTCCTCTCCACCCTCTTCATCCTCTACTAAAGGTATTCAACTTCCTTTCTTTTTCATCCATGGCACCCAAACAACAAAAGAGAAAGATTGATTCCTCTCAAGCAGGATCATCTTCCTCTGATTATGCTCCTACCAACGTATTCAGTCCAGCCCGTCCTGCTGGAAGTGATGATTATGACTCTGAACTCTTTCCCGATAGGGAATTTTTTGATCTTTGGTTTAATTCGTTTTTGGGTCGTAAAATTTGTGCTGGGGCACGTGTTAACTTTACTATCTTTTCTGAGTATGCCCCTACTTTCAACCGTCTCGATTTTCATAATTTTTTTGAAGTTGCTGAGAATATTTATGATAATGTTGTTCGTATGTTTTACTGTAATTTGCAAGTAAAAGATAACGACAACTTCTATTCTTGTGTAGCTGGACAGGAACTAGAGTTCAATGCCACAGACATTAGTGAATATTTTCATGTTCTTGATGTAGGTGAGGCTTTATTGGATATTCACCATGTCCAATTCCCTAAAGGTGTCACCCTTGATTCCTTCAAAGAACTATTGTGTCACCCTAAACCTGTTCCTAGAAGAGTATATTCCAAGCATCTAAATCAAAACTTCTATGAACTACATAGGTTTATATTTTTCTATTCTTCTTCCAAAGAAGGGATCTTCTGAAGAGATTACCTTTATGGAGTTATCAGCCATGTACCATATTCATTTCGGTATTCCCTTTTCTGTTCCAAAGACTGTTATGGCATGGATGCTTAACTGTAGAAATGTGGGATGCAACCTTGTCTACCCTATGCACTTGGCTTCCATCTTCAGGAGGTTTGAAATTGATCTTCAAACCTGTCCTTACTCCGCCACTGCCATTGAACTCAGTAGGTCTAGGTTATATCCTACTCCTCCTCTGCCTCCTGGTGCTGAACCTATTCACGATGATGACCCCGAGGCTCCTTCTCATGCTGCTGCTCCAGCCCTTGCTCCGGGTTTTGACCCCAGTTTTTATCAACACTTTGATAATTTTGTTGCCCTCTCAGCGCAACAACATCAAGGCTATCTTGATTCTATGTTCCGCCATATCACCTAGGCTCAGGTGTTACGGAATAACATTACTGATATTCACTGGAGTCTTTCTTATGACCCCACACATCCAATTACTATGCTTTATCACCCCAGCTTCCCTGGACCTAGGTTCGATGATGAGACGACTTTTCCTCATTTCGATCCTACTGCTGCATACTTTCCACTATATGCTCCTGGAGGTGACGACACGCCGATGTGATGAGGACTTGAGTTAGTGGTTATTTTGGATGTAGTCTGATAGATGATGATCTTATGTAGTCTCTTTTTGTCTAAACTTTACAGTTAGACATTTATCAGCAGTTTGTGATGGTTGTTTCTCTCATTTTGTATGATATTTCAGTATTTCACTGCTAGTTATTTTTGCTATGCACTTGTTATTTGTGGCAATTTTGTTATTTGTGATTATCTCTCTAGCATTACTTTGTCTTTTGATGAACATTGTTGGCTTCACACATTACGGGAGAGCCAAAACCATTTTGTTTCATTGATAAAGGGGGAGAAAGAGCGATACCGAAATCAAATCTAAGAACACCACCGAACACCACCATTTATTTTTTAGGTATTTTTATTTCGTTCTATTTAAGGTATATTTTGGTATAGACTCAAGTTTGTCAATTATCAAAATATGGGAGATTGTTTGCCCATTCCATGGTCGAACCCGATTTTGATAATCGACACTAACTTAAGTCAATGCACAAAATATACGAACTGCTGCTAATCATTTCATGTCTAGTGAAATCAATATCAAAAAGCATACAACTACATCAGCAAGCATGCAAATCATCATCCTGAAGCTCATTTTTCATTGGAATCAGTCCGAGTCATTTTATAATTTATTATGTATTTTATCTTTATTGAGTCTAGGATATAAATTGTAAGATCGACTGGATACTACTGGCTTAGGTTAATTATAGTCCACACTCCTATACAGTCTACGCATCCAAAGTCCACTTACCAAAAATATCATTTACCTTCTTCAATAAATTAACAAATATTAACATTTTTACTGAGACAGAACTCAAGCCGAGTTCGGTCCAAACTCTGATCGAGTTCAGTCAGTTTGAATTTAAATATTTGTTGCCTCCAAATCTGCATGCAACGTTCGTTTGCAAAATCTTTGCATCAGAACTCTGCTCGAATTCTGTCCGAGTTCGGTCCTCGAAAACACCTATAAATAGAAGAGAATTTCTCATTCCAAACCACTCAATCAATTTTATCTTCTCTTATCTCTTCTATAAGTGTTTTCAGTTGATCTAAAGCTTTCATATTTTTGCCTACACATCTCTTAACCAAAAGCCAGTAATATCTATTTGATCTAGAGTCTTTTGGTTATCAAGAGTTGTAAAGAGGTTGTTTAAAGTTCAAAAACTATCTCTGTTTTTGGAGCCAGTCGTGCGCTCGTCGCCAAGCACGGTGTTGTGAAGTCGGTCGTGCACTTGTCACCATGCACGGTGTTGTAAGAGACTGTAAGCTCTCAATTAGCTTGTGCCTTAGTGGATTAACATCGAGCAAGAGTATTCGAGACTGGATTAGTCCTCTCAGAGGGATACCAATATACATTGTTGTGTCACTGAGTTTGATCTCTCTATCTCTTGCTATATTTATTACTGTCTCTTTACTCACTGCCATAGTTATCTGCTTTTAATTTTAAATTGGTGATTATTTTCTGCTGCACTTGCACTCACTCTATTCACCCCATCTCTATAGGTGCTCAACGGTCCTATACATTTTTTTTCAACGGTCATATATATATATATATATATATATAATATATATATATATATATATATATATATATATATATATATATATATATATATATATATATATATATATATATACACTTTATGATAGTTACTTATTATTCTGTTAACTCATTGCAAGCGTTGCTACATATTCTATTATTTCATCCTTATGCTTTGATTCTATATTCTTATATCAGAAAATGTGAGTTGCATTAGTTCATCTCCACAATCAAGAGAATTTTCAGAGAGATGACCCTGCCTCAAGTCTGACAATTAAGCCAAAAACTAGATAGTATATCCAAGGAAAGCCCACTGAACATTTTTCCTATAATTTCCAACAGTTCTTAGCATTGATCATTACCATCATAGAGCTAAAAAAAGAAGCCTATTACTTGGATATACAGGTATACTGAAAGCCCTATCAACAATATGGTCAACACAGACCACATATGAAATGATATTAAATATCAACGGTAAATACTCTACGAGTTTAAGTTATGTAGTGATATTCACTCAAAACTTACCATTTATTGGGTGGCTTCAAGACAAGCACCTTCAGAAAAGTTGGATGTCATAAGTACCTGTTATGTGATGCTAAAACCTCGTATGTTATACTTATGTGGATAACTATAATTCAAACTAGCTTTTTCGTACATTGGCCAAGACACTTTGTCCTCGATTAGGTTCTAAAGGGTCAATCGCACATTCAGATGTGAAGTGTGGAATCTGATGAATAAGAGAGCCCTATTGTTCGATTATATGATACAGGATATTCGTCTCTAGGTGGTGTTATACATAAGGCACAAGATATTTATTGGAGTACAATGGTGATGTAGTGGACACTGGATAGTTTAACATTGTCTTGTTAGCTTTGAAAATATTTCGTACGAGCTATTACGATCCAAAAACTTGGCCTATCCATATACCAAGTCATAATGAAGAGACATTCATTCATTATGCGTAAGGCCATTTTCTTAAAAGCACACGTACCGGATGTCTCACATGTCACGTCCCAATTCCGTAGAAACGATAGTCGTTCTCCGGGCATGATGCCGTACGAACCTAATTTGCGATCACACAAGGCATAGTCATAAGGTAATCCGAAACACAACATCTAAGTAAGTGAGCACAGACAAATTGAATAACACATTGAGACAGAAAAACTTTTTATTTTATTAATAATAGACATCATTTACAGACTCCATTACAATCGTGCCGCACGGGCTTTACAATATGACTCGATTACAAAAGAAGTGCCGATGAGATAGTCTTTTCATACATACATCCCTTATTTACAACAAAGGCATTTTAGCCACCTGGATTGGAGGGATGCATAGACATATTTCTTGGACTTGTAGAGAGTCTTCAAAATTCAGCAGGGAGGTCTTCGACGCACGGTCGAAGCTTCAAAAGCATGAAACGTCGCCTAGCTAGCTGGCGCATTCCTCCGGGTTCCTGTCTGCAAAGAGCGAGGGTCAGTACGATCATATGTACTGACAAGTGGCTAATTAAATCTAAGCTCTGCGTTTGGTTCAAGCAATTTTATAAAACATGTTAGCTAGCTATTTTGTGATCTTTCTAACCATTCTGTTCGATTTGCATGTTAACAAGTTTTGAGGCAAGCAATTATCCAACTTTATCCTATATCACGTGCATTGATTCATGCCATGAAAGGGTATGAAGGTCACTGGCAATGTCAAACCATCATGAACTATAGCTGGGTTAGACGACGACCCTTTTGCGGTGGATAACGAGCCCTATGAGAAAATTTTCGAATCACCAACGCCGATTTGAGGCTAGCGCTTGCTACAACTCGTTTCTTCCAGATCGAATCGGTTCCTTGGCCTATGCAACCGTTCGAGGAAACTACACCTTATGCATAAGTTGTCCAATAACTATTTTTGCATATTCATAAAATATTCTATCTTTTTACTAGAACCTTTAACTTCTCTTTTAGGTATAAACTGCCCATTTATTTGATCGTAGTCATTTATGAACTTTAGCCATATTGTTGCGATAAACGTTAATCGATTCATCCTTTGGTTTGCATAGGCTAAGTAAATAAGGTATGAGAAAGCAGGCATCAGTTTTTAGGCAAAGCAGTTCGATAGCAAGTGTTATGTGAAGAATCGTGCTATAATTTCATTGATTCTACACTATGGCAACAAGCATTTCTTTTGTGTTTCATATTAATTTTGAAACAGAGAGTCGAGGCGAAGATGGTCAGCCACTCACCTTAGTCTTTGCTTCAGGCGAGGGACTGGTTGGCTATGCTGACGTCGCCTACGCGATCACCTGAAATCGCATAAGCAACTGATTAGAACACTGTATTATTCAAGGAATTCGATACGAATGTGACTTCAAAAATGCAAGCCATAAAAACTATCGAAAACATTCACGAAACGTATTCACGAAAGCCAAAGCCAAAGCCAAAGAAAGTACAGCATGAAAAACCAGAGCAACGGGAGGTCTCTTCCGACTCAACCACAGAGCCAATCCTTGAGGCGCAACTCGCTGAATATGGGACTTGATTCTGAAGAAGCCTTTCAATAATGAGAAAAGGATCTTAATTCAATCGTTCCCATTCGATCGATTCAGCCGATTCTGATCTATCGGTCCCGACTCAATCGATAGCGACATTGTTTATTTCTCACACACCCTATGGACGAAAATGGGGCACGATGTAGGGACGGGGTACTGCACCATAACTGACTAATAAAAAGTTGTCCTCGAAACTTAAGAATAGAACCTACCTTCTAAGAGGACAATAAATTTTTTTCTTCATCTCTGATTCGAGCTTCCAAGTCGATTCTTCAACCGAATGGTTACTCCAAAGTACACGAATGAAAGAGATCGTTTGATTTTGAAGCAACTTATCCTTGCGTTCCAAGATTTGGACCGGTGCCTCAATTTAGGATAGGTCCGCCTTTAGCTCCAGCTGACCAACACATGGCTTGGATCGTGCACGTACTTTCACAGCTGAAAGACATGAAAGATATTATGTACACCCACTATTGCTGGCGGTAGGACAATTTGATAGGATACTGGACCACTCGTTCGAGTACTTTGAACGGCCCAACGAATTTCGGACCCAACTTTTCCTTTGCACCAAACTGGGTAACTCCTCGCATAGGCGACACTTTAAGAAATATGTGATCGCCTTCTTGAAACTCGAGGGGTCGACGATGAACACCCGTGTAACTTTTTTGTCGACTCTGTGCGGTCTTTAATCTTTTCGAATGAGCCAAAATTTTTGCACAGTCTATTCCACCAGTTCTGGGCCGAGAATCTGTCGTTCTCTGACTTCGTCCTAGCAAATAGG
The DNA here is from genome assembly GCA_029216955.1 of Iris pallida. Classification (NCBI taxonomy): domain Eukaryota; kingdom Viridiplantae; phylum Streptophyta; class Magnoliopsida; order Asparagales; family Iridaceae; genus Iris; species Iris pallida. The sequence continues at coordinate 2,055,754 of JANAVB010016797.1, read as the reverse complement.
TGATCGGCACTTTCATCCATAAAAAGCTTCATATGGCGCCATCTGAATGCTGGATTGATAGCTACTGTTGTATGCAAATTCGGCCAGAGGTAGATGAATGTTTCAACTTGACTTGAAGTCAATTGCGCAGAGCCGTAACATATCTTTGAGAATCTGATTTATACGCTCTGTTTGGCCGTCAGTCTGGATATGATAAGCTGAGCTGAACTGCAACTTGATACCTAGAGCCGACTGAAGGCTACTCCAGAAGTGCGATAGAAATCGTGTATCCCGATTAGAGACTATGGATACCGGGACTCCGTACAGCCGTACTATCTCATCAAGATAAATCTGAGTCAGGCGATCAACGCTCCAAGTAACTTCAATGGAAATGAAGTGCGCTAACTTGGTTAGTCGATCGACGATGACCCAGATGGCATCATTGTCCCACGGCGTCTTCGACAGACCAACAATAAAATCCGTTCATATGTGCTGCCACTTTCATTCCAGAATCGCCAGATTCTGCATCTCTCCGTCCGGTCTCTGATGCTCAGCTTTCTCCTGCTGCCAGGCCATGCATTATGACACAAAGAGGGCACATCTCTTATCATTCTGTGCCACCAGAAGTTTGTGTAGAGGTCCTTGTATATCTTTGTGCTGCCGGAATACAAGGTGTACTTCGTATAGTGTGCCTCCGATAATATCTCCTTTCTAAGTTCTGAATTATTCAGAACGCATAACCTACCCTTCAATCGAAGCATACCGATTTCATCTTCTGTAAAGTCGATCGTCCAACCCGTCAAGATCAGCTCTCGTATTTTCTTCAGGTACGGATCGTCCTTCTGAGCGGTCTTGAACTTTTCTTGCAAGCTCGGCTCTAACTGCAACTTTACCAACTGTACATAGCAATCTGTGGTCGATGGATAGTGAGGCAATATACTTCTAACTCAAATCGTCCACCATAATATTTTCTTCTTCCGGTGTGTAGTCAATAGTCAAGTCGTAATCTTTGATCAGTTTAAGCCAATGCCTTTGTCGCAAGTTCAGTTCCTTCTGCGTGAATAGATACTTGGGGCTCTTGTGATCGGTATAGATCGTGCATGCCATGCCATAAAGATAGTGACTCCACAATTTCAACGTGAACACAATTGTCGCTAACTCCATGTCATGAGTCGGATAGTTCTTCTCGTGCGGCTTTAGCTATCAGGAAGCAAAAGATATTATCTTGTTCCGCTGTATCAGCACACACCCCAAGTCCTGACCGGATGTATCGCTAAATATCTGAAAACCTTCAATCCTTCTGGAAGTGCGAGTATCCGGGCCGAGACGAGCCGTTGCTTAATTCCTGGAAGGAAGCTTACAGTCGTCTGACCATTCAAATGCGACTCCTTTCCGGATGAGATGAGTCAGAGGTGATACAATCTTCGCGAAGTCTTTCACGAGTAGGTAGTATCCCGCTAACCCAAGGAAACTTTGAATCTCGCTGACGGATGCTTGCCATTTCCATTCGACAATGGCTTCAACTTTCTGTGGGTCGACTGCAATGCCTTCAGCTGAAATGATGTGTCTGAGGAATACGATGCTGCTCAGCCAAAATTTATATTTGCTTCGCTTCGCATACAACTAATTTTCTCTACGGATCTGCAGCTCGATTCGTAGATGCTCAACGTGTTGCTGCCTATCCTTCATGTAGACGAGTATATTGTCGATAAAGACTACTACAAACTTATCGAAGAAAGGTCGAAACACCTGATTCATTAAATCTATGAAAGCAGCTGGGGCGTTTGTTAGGTCGAACGGTATTACCAGGAATTCGTAATAGCCGTATCGAGTGTGTAAGGCTGACTTCGGCACATCATCCGGCTTGATCTTGAGTTGATGGTAACCCGAGCGAACAACAATTTTAGAGAACACCGTAGCTCCTTGCAGTTGATCAAATAGGTCATCTATGCGAGACAATAGATATTTGTTCCGGACGGTAGCTTTGTTCAGCTCACGGTAATCGATACAAAGATGCATTAAGCCATCCTTCTTTTTGACTTATAGCACGAGAGCTCCACATGGCGAGACACTATTTTATATGAATCCCTTGTCGAGCAACTATTACAACCGTATCTTGAGTTCCCTTAGTTTTGCAGGGGCCATTCTGTATGGAGTCTTCGAAATCGGTCGGATGTCAGAGAATGTGTCGATGGTGAACTCAATCTCTCAATCAGGTGGCATGCCGGACAGTTCGTCCGAAAATACATATGGGAATGCTGCCACAACATCGGTCTAACCCGCATTTGCACCATCCTGTCGTATGTCTCGAACGGACGCTAGATAGCCTTCGTACCTGGAATGCAGCATCCGTCGAGCAAATATTGCTGAGATCACCATGCAGGTCGGTGGCGCCTCACCACACGAATAACAAAATTCAGGCACTTCAGGTATACGAAAAGTGATTGACTTACTGTTACAGTTGATGGTTGTATTGTACAGACCGAGCCAATCCATCTCCAGAATAATGTCGTAGTCCTTAATATCTAGAACTATTGCATCAAGACTGGCCCTTTGACCACCTATACAGATGATTCTATTTCTGCAGACTAAATTTGCAAGTAATGGCGCACCTGACGGTACATTAACACTAAGATCGAGGTCCAGCGGTGTTACAGGAAATTTGTGTTCGGTGGTAAAGTCTGCATATATAAAGCTATGCATAGCACCTGAATCAAATAGTACACGAGCAGGTTTGTTATTAAAATGCAGTATACCTATCACGACTGTATCGGATGCGAACGCTTCGTCTCAAGTCATGGCATAGACGGTCCTGGGCATTGGGGCAACGGTCTTGGCCATTTTTTGTGTAGTATGTGGAGCCCAAGGTGCTTGGCCCCGGTTTTGATGTTGGTGGTACTGTTGCGGCGGGCGCTAGTTCGATGCAAGGGAAGTTGTGTGTGATGTGCCCTACTCGATCGCACCAGAAACATGCTCCACTTTTTATTAAGCATTCGTTAACTGTGTGCCCCACCTTATGGCAGAAATTGCAGACTACCCGATCCTTTTCTTGGTTGCCGCCTCCGTTGCCACGATTTGGACGCTTATGTGCATTGTTGCCTCCTGCATTACAATGACATTTGTTATTGAAATGAACAATGCCAGTAGTGGCAGGAGGATACTGAGGCTCTAGACGGAGGGTATGATTTAGTGACTCTCCCATAGTCTCATATTCAGGCACCGAAACATGGACGACGATAGAGGGCAGGCCCACATCGAATCGTCGAGTGCGACTTGCAGAGGTAGGTAGGTACACTCCAGCAAATTTGGCCAGTTTGTTGAATTCGGTCGTGTACTATCGAACAATCATATTTTCTTGCTTCAACTGCATGAATTTATTTTCTTTTTCTTGTCTCACGGCTGCAGAAATATATTCGGTCTCGAACGCTTTTCTAAATGTAGCCCATGAGATCCTCGTGGTCTCGTCTTCATGTCGAATTTCCCGCTTCTGTATGGCCTACCAATCATACACATTCAATCGAAGTAGGATTTGAACACACGCGAGTTTTTTTGAGTCTTCGACACCCAGAAGTTCGAATTTGTCTTCCAGCTCCTCAACCAGTCGATTGCCACTGAGGGATCTTCTGTACCGTTGAAGGAAGTACGACAACTTTTTATGAGACACTCGAAGGTAGAACTTCTCGGTACCGCAAGTGAGAGCACGGGTACCTTCGGTTCAGCTTCATTAGATCGAACCACAGGCTCAGTCACAGCAAGCGTCATCATTGAATTATTGTTGGCCACGACTGACTAAACTATTTGTTGAAGTATATTAAGTTGTCGTTGTTACAATTTAAATTGAGCCTCGAATCAATTCTCAAACTAGGTCTAGCGAGGCTCTGTCTAGTATCGATGGAGCTCAGCCTGCCTTTGCTGTATTTTAGGCATCTGCAACATCCGTTACATCGGGTCGCTGGAAGATCCGGCTATAGTAGGCGTTCTCCGTTGGGTTGATGGCATACTCGGGTCCAGAACTACTCGAGCCGCTGGAAGCGCTCATCTCGTCCTCTGTCCGAGGTCCCATAATTGTAGGGAAAAAAAGGCAACTCTCGTTAGTTTCAGAAAATGTCCTGGGTTCATCGTATGGAACAACTCATCTCATCGATACGAGGTCAACGATTCGGGACTAGAAACTTGACACTGAAGGCCAAGGATGTAAAGCCATGCACTGATACCATTATGTCACGTTCCGATTACGTAGAATCGATAGTCGTCCCCTGGGCGTGATGCCGTGCGAACCTAATTTGCGATCGCACAAGGCATGGTTATAAGGTAATCTTAAATACAGCATCTAAGAGATTGAGCCTAGACAAATTGAATAACACATTGAGACAGAAAAACTTTTTATTTTATTGATAATAGACATCATTTACAGACTCCATTACAATCATGCCGTACGGACTTTACAACCTGACTCAATTACAAAAGAAGTGATGATGAGATAGTCGTTCCATACATACATCCCTCATTTACAATAGAAGTATTCCAGCCACCTGGATTGGAGGGATGCCGAGACATGTTTCTTGGACTTGTAGAGAGTCTTCAAAATTCAGCAGCGAGGTCTTTGATGTGCAGTGGAAGCTTCAAAAGCACAAAATGTCGCCAAGCTAGGTGGCACGTTCCTCTTGGTTCCTGTCACCTGCAAAGAACGAGGGTCAGTACGATCACATGTACTGGCAAGTGGGTAATTAAACACAAGCTCTACATTTGGTTCAAGCAATTTTATAAAATATGTTAGCTAGCTATTTTGTGATCTTTCTAACCATCCTAATCGATTTGCATGTTAACAAGTTTTGAGGCAAGCAATTATCCAACTTTATGTCGTGAAAGGGTATGAAGGTCACTGGAAATGTCAAGCCGTCGTGGACTATAGGTGGGTTTGACGGCGATCCTTTTGCGACGGTAGCGAGCCCTATACAGAAGTTTCCGAATCACCCACGCCAATTTAAGGATGACATTTGCTACAACTCGTTCCTTCTGGGCTGAATCGATTCCTTGGCCTATGCAACCGGTCAAGGAAACTACACCTTATGCATAAGTTGTCCAATGACCATTTTTGCAGATTCATGAAATATTCTATCTTTTTACTATAACCTTTAACTTTCTCTTTTAGGTGTAAAACTGCCCCTTTCTTTGATCTTAGTCATTTATGCACTTTAGCCGTATCATTGTGATAAACATTAGTTGATTCATCCTTTAGTTTGGATAGGCTAAGTAAATAAGATATGAAAAGCAGGCATCAGTTTTCAGGCAAAGTAGTTCGATAGCAAGTGTTACGTGAAGAATTGTGCTATAATTTTATTGATTCTACACTATGGCGATAAGCATTTCTTTTGTGTTTTATATTGATTTTGAAACAGAGGGACGAGATAAAGAAGGTCATCCACTCCCCTTAGTCTTTGCTTTAGGCGAGGGACTGGTTGGCTGCGCTGACGTCGCCTACGCGATCACCTGAAATCGCATAAGCAACTGATTAGAACACTTTATTATTCAAGGAATCGATACGAATACAACTTCCAAAATGCAAGCAATAAAAATTATCGAACACATTCACGAAAACGCATTCACGAAAACTAAAACCAAAGCCAAAACAAGTACGGCATAAAAACAAAAGCAACAGGAGGTCTCTTCCGACTCAGCCGCAGAGCCAATCCTTGAGGCACAACACGTTAAATGTGGGACTTGATACCGAAGAAGCCTTTCCATAATAAAAAAAATCTTAATTCAATCGTTCACGTTCGACCGATTCAGTTGATTCTGATCTATCGGTCCCGACTCAATCGGTAACGACAGTGTTCCTTTCTTGCGTACCCCGTAGACAGAAATGGGGCACGATGTAGGGACGAGGCACTACACTCACAATCTCCAGATCATTAATTAATGCATTCCAATCCCTTCAATATACATACAGATGAAAATAAAATTTTGAATGCTGAAGTTCTATAAACTTGCATGCAATGTTCACATTTCACAAGGCACATAAAGTATAAATCAACTTCATTCATTCTGGTAGTGTCCCGAACATCAGATATATCACTATATACTTATGAAATCGTATAAAAAACCATAAAAGTGAGTTACACATACCAAGATTGTCACTCCCGTTTTTTGTTATACGTATTTCCAGTATACATGTGCAGATTTCTGACATTTGTCAGGTGAACCGTGTTGTGACTTGTCTTGCTTAACTAGTCTTGGTTTAATCTTGATTCGGTTTATCTTGACTTGGCTTATTTTGGTTTGGTTCAACATGTTGGCTTGGTTTGGTTTGAGATGGTTTGGGCTTAATATATAAGTCAACCCCTCTCTCTCTTCCCTCTATTTATTTCTCATAACTTCTTCATCTTCTCCATTTACTCCTCTCCACCTACCCAAGAGCCCTAGACAAGTGCAACTTGCTTCATGATGGATCTTAAGTTTTATTGTTCCATTCTCTTCTTTATATGATTATAAGCCTCTCTAGAACTTAGAGTTTTTGATTTTTATGGGTGGATTCTTGTAGATCTAAGTTTGATACATTTTTGATTTTTTTTGTGGTTTTGATCTATCAAACTTATTTGTTTTCAGAAACTAGTTGTTCCATGTTGTAGAGAATTTTGTTCTACCCTATTTTGACCTTAGAAAGTCCTAATTTGGAGTTATTTTGATCGAATTATGGTCATTTGAAGTTCATGGGTTCAACTAAGCATTTTTATGCTGGTTGGAGAATATGAACAGTGTGTGCGCGCGCTTTTTAGCACTGCGTCATCTAGGTTACGTGCATTCTGGCGCAACCTGGCTGCTGGCACAACTTGGATTCTGGCACAACCTGGCTGCTGGCGCAACCTGGCTGCTGACACAACTTGGATTCTGGCGCAACCTGGCTGCTGGCGCAACCTGGCTGCTGGCACAACTTGGATTCTGGCGCACCCTAGCTGCTGGCGCAACCTGGCTGCTGGCGTAACCTGGCTGCTGGCACAACCAGGATTCTAGCGTAACCTGGCTGCTGGCACAACTTGGATTCTGGCGCAACCTGGCTGCTGGTGCAACCTGGCTGCTGGCACAACATGGCTGCTGGTACAACCTGGATTCTGGTGCAACCTAGATTCTGGCGCAACCTGGCTGCTGGCACAACCTGGATTCTGGCACAATCTGGCTTGGCAAAACCTAGCTTGGCGCAACCTAGCTTGACACAACCTGGCTTGGCACAACCTAGCTTGTCACAACCTGGCTTGACACATCCTAGCTTGGCACAACCTATCTTGGTACAACCTAGCTTGGCACAACCTGGCTGCTGGTGCAACCTGGCTGCTGGCACAACCTGGATTCTGGCACAACCTGGCTTGCACAACTTGGCTTGCACAACCTAGCTTGGCACAACAGGGCGTAACACAACCTAGCTTGGCAAAACCTGGCTTGGCAAAAACTAGCTTAGCACAACCTCGCTTGGCGCACTCTGGACAAGTAACAAGTAAACTTGATATTACATGTATAATCTTGATAGTGGCCCATCGAGGCGCACTCCTGACAAGCAATCTTGACAAGTAACAAGTAACCTGATATGACATGATAACCTTGAACGCTGTTGCAACAACTACCCTGACTTGCTAAGTAACTCTTGACTTGACACTGTGGTTGATTTTCTTGATTGTTCCTGTATAAGCTACCTGTATCGTCTTGCATCATGTCTAGGACATGAATTTCTGGTTACCACGGTCAGATATTCATAATGAACCTGACTAGGTTAATGACTAGATTGATCAAGTAGTTCATATAGAAAGATTTTTCCAGTTACAGGCAATTCCGTTATCCAGGCCACACCAGAAGAACTTGTAGCTGCCGACGAGTAGGGCACATTTCCAGCTCACTGTCATGTGGGGCACTTCTTAAAACATAAGTACTGAAAGTACACCAGTAAGCTTGATAACTCTTGTAACTCTAATAAATCTCCTCGCCTGATAACCTGGATAGTCTGCAGGGATTATGACTGCGGAAATCTCAATTGCATCTTATTAGTAACTAAGCTTGTGATAATCCTAGTTAGCTAATAATAGCAAGCCGTAGGACTTTATTGGTCGTACTTGAATAAATTATCTCATGATTAACATGGAATTATATTCTACCTCTTGTTCCTCCTACGACAGCTAATGTTTTATGTTAACTCAGTCCCTCATGTTATTTAACTATGCCTTTTATCAGTTCTTCTTTCATTATATGCTGATTTTAGTTTCTAAGTGAAGCCTCCCTTATGGCACTTGCTCTTTATGGTGTCTGACCCAGTTGGTTTTGTATGGCCAGATTTTGGAGTGATACCCGAGAATCTTTCTGCTTATCAGCCAGATGGTGAACACCAGACGTAATCCTGGCAACGAGTGGGTTTCTTATTTTGCTCTCCCACTCTATTATAAATTATTCTTTTGAGGCGTTTAGCCGCCGAACAAGTGTTAGCTCATGTTGAAACTAAATTTCTGTTTGCCTAAGGGCTGTAACATGATCGATAAATTCTAGGGTTGATCATGTATGACTTAAATCTTGTTAGTCTTGTATTTTGTATGACTAGCTTCATGATCATCTGAATATATAATATTTGGGATGTTATTTTGTATGTCTGATGATCTGACATCTTGTACAATTTATTTGCTTGCTTGAGATTGAGACACTAGGCTTATTCTTGACCATAGAGACCGATGGATTGTAGTTTAACCCTCATGCATCTGGACAGCCGTGACCGTATTGCGAGGTAGGTTATACTTTAATGTACGCAGGTGGCTGTGTCTTTCCCCCGCTTCTCAGTATTCTGGTTCTGGGATGTGACACGGTTTAAGTGGTTGCCCATGCAGGTCTTGTAAATCAAAATATGTGAGGGTTTTACCGGATAGAAGTCTCAATTAGTACTCGCACTTGATCTCTACTTGTGCTTTTTAATCTTCCTAGAATCTTGACCTGATCACATTCTTATATCCTTGATCTATTTTGGTCCTTCCTTAGTGTTCCCCATGTCATTTTCTTTAGTAGAATTTCTTCTGGTCCTGTCGATCATCCGGAAGGAGAACCGCCAGTGAACCAGCCTCAACAAGGAGACCAAGCCCAGCTCTCAGGAGCAGCCTCCCGAGTTATGCCTTCCGAGGATCCAGAGCCACTAGTTTAGCCAGCTCAGCCTGTAGAGCCTGACAATGAGTCCTGGAAGGACTTATTCGAGATTTGCTTGCATCACAGGATCGTCGGGGCGATGCCCTACACCAGACAGTACAAGATGCCATGGGTAGAGTTGGTTATGAAGGGAACAACGGTTAACAGCTTAAAGCGTCTGAACCCTCCTTTCTTTGATGGAACTGAAGATGCTATTATTGCTGATGCATGGCTTCAGGACATAGAGGTTATCCTGGAAGCAGCTAGGATTCCTGAGGGTGAGAAGGTGGCCATCGTGCGCCTGCAGTTATTGGACTTACTTGCAGCTGGTGGACGATACAACAATTGGATTGGTGACGTCTGTCTTATGGGCGGTATTCAGCGACAAGTTCTAGACGAAGTACTTTGATACAGTAGCTCGGTATAATCTGCAGACCAGATTCAGCAATCTCAAGCAGATGGGAAGGACGGTCGATAGATATACGGTCGAGTTTTCTAGGCTTAGTCGATTTGCTCCCACCTTGGTGGCGACCGAATTGGACCGAGCGCAGCGATTCCAGCATGGACCCCCCTAGAGATCATTCTAGCAGTGGAGCAGTTTGAGCACTAGACCTTTGATGCTATTTTAAGAGCAGCTAGGAGGCATGAATATACCTTCCAGAGGATAATAGATCGAACTGGAGGACGTAAGAGGTCTTATGGACAGTTGTTAGTAACTAAGCTTGTGACTGCGGGAACATCTCAATTGCGTCTTGTTAGTAACTAAGCTTGTGATAATCCTAGTTAGCTAATAATAGCAAGCTATAGGACTTGATTGGCCGTGCTTGAATGAATTATCTCATGATTAACATGGAATTATATTCTACCTCTTGTTCCTCCTACTGCAGCTAATGTTTTATGTTAAATCAGTCCCTCATGTTATTTAACTATGCTCTTTTATCAGTTCTTCTTTCATTATATGCTGGTTTTAGTTCCTAAGTGAAGCCTCTCTTGTGGCACTTGCTCTTTCTGGGGTCTGACCTAGCTAGTTTGTATGGCCAGATTTCGGAGTGATATTCGAGGATATTTCTGCTTATCAGCCAGATGGTGAACACCAGACGTAATCCTAGCAACAAATGGATTTCTTATTTTGCTCTCCCACTCTATTGTAAATTATTCTTTTGAGGCGTTTAGCCGCCGAACAAGTGTTAGCTCATGTTGAAACTAAATTTCTGTTTGCCTAAGGGCTGTAATGATCGATAAATCTAGGGTTGATCATGTATGACTTAATCTTGTTAGTCTTGTATTTTGTATGACTAGCTTCATGATCATCTGAATATAATATTTGGGATGTCTTATTTTGTATGTCTGATGATCTGACATCTTGTACAATTTATTTGCTTGCTTGAGATTGAGACACTAGGCTTGTTCTTGACCATAGAGACCGACGGATTGTAGTTTAACCCTCATGCATCTGGACAGCCGTGACCGTATTGCAGGTGGATTGCACTTCAATGTGTAGGACCGATTGTAGGAACGAGTTGTAAAGCGTAATACTCTAGAGGGAGGTGAATAGAGTAGGCAACGAAAATTAACTATTTAAAAATGTTAGTAAGAAGATCACAGATATATATCACAGATATGTAAATAAAAGTAGAGATTAGAGAGCAAACGCAAACGCAAACACAAGGATGTATACTGGTTTCCCTCTTGTAAGGACTAGTCCAGTCGGAAGAACTCTAGCTTCCAGTTGAATCCACTATGGAAAATCACCACAAGTTTTTATCAGAAGTTCTTGCAACTTCTACAACACGAGCTTTGATCCGAAGTACTCGACCAACTTCAATTGTGAAGTGTCTAACATCAATCAAGCCTCTGATTACAATCACTCTGAAACTTCTAGACCGTACCGTACTGGCAAATCGACTAGAGGATTGTAACTGGCTTGGGATTTGAAAATGAATGCTCAGAATACTTTGGAAGAAGTAGTAGGCTTATAGAGAAGAGATATGAAAGTGAATGAGTGAGTTGAAATGATCGAAATCCTTCTCTATTTATAGTTTTTCCAAAGGCAGAATTCTGACAGAATTCGGGCAGAATTCGGACAGAACTCGATGAGAAAATCTCGTTGGGATCCGTAACTGCAGGAAGACCAAGTTCAAAAAGCAACGTTCACTAACCGAACTCTGGCCGAACTCGGGCCAACTCTGGCCGAGTTCTGTTGGAGTTCTGTCAGGATTTTTGCAAATTGGTTTTGGGCTTTTTGAAAAGTCAAACAGTTAGGAAGTAGTTTGGGCTTTTGTAAGTGGGCTAGTTTTCAAAATGAAGGGTATTTTGAAAATATTTCTTGGGTAGCCTATTTGCCAGTACGATGCAGTGTACATCGTATTCCTAGACTCAATAAATATGAAAAATACATTGATAAAATATATTGATAATATTTGGCCCATCAATAATTCTCTATTGCATATGTCCTGGTTTGACCAAGCTTGATCATGCTTACAGCATGTCTACAAATACATGTTAGACAACACAAAACCAATATTACAAGCATACAATATGATATAGAACATTTAGGACAATGCTAACATAAGGACAATACTAAGTTTAAGTAGCAACATGATAATGATTACATGAATATTAGTGATCATTATGTTAAACTTAATTGATTAGCCATATTAAAAAACATGATATAATCATTGGGCTAACACAATGTACGCAGCTCACTGTGTCTATCCCCCGCTCTCCAGTATTCTGGTTCTGGACGTGACAAAGATTTTCATGTTCTCGCAGAATTCTTCCACCACATGATGGAATACAATTATGGAGCTAAATTTTCCATTATGGCATTCAGGTGCTAGCACCCGCATCATAGGCCAAAATCGACACACCCCTAATCCTGACCGTATCCCTAATCCAGACGTAATGGAGACATAATAGAGACAAGTGCCCCTAATCCAGACGAAATGGAGACACAACGATACAAATACCTTAAGTCCCGATGATAGTGGAGATGATGAGATGACGACATTCCCGACGACGGAAGAGGATGAGACCCTTTCCTCTTTCCGAAGGCTATATTCGGCTAGACCGTCGGATGATGGACTTTAGCTTCATAGGGGTGGTGCTCTGCGAAAATCCTATAGACAACATTTTGACGCGAGGAAGAGCTTGACCAAAAGAGGGGACAGACGTGGTGGAGCTAGTGTTGATGATTGTTAGGGTTGCCGGCTAGGGTTAGGCTTTGAGAATTGAGGAGGGGATGAAAATAAGGCAAGAGGAGAGAAGAGGAGAGAGACCTTAGGGTTCCTTTCCTCTTCCTGCTGGAGAGAAGGGGGTTTCTCGCTAGTTAAAAAAGAGAGAGTGAAAAGTAATAAAGGGTATGCCAAATTGAAATAGCCTTTGGTGAGTAAATACGTGATAATCATGTATTTCAAGTGTTATCTAAATTTTTATTTGGAACGACTTACATGTGTTCCAGAATAAATAATTTTAATTAAAAATAAAAAATTTAATATTTGGAACATTTTTTTATTTTTGGCCAGAGTTTTTATCCGTTCCAAATTATTGGCATGGTAAATAGGCGTTCTAGATTGTAAAATGCCTAATGTTCCTAATTAGCCCATTTGGTGTAGTGAAAGATCATTCTCCGTTCACTTTCACGGAGAATTACCGTTCTCTGTTTTACACATGACGGGAATAGTCATTCTCCATTAGTAGCACGGAGAATGATCATTCTCAGTGAGTTTTAGACCGAGAATGATCATTCTCCGTGAGTTTTAGACGGAGAATGATCATTCTCTGTTATATTTGAACGAAGAATGATCAGAAATGTGTTGTTCAGGTTTGTGACCTCTTCTGTTTTATGTTATCAGGGGGGATGGATTCAAGCTGTTTAGTTAATTTCTGTTTCAAGGGAGACCTATTTTCCTGCCGTGTCACTTATGAAAGTGCCGTAGAATTTTTAAAGCATCAAGTGTGGATCGATGGACTTCTTTGGATCCACTTTCCTTTCGTTTCAAGTTTTTGCATTCTGATGGGACTGAACTGTATGTTGACAGCGATTTTTTACTTCGGTCATTGGTTGGTGGTTTCCACGGTACCTATGATGTGAGCTTTGATCTATTTGTGGAGCAAGTATATCCCCTATGTCTTCATCTACATCTTTTCCTTGTCAAAGCATTCCCATGGTAACCTTCGTCTTCCTCTTTTAGTTCTTTGAGTAGATGTTCTCCTACTGTAAAGGATAAATGTGTCACGACTGCACCCAGTTTAGGGGCACGAGCACGTGGGTACGTCCAGCCTACGCCGCAGAGTATCGGCGGTAGAACGCTGTAAAGGTCATCTAGAATATATAGAATCTAAGACACAATAATATAACCTGTCATCCGTACGGAGGAATATAACCACAACTCAATCACATAATTCTAAGGAAGATAAACACGATGATAAAGATAAAGATAAAGATGAAACAAATAGTCTGAAACAACGTTGAGTCGCAATCACAAGTTCAGAAACCAAGACATAAAACAATATCCCAAAATAAATACTACAAGTCTCAAAGTATCAAACTGGAATGTAATTAAGACTAAATCTAGGTAAACTAGGTCACTACTGGCGGTGCGTCCTCTACGAGCACCGGGTCCACAGGCTGGTCTGGTCATAGGCTCCATATATGCCAAATCGTAGTAGGTCGGGCAATGCATCTAAATCCTCTGAAAAAACAACGAGGGTTATCCTGTCAGGATATGAGCAAGTACAAACACCAACAGCAGTTCCATGTGAATTGACATACTATAAGAGATAAATAATGAAATACAAGATGAAATGTCAAGACTGAAAGTAAAACAGTACAAGAGAACTGGATATCATGTCATGTGAGATATAAGATAAAATTGGAGTATAAACAATGGAAAGTAATCTGAGGTATGATGTAAACATAAAAATAAAGTGCCATGAGATATTAGAGCGTTATGTAATCGGCTTGGGTCAAGATCAGGCTGTTCCTTTTGACTATGCACAGGTAGTATAATAGTGTAGGGATCAGGCCGGACAAAATGGAAAGCTATGCACAAGTAGTATAAGGTCAGGCTACACCCTACGTGTGGTGAGGGTGGAGCTATGCACAAGTAAAAACAAGTAGGGGTACGATCACATAACCTCTAATAACTTTCCATCCCCGAGTAGTATAATGAATCCAGATATGACAAGTCATGACACGGGATCCGAAGAGCAGGGGGCCAGCCCACTCCCAAATCGGTGTCTATACAAGTACAGTAAACAATATCGAACAATGTACTCATATACCAAGTAAACCGGGAATGACATCTCATGACGAGATTCAGTATACTTGTCCATGTATCCTCGTGTCAAGAATCAAGTATAACACTACAACTGAATCGGATATGTAGATATCAAAGCAATAAAAACTATCAGAAAATGTACTTGCCTGTTGTTCTGAGCTGAAAAAAATGACTCTACCAATCAGTCAAATAATCTACGAGTGATCAACTCGCACAAACAGTCTCCTAATGCTGAAACAGTCATTACCAACGTTCTCAGAATGGTCAAATTAGCTAGAAACGTCTATCCATAAGTCCAATTTGGACAGAGGTAAAACGATAATTTCGGATCAAAATGGTGTCCACCGTTGGACCCACACACCAAAAAATGTGCCAGAACTACAGTCTCTAAAGTCATCAAACTATGTCTACATGTCTGATTGACAAGACAAACTCAATCTTAGTATCTCTTCAGACAATGCAATGCTGAACACGAAGTTTGCAGTTCAGCCCCCCTCCCATGCGGAGTCACAGGCAGCGCCTCGAAAAAAAAAGCACGGACGAGCCACATGCAGGGAACTTGCACGTGTGGTTCTGGCTGGGGCAAAGTGGATTCCGGTGGGCCGTACACAAATTCGCCCATTGGATCGGGTCGCGAGCCCGCCGAAATAGCGTTCCGGTGACCTTCTCAAAACCGGACCAACTTGGCACACAGGACCAAAAAATGATACGGTCTTGTTAGCACAAGTTTCGTCTCGATATGACGAGCGTGCACAAGTAATTGACGAATTTGCAAAAAGGTCGATACG